>BMAW01098640.1:802944-927520 GCA_019974015.1 Nephila pilipes | reverse complement strand
ATATATATATATATATATATATATATATATATATAAACTGAATAAAATATGGAAGATACTTTCAAATTAATAGTGTTGTTCTAATTTCTATATAATTAATATAACTAATATTATTATCAGTGATGTTTCAATGTTTCAAACATACCTGCCTTTTTTTCTAGTTTTTAAAACTGAAGTGTGATTTTATTCAAAGTATAAAAGCTAATTTTTAAAAAATAAAATTACGTTTAGAAGTGATTAAATAAACAACAGAAAAAAAAATTTCTTGGGTTTATTAGGAATTAAATTTATTTATTAAGATCACTCTTCAATACTAGTGCGTGTCATAATCTTATTAAAATAACAATAACAGTTAATAGATTCCGATTATAATAATATTTACTCATTTCTTTATATAAAACAAAAACAAGGAAATGTCAGACAGGACTTAACCGAATCTGAATTTAACCTCATTTCCCTGAATTTGTTTCCCTGCATGTTGTTTCGTATAGAACGAAGGATTACATCATAAAGTCTTCCTTTATGTGAAAGTAGTTAAAGGAACAACAAAGAATGCCTCTAAGGTATAAAGAAAGAGATGAGACTCGTCAAGTGTCAAAGAATTTTGTGTGTCAATAACTTGTTGGTGCTTTCCATTTTCATGTTTTCCCTTGTTAATGGGATCAGTAAACAATGAGAAAAGAAAGTTGTGTCTGAATATTCTTTGAATAGAATGGTGAGCTTTGTGATTTAAGATATATGGCATTGTGAAAGCATGTATAAAAGGCGCCGTAAATTTCATTTTATTTCTATGAGATCCATGAATATAAATCAATAAATACTTTTATCTAAGTACTCTAACAATAGTAAAGTAAATCAGTATTTTAAATAAAATTGTATTGAACTGGATGATATAAAGTTGTATTACAGATATACACATCGCACATTGTTGGAGTTTTGTACCTGTAATCTCAAATTAATTCATTGAGATGGAAACACTTCACCCTGATTTTTTCCCCTTAACTTTCCTACTTAATTGAAAAATTAATGTTTCACCTTTATGAATCCATATTAGATCCAAATTAAAGTATATTTATTCTAAGTCATAAAAATATTTCTATATCTCTTTATAGCAGATATTTTTGTGTTTATTAGAAAATTAAATATAGTTTATTTCTTTTATAATCTATCACACCTTTGTGACCTACTTCCTCACTCTTATAACCGTCCAATCTCTTATTTGTATAAGTGGTTTTAAGTATTTAAAGGTATGAGAGATAATAGAATTTTCTCAGTTGTAAATTTATATCACGCTTAATATCTTTGTTTTCTTGATACATATTCTTTTTAATGGAAAATAAGAGTTACAGTACACATTTTCATGCTCTTTGTAAAGGAAGGCAAATCGTGATACTTTTCGATAGCCTTTTAAATCTCATTCTTTGCACTTTTATTCTTTTTAGGTATTCTGGTGTTCTTTGGTTTTTCACCTACTGCTATTTCCAATTTCTTCTGTGATGTTACTGGGATAGTTTTTTATCCTAATATTTCAGTGAAAATTAGCCGACGTTTTTCCAAGTTACTTTGGAAAAAGGTGTCTTTTGAATAGTTAGTTTTAATTGAAAGGAGGATTTATATTCATTAAAAAATTAACATATTATTGCAGCCAGGTTAATAATAAATGCAAGAATAAATGCAGAAGTTGTAGAATAAATGCAAGATCATCTCGTAGTTTCTTGTAACTAATTTATAAGTAGATCATATTTCACTTTTAGTGACATTATAATATAAAATTATATCTAATTTCTGTTCTCTCTTTGTTTAAACTTTAGTTTCATGAAACGCAATTAAAAAGATAATTACCAATTTATTCTTTATCGGTTTATATGAAACATGAATCAAATATTGTTGGAACTCAAATAATAAGTAAAATGTTTCTGGTTTCTATATATATATATATATATATATATATATATATATTAAGCGTATTGATAACATAAGTCAGTTCGCTCCAGTCAAGTAAAAATTACACATTTTCTTTTCATTTTTTCTTCTCTTTTTATTTCTATCTTTTTTCTTTCTCTTTCTTTTTTTTAACTTCTCCTTGTTTGTCAAGAAAAAATAATTTTACAAGCCTGAAAAGTTGCTAACTGAAATAATTTATCTATTTATGGAAAACATAAATGTAAGGTGTTTTAATTGAAACCCATGGGTGTTATCAAGAAATGAATCACAGAAATTGGTCGATTGGATCCATTCAGTGTACACACGTTAAAAGAATAGGGAGAGTTCTTGAATTCAAATTATAAGAGTTGCACAAATTTTAAAAATATTATATTGATGTGTATATATAATCCTCAAAACATTTCTTCATTTTGTATCTGAGATTAATCCTGATTTGTAACAGGAAAGGGAACTAAAGACAAATGTAATTTGGTTTTCCATCATTTATTTCATGTATGTCTTCCAAATTTTATTATAAATAAAGGGATTTTTTTACATTGTTACAAAACATTTGAATTCATATTTTTTCATTTTTTTAATCTAATTTTAATTAATACATCACTGTGCTTCTTTCATATTAATACCAATGAAAATGTACAAGTGGGATGTTTGTTACTAATATTTATATCCAAATTGTATATTCTCAATGAATTATCACTTTAATGTGTGCCTTTTTCTAGAAGATTATTTAGTTATATTATTTGAAATATATCCAGTGAGGTAAAACGTATTGATGCCTTGAACACACATTAAGTTATTTTAAATGATGTTAGTTTAGAAACCCCTTAGTTGATTGATTTCAATTAAAATCACTCTAGCCCTATGTTGATGTGTTGGAGATAGACCTCTTACTTTAAAACAATGATACATTGATGAGGATTACACCTGAATTGGTATATGATTCTCCAACTTTACACTTCATCATAATGAGAGGATTTTGAGGTAAAAGTTTACTTCAAAATCAGCATTCCCGTTGGATCATTGATTTTATAATCAGGGCTTGAAATAGGAATTTCACATCAATCTCATCGTTATTGATCTCCATTGGCCTGAAATATTTAAGATAAAAACTTAACTTTCTCAATTAAGATTCCTTTCAAAAACTTATTATACAATACATTATCCGTGTCTACAATTAATACTCCACTATCTTAATGGGATTAGAAAATAATGCAAAAAGAAGTAGATCCATAATCAATCCATGCTTTGCTGATTTTTATCATTTTACCTTTGCATAATTTATGCTTTGCTAACTATATCTACCTATATTCATTTAATCTAAGATTTATATCTGTAGTAGGGGTAGGCAACTGTTTTGGCTCAGGGACTACCTTGTGGAAGTGGAGGGTTTCGACAGGCCGTATCTTTTAAAATGATTGCATTCATTAGTTAATTGTGCACTCCAGAAAAGGTATAAATTGTACAATAAAAATCAATAAGTATAAATTAAAACAGTGGCAGTGTTTTCCAATTTATTTTTTGTACCAATTTGATATAATCTATATCTGCAAGCACATTTAATTTTAGAATCAATTTAATAATGAGACAATTGTAGACTAACATACTTTTGTACATTTTTTTTTAAATCAGGAAAGATATTGCTTATCGAAACTCTCATCAAAGCTTTCAGGTTGATGTCTGTCAAAGAACATCTATATATAGAGCATCTTGTTAATCTTCATGCAAGAAAAATTTTGCTTGCAAATATATTTTGACTCAAATGTAGAGAACACTTTTCGAGCAAATTTCTTTTTACCTGGAAGTTTTTCAACAGACAAAATTTGTAAAGGGCGACTAATGTTACAGGATTAAACATTTCTTTCACATTGTGATCTGTCTTCATATCAATAAGTTAAAACTGTAGCTTCTCATGTGCTGTGTCAATATCATCAATGATAGAATAATATAGCGAATAGAATTTAGGTTCAAAATTTTCATAAAGACTGAAATCGTTTTGTGTCCTCCAAACTCTGCAGATGATCCCTAATCTTAATAGAAACACTTTCAGGCCTTTTTTATAGTTTCCTAATTATTGGAAATGATAAAAATTGCCTTCTCTTGCTTGCCTTTCAAACAGATCTAGTTTTGCTTTGAATGATTTAAGGCTTTGGGAAGTAATCTCAGTTCAATGTATTTTCTGACTGTTTTCGCGGGCCATAAAAAACTTTTAGTGAACCACTATTTGCTCACCCCTATTCTTTAGAATGTGAAAGCATAGAAAATACGTAAAAATAGCACTAATCAGCACTTTATAAACAAATAATAGTCAAAATTGTGATTTTTATTATATCAGAATATATCATGATCTGGAATAGATATATTTTGAGTTAAACTCCTCTAAGCTTATCATTTGGCTAAGAATCAAAACTAGTAAAAATGATCACTTGGCTAGAATTGAATGCACTTCTAATAACTGCACTTCTTTCTCGCTACTATTTTTCACGGTATACTCGTCATTTGTTCATAGCTCATGATTGAGAGACTCAGTCATCAATGGCCCATTTCTTAGCTGTTGTATGATGTTCATTAAAATGGAAGCTTATAAAATGTCTTCTGATCAGTTGTGCAGAGAATTGTTACATAAGAAGCTAAAAGTAAATTATTTTTTTAGCTGGCAAATATTTTATGATCAATATATTTTCGCATGTATAGAATTATTTTCCATTCTTATTTCGTGATGATTTCCACAAAAATCTCTCTCTCTCATTCTCACACACATTTTGGATTCAATAAATCTTATTGTAAACTTCCTCATTGACTAAACATCACATTTAGACAAGTATTTAAAAACACTATACAATTTTAATTAAACCAAAAACAGGTTGACGGCTCCCAATCAAAATAGGTACTTAATATCAATAAAATTAGATGTTCCATGTTGCTAAGTAAACACTACATCACTCAAAATATGTTTTTTTTTAAAAAAAGCTATCAAACCAAAAGAACTACTTCTATTAATTTACTGAATAGCTTACACTGCTTGCATGTCTTTGTTAATTTCTAAGGCGGTTTCTTTTGCACTGTCACTCTCATCAAATAGCGTCTCAATCATTTGATGGGTTTTTTCCCTCTTAATTACTCTTAGCCATTTGAAAAGAATGCTCGGTATTTAATAACAGGGGAATAACTTCTCTACATATTCTTGGGATCAAAAAGAAAATGATTTCTTAATTTTCTCAAGGTATTACTGACTACTTAATAACTTTCATCTTGCCCGCAGACAGAAATTTTTATCACTCACCTCCTTTTTGTTTTCCTTTCTTTTTTTTCTTTCTTAGTAACGTGAGAAGTTTTCTCATTATCAGTTTGTTTCCTAATGTCATTGCCTTTTAGAGAATGAAAAGTAGGAAGAGTTATGTATAATATCAATTTTTATTGGCTAATTTGTCCGTTTACTATATCGTTATGTTGTTGAAGAAGGCCTTTTAACCTCGTAAACCTTATATTTTGTAAATAAAACGAACGCTGATAAAATGTATTTGAATAAAATTGTTCTATAAGCACTAAAAAAAGTCATACAATTCTTAAGAATAAAATTTTTTTAAGATATACGAGATTTTAGTCCTTATAAATTGAATTAAAGCTGTCTTGTGTTTATAGAACCCACACTTGAACGAAATTTTTCAAATAGACAAATATCCTAATATTAGTACAAATTTGTGAAATATGTTACATATATACGCTTTTCACATTATTTCATTCATAGAAACATTTCAAAAAATGAAAGTTACCTTTAATATGTATACTTAGAAATTAACTTAACATTACAGTATAAAATCTAATATCATGAGTATGTTTTGCACTGGGAAAAAGTGATGCAAAAAATGACATTAATAATATTCAAATATCTTTAGTACTCCACGTCTTAAAAATTAATTGATATAAAGACATAAACGGGTTGTATAATAAAAATTATGTGCACTCTATCGATAAAAAAGTATACAATTAAAATATCATATTAAGACTGGAGCTTTTTTTATCTTAAAAAGTGTTACGAATTCCGGTACCTTTTTAACAATAAATGAAAAACAATATTGAAAAAATAATCTAGATTTATTATTTATTTTTAAAATATTATTAATAATATTTAATTTTTAACTCTCTTAAAGAGAGAGATCATCAAGGAGTTTCGTAAATGAAAGTCTTACGATTTTCGCAAAATAAGTGCTACATCTCATCAAATGAGATAAATATTTTAAATAAATATGTATTGATATTTATATTTTACTTGTTTTAGTTTCACGTTACTAGTAGTTTCTAATATTATTTGAACATTAAAACTAATGGCTACCAAATATTTTTATTTGTTAAAATGATTTCTTCAAATTTATTTGGGTTGTATTTAATTTTCGTGACTTTTTATATAAAAAATGTTTTCGATTTTGATATTTCATAACATTTGAATTGAAATAATCTATACCTCATTACATAGAATCTCAGTTTTTAATTTTTATTATTAATAAATTTCTTGAGAAAAGATTAATTAATTTACATTTTTTTTAAAAAAATACATTGATGTTACTACGCGACGATATGCTTTTTTGATTTACAAAAATTATATTAAAGAAGAATATTTAAATTTATTTTTTCTTCAGGATTATGCAATCAAGCGTTATAGAAATTAACAAAAAATTAAAATGGGATTTAATGAACTGTAGCTAAACATACTATTTTTTTTAAAAAAAATGTTATTAGAATTTTTTTAAAATAAATATTTGTTAACTAAAGGAATTTTATGTTGATAATTGATAAACGATGTTTCAATCATTAAAAAGCGCCTTATAAAGCATAAGTTCAGTAAATCAATCCTTCTTTTGTATGAATCTTTTTTATGTCTCATCATATTTATATTGTCCAGTTAACATTCTATATCCAGGATTTCTAAACAGTATCCTTTACTTTCAGCAGGTTCGGCGTCCTTATTTTAAGACTAAAAAAGATAGCGATGATCCTTTATTATACCCACTCATCAACAAATGGGCGAAACTTTGACCACCTACCCTGATAGTAACCGAAAAACCTACTTTCCAGAATTAGAATTCCCAAACCTTCATCAAACCGCTCAATGACTTACAACAAAAAGAGTGAAAAAAAATCCACATCTCTCTCATCCATAAAATTTGTTAACATTCCAAAAGTCTAGTTTCACTGAAGATGCCACTTTACGAATCTTACTAAACAAAACAAAAGCATTTTTCACACTCGACTTCGTTATCAGAAAAATCTCCCACCGTTGATAGATAAGAATCTTAAAATATACTATGCTGCTCGAATAAAAAGAATAACACAAATAATGAAATTGAAGCAAAACTCATTTCGCTCTGTGGAAAAAGTAGGACATCCTTCGCGCAGTACCTCAACTGGTGAAGAAACGAAATCAAAAATAAAGTAAATAAAAACTCGGTGTCCTCGATAGTTTTTAACAGACCTGCCGGGTCGTAAGGTTGTGTCCTACTTTTGACGAGTCTACATTTCATCTCAATGCAAAGCAGGTGAGTTTTCGTCCATGGTTGCAGGCTTGCATGAGCATATGGATGCATTGTTAAAAGAGATCAACAGTTTTCTAATGATCTTCTTGCCAACGGCTTTTATGAAAGTGTCTCTTTCAGTCATGTTCTTTTTTCAGTCCCCAAAATCGTTTTAGAGTAACTTTGACCTACTATTAGATGTATTCAATGGACTGTCAAATTCCTAATGATCAACGATAATATTTTAGTTATTAAAAGAAACGATGGTTTCAATGATCAAAAGCATATTTTAGGTTACAATTTTGACATTCAGAATCATGTAAGGTTACAAAATGTTAGGTGCTTTATACTGAGCATGCGACACACTTGTATGTTTTAAATATAATATATTTATTTAATTTTTAATTTAATTTTATAAAATTCTATTTTTATTTGATTTTTCTATACATATATATACATGATAGTGGGTGCGAGAGTAAATCGAAAAGTTTTCTATTATAGACTAATTTAATTTTAATTATCATTAATACCATTATCAATTGTAATTCGTTAAGCAGTTACGAAGAATAGTCCAGATGAATGAATCAAAATTGCGAATGTTTAAATTCTGCTTGTGTAACATATTTTATTGATCAACATTTCCAATATTTTTTTAAAAAATACTAAACATCTTCTGAAAGAATTAAATTTTCAAATGCTGTATGAAATGAATCTTTCTCAAATAATGTAAAATTAAAATATACATGAATGATAAATAAAACCGTTGGTAACTTACCATGATAGCCGAAATTAGAAGCATTAATCCTTCGTTCAAAAGGATTTAATTGTTTCTAGTAATCGTTTTTCATTTTGAAATATATCATTGCATTAAATATCAATTGAGCACTTACTTAATTATACTTCTTAATTCAAAGAAATGCACAGAATTTTATAAATAAATTTATATATATGTATACTCACACACATACACACACACACACACACACACACACACATATATATATATATATATATATATATATATATAGTTTTGCAGTTGTCATACCCTACCATATAATTTATGTCCAAGAGGTAAGACATTTTAACTAAAATTCATGGATTCATTTTTTTAAAGTCATTGATCGATTTTTGAAAAAAAAGGAAAATAGGAAATAGGTATATATATTGTTTCTCTTTGTATGAAACTTGATAAATTTATTATACATTCTAAAAGTTTCCGTTAAATTATCAGTAAGAGTGCTACATTTTTTTTTCTTAAATCCGTATTAAACTTAATTAAGATACAACTATTAAAGTTTATAATTTGACGATAAGATAGTAATAGATAGTAATAAAATTAAATATAAAGATACAATCCAAGAACATCACAAAAAAAAAACTTACATCTTTCATATGAATAACTTCAAGTTTGAAAATTAGGAAGAAAAGAGTAGGAATAAGATCAGAGTTATTGATATATATTGTGATAATGAAAAAGTTTCAATAATTAAAGCATAGTAAAATAAATTATTTAGTATTCAAGGAAAGGGCTTATATATATAGTATCCAAAGGCAGTGAGGTTTTATATGTGTATGATAATTATAACTGTATAATTTTGTTCGGATAAATTAAAAATAGTATTATTCTTGGTCATTATAAAGGAATTTAAACGCAGGCTGAAGTATTTTTGAAAACCTATGGAATGGCAGATTTCTTCAGCAAAGGTCTTGAAAAGATTATCAGATAAAAAAATTTACGTATAAAAATGCACAAAATGTATTAAGTTGCTTCAAAGAGAGAAAAAATTACGAGTTTAGAAATTTGTTCAAAACTGTAGAATCGATATCTATACAGGATTTCTCTATTATCTTTTCGATTATATATAATCACTTTAAAATATCAATGAACTTCAATAACCTTCTATTCTTATGATGATCAACCAAAAACAGAGTGCGTGATGACCTGATGACCCTGAAAAATTCGTGAATAACCCCACCTTTGCAACAAATTGGCCACTTTCACATTAACACTTCACTAATAAGGAAATATCCCTCTCCCCCTGCCTGAACAAGTAAATCGAGATTTGTGCACAGTAGCTTCTCACAATCTACATACTTGGAATGCACTTTCTTCTTTTTCATTCGTGATTCAAGACTTACAACTAAAAGCTGTACTTTATCTACCAGCATCTAAATCAGAGGTTGTTAATCTTAATTTTTTTCTTTAGAGATGTATTCTCATCCGAATTAATTCTATGAGAAGAATTATCTTCGAACTTTTAGACAGCACGAATTTGGATTTTTTTTTTGTAATGATTCACATTGAATTCATATATAAATTCTGTATGATGAATTATACTTCTTGTGTGAGTGTGTTTGTGCTTTTTGCTATAAAGAAGAGTTACTTAGTTTGTAAATATTTTTTATTTATTTTGTAGAAATGATACGTTTTTGTCTAGATTTCTTAAAATGGTTCTATAACTGTTGCATATTTTTAACTTTAATATTTATTTATATAATTTAATTTTTTCATATCACTGAAAACACCAAAAAATTCTGCGTAACATCGTTTATAATGAAATCCTAAAAGGTGAAAAATGCAAAAATCATTTTAAAAAAAACCAGATATCAACTTTTCAATTAAAATCGTGGCATAGTATACACAACCAACCTTTTCTCAATTAATAAACTCGGTTAATAAAGTATCTAATCTAATTAATTGTTTACTGTGCAATAATAAATAAATATTTCTCTAATTGTAACAAACTGTGTCTCTGCGCACAGGATACTTTAAATTCGATAACAAAGATTCGGAAGGATAAAAACAGTAATGATAATTAAGAAATAAATATTTCTTCTAAAATTCTTCAGAAGAATATCACTGAAGTGGAATTCTTTTCATCTAAAAGTTATTGAATCAGATTTAAATAATTTTTAATCTTTATTTAAAATATAACTTTTCAGTAAAAAAAAAATTATTTGCATAATTTCTAAACTTGTGCCTATCAAAAAATTATGATTTCAAAAGATAGAATTTTAAAATAAAAAAAAACAGAGTAAAAACATTTTTGAATATCTTAGTTCTCATAAACATCATAATTTCCCAATAAACTTACATACGGGAATTGTCAAAAACATAGTTATGCATTGTTAATAAGGTAAACTACTTAGAGGTTATATCAAAGATTCATATTGATACACTCGATACTTTCTTGCGAAACTCTTTTTCAATGATTCCTTTGAAATATAATATACTAGGTATAAAATTTTATTTCTCGACTTTCTATTTTGTAAATTCAAATCGAAAAATGAACTAACATTTAATTTTATTCTTCCACAAAAATAACATAAATTAAATTGGAATTATCTCTGTCAAAACTCAGATGAGAACAAATTACATACTTGCATGAAATTCTATTGTTTAAAAGAAGTATACAATGAAGTTCATGTTACTTTATATATCTGGTTTGAAAGAGATCCACAAAATTATTTTTTCTTATTTCTTTTCTTATCTTAATTTTCATCACTGTCTTACAACTGTCGGAGAATTAAAGTTTCATAATTATTATATACGAGAAATGATATAAGATAACATCATTTATATATATATATATAATGTCAAGATTAGATCTCAATGTATTTGAAGTCGGTATATATTACAGAACAAGACTTAAATGTCTCCTTTCTTTCTATTTAATCGTGAAACATATCTTGTTTCATTAGAAATTATTGTGAGTATTATGTAACCAGAAAATATACATGTAAGAAGATAATGCCATATTTTGATATAAGAGATAAAAATAGATATATAATTATGGTATAGAAATTTCTATGAATAATATGGTGTTACAAGTAATGTCAAGCGAGTATTATTTCTATAAATAATGTGGCATTATAAATTAATAAAAGTGTATTTTATTGCGTCATGTAATTTTATTTGAATACATTTCATTGTAGTCAATTTTTAGAGACTGAGAATTATTATCAAATCCTCAATAAATCAATAAATTTATTTATTAATAATAAATGAAATAAAATCATAAAAATGCTTGCATCTTTTAAAAGAGAGAGAATATAACTTTCCCTTAACTTTCCTTTTATGTATTTTTAAAAATAGAAGCTTATATTTAGAACGTAAGTTTCATTGTTAATTTTGCATTTGAATTAATTTAAGTTTACATGTAAATATACATGTAAGATTAATGTATGTACATTTACATGTATATTTACATGTAAACTTATTTACATGTAAACTTATTTACATGTATTATGTATATTTACATGTAAACTTATTTACGTGTATTATGTACATTTACATGTAAACTTATTTACATATATTATGTATATTTACATGTAAACTTATTTACATGCATTATGTACATTTACATGTAAACTTATTTACATGTATTATGTATATTTACATGTATTATGTATATTTACATGTGTTATGTATATTTACATGTATTATGTATATTTACATGTATTATGTATATTTACAAAATATGCATGATCCTTATTAACAATGCATATTTTGCTGAAAGAAAAAGTATCATTTGTATCGATTTCTGTAATCTTTGTATTCAGCCTATTTAGATTTCGTTTATTGGATGTCTTATTTAAATAATGTTTATTGATAGTTAAATTGTCTTCTCTATATGCTTAGAAAATGTATCATTATTTTCTCACTGTATTCAGAAATTCATTACTTTCCGATGCAATAAAAGTTTTTATTATTATCTTTTCTACGGATTTACTGTATGCCGTATACCTAAGTAACTGCAATAATTGTTAATTGGTCCAAAAAATTACAATCATGAATAAGACTTCATATTTTACGTTTAATCTATTGCACATACTAATACATATAAAAATGATTACGAATTTTACAAACCTCTCGTGTAGAAAAATGCTATCCATCTGAATGTATTGGAATGTAGCATTTAATATTCATCTAAGGATTATAACCTTGTTTAAAAACAACTATCGTCAAAATGTTGAATATCTAATTTTTAAAAATTATATGAATTTTATGTTACATTTCTGTTGTGTGTGTGTGGGGGGGGAATCTACACGATATTAAAGAATGTTTTTGTTGAAGCTTTCTGAAAATGAAGAGAGCTTTGCGTTACATATATTGCGTTATTTTTGTAGAAGCTTTGCGTTACATATATCAAGAATATCTCACTTCCTAAGATTTTATTTATTTATTATATATTTCATTCTTTTATAACTCCTGCAACTAAACATTTTGTGTAAACTATGCTTTAAAATTCTATTGAAGATAACAATTTTCAAATACTACGATTAACTGAAAAGTTTCCAATCTTAAAGTGAAGATGGCACTCTCAAATACGGTCAAAATAGTGGACTGCGAAGTGGGAATCGTCTCCAAAAAAAGCAAAAACTGCTTTTTCTGCTGAGAAAATGGTGGCTACAGTTTTTTTTTTTTTTTTTTTTTTTTTTTTAAATTTTTGGCATAGTTATGGAGTTATTTTAAACGATTGTTTTCAAACAGGAAAAACCATTACAGGAGCATACTGCACATCATTACTTGACAAGCTGAAGACAGAAACCTCGGAAAAACGTCCACATTTGCAGAAAAATAAATTCTATTTCACCAGGACAGTACGCCGTCTCCCACCTCAACAGTTGTCATGGCGAAAATCCACGAATTACGGTTTGAACTGCTTGACCACCCTTCTTACTCACCAGATCTAGCGCCAAGCGACTACTTTTTGTTTCCTAATTTAAAAATTGCTCTCGGAGGATTGAGAATTTCTTCAAATGAGCAGGCCATCACCTTCGTAAGCAATTGTTTTTGCAGAGAAAGACGCCAAGTACTATTTCGACTGGTTAAAGTGATGGGAGCATCGCTGGGAGAAGTGTGGATACTTACAAGGAGACTATGAAGAAAAATAAAAAATTAATTTAAAGAAAAAATATCTTGTACCTTTGTAGGATCGGAAACTTTTCAGACCACCCTCGTAAGTAGAGGAGGACTGTTTGCTTTTATATAGGTTCCTTTCAGAGTACAGTCTAGTTTTTTCTTTGTTTAGCAATTTTCTTACTTTTATGTGTTTTTTCCCTTATTTCTTCCCATAGAAAATGATGCTTTAGTAATACATTAAGTGATGATATTTAAAGCGATTAAAAAAACATTAAGCGAATCACACGTAGCAGGAAATTTCTTTCTATAACAGTAATTTCTAGAGTTTTTCCCAAAAAATAGAATGCTGGGACTTCATACTGAAAACGCAATTATAAAACGTTTAACAGACATCTGATCGTTCAACAAACTCTAAATTACGTTTTAATTAATGCTAATTTGTTCTTCCCTTTGTTCGCTGAAATGATATCAGTAATTTAAAATTATTCAACAAAACTAGCTTTCTTTCAGTTTGAGTTTTATATTACAATATTAATTGTGAATATTATATCATGCAAAATAATAAAAAAGTATGTGATTAAAATTAACTTAGTATAAAAAAAGAATATTATCAAAATCACAAAATGTAATACAATTTCTGTTGTTTTGACGTATTTTCTTTTTTTAAAATATTAATATTTTTAATATCATTAATTAATATGAGCACTCGATTTTTCTTTCACTTTAAAGAGTTGCATACAATTTAAATATGGTTGAATTCTTATAATTAAAAATACATGTTGCAATTCAAAGAACGCGATATTAAGTAAATATCACGTTCTTCTAATTGCAGCATGTATTTTAAAGAATCTATAAAGTATATAGATTCTTTAAAATACATAAATCCTTTCCAACACTATTTGATAAAAAAAATGAAAATGATTAAATTAAATAATAATATAACGATTTTAATGTATTATTTTACACTTAAATTTTCATTTATTATAATATATTCGAAATTATTTTGTCTTTGAAAAGTAACATGATTTTATTTCTTTTTAATAACTGTATTTTGTATTTTTGTTTCTGTTAAAACCGAAATAAAACTTCAGCATCTGAATATTAAAAACTTTCGCGTGGTTAAATCATTTTAATTGAAAATATAAAAAAGGGTGAGTAATGATTGCATAAAATTAAAATTAGGAGAACATTTTTATTAAAGTTGCCCAACACACTAGAAAAAAAAGCATAATTATAAATATATATTGAAGTAATACTCCAAATTTGGCGAAGTCATTGACTTAGTAATCATTTGTAATATATAATAAATAAAAACATATGGTAACATTTCTGGGTTAACACTACCTTTAGTAAGCAATCACATCGGTATATATAGACTATATTGAAAATTGTCGTTTTCTAACTCATTAAAATCAATGTTGCTGGTTTTATTTTTTTAATTTAATTATCTCTTACGTAATCCGTTTAAGAACCGATTATTTTTTATCTACATGTAACTTTTTTTTAAAATCTTTCTTAAGTCGGTGATTAAATCTATCACTTATATATCACCGCGCTCTTTCTTTCCTTTAACACTTTTCTTATGGGCTGTATAATAGTTATTAAACAATGATCAAATAATAACCAACAGATGCTCATTATTAGACAATTGTTTATCTTACTAACCTTTCTTTGGGTTGTTAAACAGTACTATAATGCAATTAAACTACACTGAATGAAAACAATATCCACTATTAAGAATGCTGTTAGGTAAGAAAGTAAAATCAGCATGTTTGAGTGAACTATTAGCTTGCTCAATAGCTAATGGCGATTGCCATGGGTTAATTAGGAAGAACAAAAATATCGAAAAATAAATATAGAGAGGAAGAGAACTTGTCCACATTTATGGTAATGAGAAATTAAACTATAATTACTACATAATATATTCTATGAATGTATTTTATGCAGTCATGATCCATCATAAGGTCTATAAAGCATTGATATCTGAAAAACATTTATCTTAATCGTACCTTTATGAACTTTATTGATATTAGAAATGAATAATGTCTATTTAACTTTACTCCAGCTACGAGTTGAAAAGATAATTTGAACCTTTTTTTATTAGCCACCCAAGGGGCTATTGTTTTAGTTGGATAACTTTTGGCGTACCTGACCATTTTTCAATTTTTTATCTTTGCTTTAATTTTAATTACATGTAGCTGATATATTATTCAATTTAATAATCGATGGTTTAGCTTAAATATTACATTTAGCTGAAATATATTCGATTTAATAATTTATCGATTCTTTTAATTTTAATATCGTAAAAGTTTACTATTTTCCATTTCTCGATATTTCATCGTTTAATTTAAAATTCTTATATTTAATTGAGCAATTTAATAATAATTATAAAAAAGGAACACCTTGGGTGGCTAAATCTGTTCTTTGCAAAACTTTACATAAAACTTTTTTTTTAATAAAATTATATAATCGTTTTGATAATATTGTTCACTAACTTAGAAGAAGACGGTTAGAAGTTGTTCCTTTTTAATATTCTTTGGTAAAATAAACGTTTTTGTAAGAATCACGCTTGAAATGTATTTAGAAATATTTTTATCATTGTTGAAAAAAACTGCGTTGACAAATTATTTGTATCTGGGAGCCATATAAACAAATTTTTTTGGGTACTTATCCATTTCACCGGCGCAAATCTCTCCAAGCAGACTTCATTGATGACAACATATAATATACATATATTCCGATTGGCGTCGGTTGCATCATTTTTGGCGACTTTATCGCTTGCGTTGACGAAATGGAAAAGTACCATTTTTTGTTACATCGCTTCAATTCTTTTTTTAAATTATACTACACATTATTTTCACATTAATTATTTTCGTGTGTGAAAGCTTGAACAAATTTCACGAGTAATTTTCTCTCTTTGAGTGTCAAAAGTAACTGTTGAAAACCAAAGGAGAGTTGTAAAATTACATGGAAAAAGTCATATTATACGCGAAGTGTTAACATTTATTTATTTTTTTATTCATGATGGAAAACTTATTCGTTGATTTACTTATAGTTTAACTTCATCAGATTTTTACAATGTATATATAATGTTTTCGTTGGAAATTGCAGCATATCTGTAAATAATTTTTACAGTTATCGAAAGCTGATTAGAGCAGTAATCTATGTGAATGCATAAAATCTCATTCCATATTGTTTCAAATAAATTACAAATATTTTATTCAATAAAATTGTGATAAAAACTCTGTTTTTATCTCAATTTTATTGAATATATTATTTTTTATTTTTTTGAAAGAATATTGATTAGAAATTTTCTTATGCATTTTAAAATCCTACAATATTGACCAAATATTCCAAAACTAAGTTACTAATTCTTAGAATAAATTTTCTTCGTTGCATTCGAAATTGCTTAGAATTGAGTTTGATTCCTAATTTATGTAATGCATTATTTTGTTATTATATATGAAGCAACTTTATAACGTGTTGTTATTTTATAGATAATTTAAAATATTTAGCTCTTGTTAGGTGTCGTCTTTATTTTTTTCCTCGAGAATTTCGCATATTTTATTCACCTATAAATTATTAAATAATATTTAATAAATATCTTTATAGCTTCTTATTAATAAATAGGGTAATTAAATACATTATCACTGGAAATTGCACATGCTTTCGACAATATATGTTTAACCGGTTTGCTGATTTTTCGTAAATTGTGAATTTTAACCCCAAATTGTTTTCGGTAATTCGTAAATTATTTACAAAACTATATTACAATTTTTTTGACATCTACATCTACGTTATCCCTGAAAGAGAATTATAACCTCTCAATTAATCAAAGCAAAACTACAACATAAAAATCCACTCTAGTGTAAAAAAAATATTTTTAAAAAAAAAATTAAGAAATTATTTGAAAGACTTGTAATGTTTTAACAGTAAACCAGAAAAGGACAAATACATTTATATACGATTCTTCAATATTTATTCACTCTACAAGAGAAAATCAGTTAGAATTTTTTCAACGGTAGGATTATTTAGTACAAAATTAGGAAACAAAAATGTTGGTCAGATATGTTTATTAAATGATTATTTTTAAAATATGTTGATAATAAATTGTGTATTTAATTATGTATTTCATAGTTGTTTTCTTTGTAAAAGACTATTCGTGCATAAGTATTACATGTTATTTGCTATAAAATTACTTAATTTTAATTAAGTTATTTTCGTTCAATTCATTTTCCTATATTCATATCAGAATATGCAAATATCAAATAAAATTATAAATACTTATTATGAATTTTTATTTCATATTTATGGTTTGAAGAGCTCCTAGTAATTTACAGGTATGCCGATTTTGTTTGAAAAATTTACCGAATTACCAATTATAGCAAAAATCGGTAAACTTGAAATCACTAATAAACTCTGTAAAAAGTATAAGTAAGTTTCGGGAAAGGCAGTTATTGTTAACTAATTATACTTAATCCATCCATATAAGAAGATGAAAACAAAACAATAAGTTCCACGAAATTTCAGCACAGTTTTGTTTTGATGACCTTGGAATTTCTACGTATAAAAGTATTGGGAGAAAAAAAGGGACATTACCCTTTGTTTAAAGAAGAAACAAAACTTACTGTTGCTCAATGGGTCCTTTCTAGGTCAATGTCTTCGAATTCTTTAAGTCATAAACTATTCGATGTAACAATAATAAATAGTCCAATGCTATTTACCGCTTGAACAATTGGTTACTTTACACAATAATACCATTTAAGATATGTAAGTGCATTACGAGCTTTTCTGATAATCTAACTGATGCTAAATTTATGACTGAAATTTTCCCATCTCGATATGCAGAGGTTTGATGTTGGCAAAATTTAAAATTTCAAAGTAATTGTATTGTTTATGCGGAACAAAAAAAATCCGATTTTTTGGTTGTGTCAGGTATTATTATATACGCCGTCGATTTATTCTAAAATGCTTATCTGTTTATACTATAATAATAATTTTAAATTGCCATTATTATATATTTTTGTATGATATAGTTTGTATTGGTTTCGATAAGAAATGCAGTAATTTTCGTGATATACATTTCATGTAAAATTTTTAAAAAAATTGAAACAAATTTCTTGCAATTTTGGAAATAAATCTTATTTAAAATAGACAAAAATATTTTAATGCAATTAATTTGTAGTTTATAACGATTGCTTTGAAACTTAAAAGCATTAAACTGAGTTTTGGTTTTTTTTTTTTTTTATTATTATTAACATCGAATAGGAGCAACATGGGAGCTATTGGTGAGGGGACATCGTAATTTTGAACCTCGATCAAGTGATGAGAACGGCACTTGAGCGGGAATCTCTTTCTCTTAACTTCGACACCACTCCAACGAAACGACTTTGATTCTCGACATATTTAACGTGCATCAGACCCGGCTACACGGTGGTTCTTTATTGGCATCAGGACTCGAAGCCACGAATCGATGAAAACCACTGACCACAAGTGCGCGAACCATGGCTATTCGAATACCGTAGCCATATTAAGCTAAGATTAAGATTCAAAATTATTAAGTTTAGTTGGCTACTTATAATTATTATGCTCAATAATATATTTCTCCCATTAAGGTGTTTATTTCTATTGAAATCTTCAAAAATTGTACCATTTATAGAGTAATAATTTAGATTATTGTCATCTTAATGTAAAAACGAAAGCTAAGTAACATTTAACAAAAAAAAGAAAGAAAGAAAGAAAGAAAATTGGGAAATCAGGTTTAAAATGATTAGTAGAAGATATATTTTATTGCTTAAGGTGTTTACCTTAATGTGTCTACAAATCAAAAATAATTTTTATAAAGAAAAAAAAAAAACACTTTTTAGAAAGAAAGATAAAAAAAAAAAAACAATGACATTTTTAAAACTCATTTAATCAAAATGAAACGAAACTGTCCTTTCTGTGTTTGAGAAAAATCTTGAGGAATAGTTTCTATCTATAGTTTCCTTTATACTATAGTAATCTGTAGTTTCCTTTCAATAAATCTATCTTATAGTTAAAGGACTTGAAAAAAATTTCAATGCATTCATTAAGAAATAAATATTTATTGTCAGTGTTTTGAGTTTTAGCTTCTTACAAGTTCTCTTTCTTTCATATAGTACATCTATTTTTAAAAC
The DNA here is from genome assembly GCA_019974015.1 of Nephila pilipes. Taxonomy (NCBI): domain Eukaryota; kingdom Metazoa; phylum Arthropoda; class Arachnida; order Araneae; family Nephilidae; genus Nephila; species Nephila pilipes. The sequence continues at coordinate 908,045 of BMAW01098640.1, read as the reverse complement.
TATCTATTATATAGCACACTAAAATTAATCATTTACCAGAAACAGTCACATTAATGTGAATCTGATTTTCTTTTCCCATAATTTGGGTTAATCTCGAAGTCATGGGATATCCAAAAGAAAATACATAGGATTTTGTGATAATAATTAACCACAAAAGAAAAATTGTTTTTAATATTTTTCTTTGTTCACATTTACTACTTGTTTATTCAAGATTCAAAATGTTCTTAGAATTTCTTAGTCTAAATATATTTTGAATACACCCGGAAGCTCAAGTTCGTTCTATTCTTTGTCAATTGTTAATCTTTAACATAATTCAGGATTACTTTTTTAAAATTATCTTCATGTTATTACTCAAAATATTTTCAATGTAAATCTAATGCCTTGTTTATTACTGTGATTATAAATTTATGATATCCTCGACTAATCAGTCTAATGATAAATATGTGTAAGAGTTATGTTAGTAATGTAATGAAGTATTATTTACACGCAACATTCCACTGCAGAATGCAAAAATTATTCGTATAATTTCTCTAATTTTACAAGCTTCATAAAACGCGTTTCATTTTATTATAAAAATACTCAAAATAGTTTTGAATTTCATTTCTCAAATTAATAATTTAACACGATATAAAATTTTCATTCATATTTACTTACTCGCATTCGCATTCACTCATTGGCAAATTATTTAGAGAATGATTTTTTATTCGATTTCATTTAATACGTTCAGATTCTATTTTATTACCATTTACGTAATACTTGCAAATAACAGTAACTATAATCAATCGTAGAATCCTAACTTATACCTGTAATGAAAATTTAATAACAACAAAAGGAGCCATGTCCATTCTTGTGCGTCAGAAAAGGAGACAAAATGGCTTTAAGCTCTTTTTGTCTGGTTTTAATCCTATTTAATTTGAATCCCCGTGATTGATTGACCATTTTTCTAATAATGAATCTTCTATTAACTTTATTTGTTCGTGTCTATTTGTTCAATCGTCCTGTGGCCCTGCTAGCGCTTCACAGAAATACATATATGTAACAAGGTGAGTTGTAAGTAACGAGGGAAAAAAAGATATCTAAGTGAAACAATGTCTAAGATGTGGGTCAGGCGAAATACTTTTTCAAAACTGTTGCTGGAGTAAAATTAAGTTCTGTGCTCCCTCAATCTGAAATAGCTGCGTTTACCTGGTGGTCATGGTCGTGAATTCGCGGGCCAATGTTATTTCTGTTGATTTGTAGATTCAAGTCCTGATGCCACTAAAGATCTGCCATGTAGTGGGACTGGTGCACGTTAAATCTGTAGTTCCAAGTCCTCCCAATGGCGTGGTGTGGAAATTTGGAAAGAGAGGTGACAGAATTCAAGTATCGTCCCCGTCCCTTGATCGACTTTCAATATTGTGAGGTCAGTCACCAATGCCTCTTGAGACGACGTTAACAAACAATCAGTCAGTCAATTTCGTAATCTTAATTAGTTATTTTTTATTTGTTTGATTGAGAAATTATTTAATTGTTAGTGTTTTAATTCAATAAAAAAATGGAAGACTACTTTTTGCTGCAATCATTTGATCGTTTCCTTCCTGCAAAATCTCCCCAAAGTTTTAAAAACACTCACAAAGGTTTGGATGATTACTTAATTTAGCCTTTTTATCACAAAAAGAGCCAAATTAATTTTGAGTTCCATTAGTTTATTTTATTCTTTTTTTTTGTGCATTCACTTAATCGAATGAATTGTTTGTTGGTGAGACTTTTCTATTTACTTAGTTCGTTCCAGATTCTAATTTTTTTTACCATTTGCGTGTTGCTTTCATTGAAACCATGCCAAAATCAATCACAGTAGTTCAGCTGATTATTGTTGCAAACTTCAACAAAGAAATAAGTTTCGAAGAGTAACAACAAATCAATGTCGCTGGAAAAAATCGCTGAAGCAATGAAACGTGTCCGTTTAAATCAGCATTGCGAAACGAATCCTCACCACGCTTCGTGGCCTCTTCTTGTAGTTCGTCAGCAATTCACCAAGAACGAACAGGAACCATTTTAGTACCAAAAACGATTTCAGTGGCAATGATCACCGCCGAACGTGAGATGTATAATGGTACACTGTCTTTTATCCCGAAAGCGGAAGCAGACATTCTCGAATAATTAAGAATATGATTTTTTAACAAAGAATAACATTAAAATATTAATGAAGTTACTTAGCCTAAGGGTCAGGATACAGTGAAAATTAATAGAAAATTGAATAATGAATTCATGTTTAAGGTAATGCTTTTTTTTTTTATTGTAATCAAAATTCCAAGCATAGAAATGCTATTAAAATTATACTGAGTGAATAACAGAGAATATTAATATACATTAATATCACATGTTGATTGTAATATTATTCGTCAGTAACAATAGTTAAAATATTTTTAAACTCCCATTCATTAATCTTAGTCTTGATTTTTAATACATTGAAAACGAATGTTATAAGTGGATTTCTTTTATGAGCAGTTTTTCTAAACTGTAAATTGGCTTCTTTTGAAAGCTTTTTTGTGGATTCTTCCATCGTTGTTGTCTTTCCATAAATATTTGGGATTGATCTCGTATTATTTCTCATGATTCAAATATTAGCATTAAAAATATAAGCCAGACTAATGAAATTCAATCAATTATTGCTTATATATTGAGGGTTATTCTTAGTTTCGGAAATTCCGTAACATATTTAATACGTAAATATGGCAAGCTCTTTATCCATTGGCGGATCCATAGAAAATCGACAGTGGGAGAGGGCATAGTTTTTTAAGTTCATGAGACTTAACTGTATTTGTTTATTTAGTTTATTATTCATCCGTAATTAGTTCTAAATCTAAAAATAAATTAAATACTAACTCCAAGAGTCAAATTCAAATTCAAAACGTAACACTTACAGTACGATAGCTCGCGGTCCTGTACTTGGGCCCAACGAATAACTTTGAATTTAAATAAAATTAATACTTTTAAATTTTCTTGGTATTTCCTGTTCAGGTATGTTATTTTGTCTGTGTGTGAAATTATAACAGCAGAGGCATGTACCCCAAGTACCCTGGATCTCCCACCGCCTTTATCCATTGATTTTTCACTTATATTTATATTATTGATTATGGAACTGAAAAATAATTTAAAAGAAAAATATCATTATTTAGTTAAAATTTAACATAAAAAATTTAACAAATATTTAATTTACACCGACTTTGTATAAATTTAATACACACAGAAAAATGCACAATTTCATTTTAAATCTTTCTTTGTATATACTGTTTCGAATTGAAAAATATGAAATTGCTTCTGTAGACTCTTATGTAAATACTGTTTCATTGAACACTAAAAAAAAAAGAAAGTAAAATGAAAGCGAATGTTCAGAAATTATATTGAAATTTTTCAATAAATTATTTAGATGCATTTTAATATGAAATCGATTTTTAAAAATTCCATGAAATTGCCTAAAACATTAGATTCTTTCAATCATTCGTTCGTTTTCATTCAGAAATAAAAACGATTCTGTGAAAAATTTACTTTCATAAAAAATCTAATCTCGTTTTCATTAAAATTCCACCAAGGCTATTAGAGAGTATTCTTACAAGCATAATATGATTTATAAAAAATGATATAAAACTTGGCGATTCTTAAACAGGTAAAAAGTTATTTGTGATTCTGATGAGAGAAGTAATTTTTTCTTCGGTTTATTTCTTTTTCGTGACCTATCTATCATCAATGAATTCCCCCTAACAAAATCTATTTGAAAATCACTTTTGTTCCTTTCACTTCCTGGTTATGGTAACTTCTACCATTAGCACTCCATATCTGTTATTTCTACTGTTGTTCTGTGGAAGATGAAATGAATAAAAAAAAATTAAGGCGATGTAGATTTTTTGAAGATTACTTTTTTGAATTCTTTTTTAGAACTTTCTATTTTCTTCCGAAACATGGTATTAAACAAGTGCTTTGGAAAAGTATACATTACCGTACAATTTTAATCAAGCAAAGGACAAAATAAACTGCTTGTTGGGAATTGTAATTTTAAATGTAGTTCTAAATACATATAACATTTAAATTTTATTAATATTTATTGTATCAAAGTGTTGTTATTTAAGATTCTTGCGTTATACTTGCGATTGTCCAGAACATTTTGTGACGTTTTAAATAACATTTTTTCCTTTCAAAGATTCATCAATTTACTTAATATGTTTATCAGTCATAACGAATAATTGCTTAGTCGTTCGTAAATTAAATATCCTTAGTTTAGGTTTAAATTATTTTTGAATAGGGGGGTATTTTGTAAAGTAAAGAGCTCATTTAAACTAGAATATGCAGTTATCAATACCTATTGGATTGAAAAACCCATTAAAATGATAAACTAAAATTATTTTTGCCAAAAACCTTTATTGGGAATTCTTTCACTCTAATTACTCAAAAATGTTAATAAAGTTGAAGAAAGCAATTATATCTGGAACTAAAATGCTACAGTAAAGTTATTAATTTATTTAAATAAAATAGGAGTTTTAATGTAATTTATAATCTGTAATCTTATATAAAAAAAATTCAATTCAACTTTAAAGGCATTTGTATCTTGGAATTAAAGTGAAGATATTCTATGTATCTATTCATTGAAGTGAACTGAATTTAAAAACTATATATCTATGTATAAGAACAACTGTATTCAAAATAGCTTAAGAATATATAAATTACATTCTACTCAAGTTCAACTGATAAATTCATTATAATGAGGCATATATTACTGCTATCAACTAAGTATGAAAATGAAGCGTAAAAAGCACGACGGACTTAGATATCTCTTATTCAGACGTATTATAAACATTGTTTGTCTCACTAAGTTTCATAAAAATTCTGTTTTGCTTGAAGGAAATAAAAAATAAATTATCTTGTCTGTTGAGCATTGTTTTTAGTGCTGTGCCCTCTGTTTTGAATAACTAACAGTAATCACGTGTTTAATTATTTCCATATTTCGCCAAATAGTGGATTTTTTTTAATTTAAGATGTTTATCATTACGTGCTTGAAATTAATTACAAGCTTTGTTTTTCGAAAAACATTATCTCACCCTGTTCTTAATATACAGTCTTGTCTGAAAGCATTCGTAGTACATTATTGTTAATATTATGATATTCAAACAGAAAGGAAAAGAAAATAATTCTGGGAATCATATCAGAAGAAAGAAAAAATAAATACATTTACATAATAGTACGTGACATTGATACAAACCGTTGTGGAATATAATGCTTTGTAATTTTTAATCACAGCTCCAAATATTAAGACTCATTTGAAACCTAACACATTTATTTAACTCAATCATTTATTTTTATCTGTAAAATATATGCAATTTACTCAAAAATCTGAAAGATTTCTGTTAATTAATTTGAAAGGTTAATAAGACGTGCAAGCCCATATGCCATACTTCATATGATTCAGATCAGTAGTTGCGAATGGTTCAGGATAATTAAACATTTAAAAATATCACGATGATTTATTTGTAATATTAAGTATAGTATTGTGCATAAGAATATCGCTCGCTCAAATAGAACAAATATTATAAAGGAAGTTAGTTCAAATATTTACAAAATAAACAGCTAATGGATAATTGAAGAGATACAGCTGATAGCCGCACATGTATAATACCAATATCACGTGCTTACGCAGAACACTCGAAATATGAATATCTGCTCAGGCAGATGTACAAGGTAGGTCCCAAATGTATTCAGAAAATTTTCTTTTTGACTTATATAATTGAGGAGGAAATGAAATACATCTAATTTTCTTCGAAATATGAGTCCAGCGATGTTGCCATCGTCCGTAGCAATAATAACTTATTTTGCGAGATGTTTCGAAGCATCGTGTTCTAGTTTTTATGAGCATTTTCGACTGTGCTGAAATGGTCTTTTTAACTCCATCTTTAGTATAGAGAACAAGAAGTCGCAGGCTGCTAAATCTGGACTGCACGGTGGATGGGGGAAGCCAGAGATGTTTTCTCGGAAAAGGCTCCATTGTTTCACTATCGAATTTACTAAATTTCTTGCATTTCGTTGCTCAACACTTTGCTGCATCATGAGTATGACGATATGTTCACACAATGACTCTCTATAAAGTTATTGAAGATGCTCAGTAAAATCGGACAACCTGCTAACGTTTGAAATACGTAACTGAAACTTCAATTCACATGAAGCCTTCTGTTTCCTTTGGTATTGTGCTAGAAATGTGCAGTAAAATTATTCTCATTAATTTTGGAACAAGCCTTGTAAGTTATTCTAATGCCTCATGGCAAGGTGAGAAAGTTGCAAGCGGTTAGTGGAGGGCTGTCAGAAATTTAATAATTAATTATGATCGTAATATGATAAAATTATTTAACGGAACTCTTGAGACAGTACAATTGAGTAATCAGTTTCAATTTCCAAGTTACCCCAACATTTTTACAATTATTTGAAATGTGAAAAATATTAGTAAAAATGGCTAAATGATTTTTTTTTTTGCGAATGTTAAAAAAAGTAAATTGTTATTTTTTAAAAAATTGTCACTCTGTTTTAATTTAATTATTAAAAAAATTAATTTTTATGATATATTTATCTTTTGTGTGGTGTTTGAAAAGCGATTGTAAAAAAAAACACTCACAATTATATTTTTCGTTTTGTGTTTTGTTAACAAATTACATAGACTAACGATAACCAAATGATGGTCCATTAGTGAACTTTTTGATGTTCCAAATGTATTAATTTACAATTTTTTATGCTTGACATACTTTTTCATTAAATAACAATATTCATCTATAATCGTATTCAGTGGCGTACCCAGAAATTAATTAGGGGAGTGCAAATCATCCTGGCCAAGAAAGAAGCAATTTTGTAGTTTTTAATTACCACTTGAGAAAAAGTAAATAATAACCAATATCAGTCTTATTTCTCCTATTTAAAACCGTTCATTTTTATGATTTTATCAAATTATAAAAATTGCAAAAATGAAGATCATTTAAAAAATAATTAAGATACCATGTCAATGAAATGTACATGTTTGGGAGGTGCATTTTCTATAGGAATGCATCCCCCTCTCTCTCTCTTCATCTACAAACACTGACCCAGAGGAACTCTTCTTTCACAAACAGCAAATACTTTTATTCTCTTTTCAGGCAATGGTTCAATTGAAATTCGTTTTCCGCTTCGTGATGAAAAATTTTTAAGCATAAGTAGAAAAGAATTCTTATGTTTAAAATTTAGTATACTTATAATAGTATAATAAAAGAAATATCCTGAAATATTTCAATTTCGAGAAGAAAAAAAATCTTGGGTCTTGCTATGTCCCTTTGCACCTCCTCTGGGTACGCCATTGACCGTACTTATAACGTCATTTATTACCAATTAACATATTATTTAAAATTAAAAGCTACAACCATAAAATTTATAAGTTTATAACAACTGAACTAGAGGATTTCATGTTATATAATGAGAAGGAATTTCTATTATAATTATTATATAGATATTTGTATTTTAAACAGTTGTTGAAGATCCGTCGGACTCAATGATCTGTGACATTTGAATAATTATAGTGACACACTCTGCAATAAAAAAAATTAAAACCTAAGTATTGTTTAAATATTAATACATTCAATCCCAAATGTTAAAAATAACTAATTGATCTCCTGAAAAAAGTTTATTTGTCAAAAACACGTTTATATCAGGCCTTTAAAAATGCATCAGAGTTCTCGAAACCAATTTTTGATAAATAAACAAATTTTTGTCTTAAACTGAATAACAGTAACATCAAAAGAAAAAAGTGTGCATGTACCGTTATGCAGTCGCACCCAGTTCCTATAAAATAATCCCTCAAGCGTAACGAATTCCACCTTGACCACCCTTTTTGCTTGTTACCGGAAGTTATTATCAAGTTTGAGAGACGTGCATGCTTTAACAGTCTCGTGTTTGAAATGCATTGATAAAAAAAAAAAAAAAAAAAACTGAAATTTTGATGTTTGTTGCGTCTTTAGAACGAAATGGAATACATAGAGATTTAAAAAGAAAACCTAATAGTAACAGTAAAAGAGCTTATAAGAATGTGCAGAATTTTGTATTTCTCTCTCTGCAAGGAAAACTTGAGGGGTCTTTCAAAAATTTTATAGGATTTTCTGTAGCACTTTATTTATGCAAAAATATGTTATCTGGGTGAGAGTTTAAGCTCTTGTACATTGATTTTTAATTTATCATTGTGTAAAATTTTGAGGGTTTTTTTTTTATTATTATTATGACATGCACTTTATAAAGATTCGATACTCTTTCGGTAATCCGGCTGTTATCGGACCACAGTACTACCGGATTACAGAAAACACCGGATTAATGAAAATCTTGAGTAATAGCGCATTTCTGTTGCAAAAGTTCTGCATTATTGTATAAAGTTTCATACAGTATACATAAATAAATTATCAAATATACGAAGTAAACTAATCAATAATAATAAAAAATATTTTACTTTCTGTATTGATAGCTTATGTTATTCCGTTGGCATGGAAGGCATAAAATGAGCTTCAGTGACTTGTTTGCTTGAGTAAAAAAGCTGGATTACTGGCAGAGCCATTAAGGTGAAATGCCGGATTACGGAGGGAATACTGTACCTCCATGTCTATAACAGATTACGAGTTTTTATACGAATGATAAATTCGCTGATACTGCAATTATTTAAATTCCGTAAATATTTTTTTCTGTGTAATTTTTAAATGTTCTGTATTATTTCTGATCCTTTTAAAATCTTTTTTCGGTTAAACTCTTTCCTTAAATAACTCATGAAGCAATTGGAGTTATTAATGCGTATAATAAATTTTAAATATTTTCAAGCAAAGTGGTTGAAAAATATAAGTTGAAAAGATTAAATTATGGCATTAATAAAAATAACTATACCACTTGGTTGATAAATTAGCAAAGTTCTTTGAAAAATGCAGTTTATTATAGGTACGTAAGATTTTTTTACGTGTATCATTTGGTATTTGCATTTAATCACAGAACAAATGTGTCTATCTGTTGGTGGTAAGTTGTTTTGCGTCTTACTAAATGAATTATTCATATATACATGCTAAATGAATTTTGAATATGTACTGATGTGTAACAAATATTGTGTGGATGTACTTCTTGTGTTATATTCTTAAAAATTATGTTTTAATCATAGTTTAGAAAAGGTTAAAAATATATCACAATCATTAATGGTTATGTAAGCATTTAAAAAAACATGCGGCTTTTCTTTAAAAAGAGAAATTTAAAACCATATTATCAACATGTTCGACTTTTGCATGATAAACGCAGAAACTATGAGTTACAAATTTTTGGGAAATATTTATTATTAGCCAAGTATAGTGGCTAATAGTTTTCTTAAAATTAAATAGTGTTTCTTAAAATTAAAGAATTAAATAAATAATAAATAAGCATTAACTGTGTAAAGAATTGTCTTCGTTATGATCAAGAGACATAGCGGCTCAATAATAATCAGCCAAAACTCTTTAACCGCTTAATTAGTAAATCTAAAAATAATCAATGCAGTAAGAATTATCTATATTCTATAATGCGTATTACCCTTGGCCAGCTAAAATAGCAGTCGAGTGTTGAAGATAATGATAGATTCTAAATCATGAGAGAGAAAGTACAAGAATGTAAATGGTGATGTTTAAAAATACTTTGCAAAAAGACAAAATCAAACCAGGTGTTGATGTTATTTTTAATTGTAACTTATATTCAGGTAATATTATTTTGATAATAAATAAATTAAATAAACAAAAATGCTTTGAGAATATGAAATAATTCTTTTAGCAAAACTTCAATGTCTTCAAAAAAAAAAGTCACTTTTGACGTCCCCTACACACAAGAGACATCCTCAACCCACTTCAAAGCTTCAGTTACCTCTAGAAATATAAGCAAATAAAAATGAAGGTAAACATGACATTTTCCGGTACGTTTTTCCATTCGTCAAATCACAGTAAAAAATAACAGGACTTCAGATGATTCCAATTTGTCTTAATTTGTTATATCTCCCCTTGAATGGCTACCAAACGAGACCAAAAACAAAAGCACAGAAGATTGAAATAAATTACACAAACATACCCACTCATGCGTATCTGGTTGCTATTCCTAAATACAAAGGGGGAAAAGAAAATAATTCAACTAGCTAGCAACAAATGAACCTGGTCTACCTCTCGATATTGTGATTCATATGAACAATAATATATACAGCTCTTCGAAGGAAAAAAAAAAGAGTAACGGTTGTAGTAATTTTAGGATTACGAATCAAGCTCTTGAGCAAGGGGATATTGCTTGCTTTTCAGTTATAATCAGTTGCCATTTATTTTCTAAAAGTAACATGTTTAGTAACGTTATATAAACAAATATAGATGTAAAATACGTTCTCAACATCCTCAAGCTAAAAAAATATATATTTGTCTTATGGCATTTTCAATTTCTAGAATATTTTATAGAATTTGATTCTTGGGCATTTTGAGAAGAATAAATTGATACGTAATTAAGTAAAAAAAATTAGGAAAGTATATTTTTGTTTGTGAAGTATAAGGAATAATTTCTATCTGCCTTTGTAAAGGAATTTGGACAATGTAAATTATGTTTAATTAGTTTAATTTATAGTCTTATTAAATGATGTTTTAAATTCAATATTTTGAGAGTTGCATTTGAACGATTTCATATTTTTACAAATTAATGATCTTCTAAAGAATCCACAAGTAAATTTGTAAATTTCACATAATCCACGGAGCAATCAAATAAATCTGATGTGTTGAAACATAATAAATTTGTAAGTAAATATTTTTAAATAATGTAGTACTCCTTTCATTTCTATCTTGTATTACGAGTATAAACTTAATCTTTCATATTTGTGTGTGAAAATATCCATTTCTTCATTAATTGGCTTGAAATTTTTTCAACATTTCGCTTTTCAAATTTAATTAAATCATTTAAATATGGAATCACATTGAAAGTATCAGTTAAAATGTTGTAGTAATATTATGTAGTTTTCATAATAAATGCTATCATTTTGAAAAATTTTGTTGTAATTGAAATATCTTCATATACAGAGTATTTATTAGAATATTTTAATATAATTTTAATCCCAAATAAAAAATTATTTTAATGTATGCATTTAAGTTCCTTTCTTTCCCTCTTCTGAGTTTCTAAATATGTACTTCGTGCATATGAAATTTCTATTTGTGATTATATATTTTGATAACTAAAGCTAATTGAATAAACACATGATTTTAATGCAATAAAAATTGTTTAATCCTAAGCATGCTCTGAAATATTAAGAGGAATTAATGGAACCTAAATTGATATTGCATGACTACAGATGAATACATTTAAATACCTCTTTAAATCTACATTGTTAAACACTCTCACAACAGATCTCGTAATTTATGAGCCATCAACTTACACTCGAGGGAAGCTCCGTAATAACCACAACTTGTTTTCACCTTCGATTAGCACGTATATGAGTTATAAAGCGATGAACAATGCTAACAATACGGGAAGCTGTAAATTGCCTCACAGCAAGAGATTGCATGCTCTCTAAATTAACTACCTTTTTAATCGAGTCACGTTTGGACCGAAGTTGACAATGACTAACTTCTCAGCTTTTAATTACAATCATCAAACGATCTCACGAAGTGAACAGCAACAGAGTTTGCCGAGTTAAGTATCCAGAGAAAGAATGCTAAAGACCTTGTTGAAGCATTTGAAATTACCCTTCCTGTGCTACATTCGAACTATTTTATAAGTCTTGATAAATACTACGGGAAAACTCCGCCTTTTTCTTTCCAGTGGAATTTTTCGAGGTTGCGGAAGTTAGTTAGAATTTCTTTTGTTGTTACTTGACCTTTGGTAAGTGATATTGGTGAATACAATAATTGAAGTTTTAAGTCTTTATAGGGTGTGGAATTTTTAATATAAGCTTCATGTTTCATAAGTTAACTGTAGAATATAGATTACATTCAATGATTTAATGTGCAATTTGTCCTCAAACACGCATTCGACCATAAATAAACGCTTATAAACCTTGAGATCAATATTACGGTTGAAATCATTGTTTTATGTTTCTGTTCTCTAGTGGTGAAGGACATGATCTTCATATTTGGAGTTTCGCATTTTGATTATGATATTGTCTTCATGCTCTTTCTAGAGACATATAGATCCAATGCAGCCGTGGTAGCCAAGTGGTCACGGCTGCAAGTTCATGGCCAGTGTTCTTTCCATCGAGTCGTGGGTTCGTATCTTGATTCCACTAATACCCCGTTGTGTAGTGGGTCTGATGAGTTTTCAATCTGTCGATGATCTAAGTCCTCCCGTTTGCATAATGAAATTCTTAATAGGTGGAGTTAGCTCAGGTACCTTCCTCGTCACTTTGCCGAGATTCAAAATGACGGAATATGTCGCCAATAACCCTCGCATTGCGTTAATCTGTGGCTTTAACAAAAACCCTTAACCTATCGATTCTATCTCCCATACAACTTCAAGATTGAATTATTAATTTTTATAGATGTTTCGCAAGTAAATATAAAAACAAATCGATGCTTAGTTTCTTAAAAATCTATATTTTCTTAATTCTGATCAGTATGTTAATTTAAACCAGTATTTATGGGCTCGTTTAGTTTTAAAAAAGTTCAATTAAATTAATATTGTTGAATTTTATTTGAACTGAAATGATTTTTGAAAAAATGCAGAAATTTGAATATCCTTTTCTTTTCACAACTCTCCAGTAAAGTAGTAAGGAATGTAGACTATATTATGTACATATTTAAGTACTCTTTCATGAAATACAGAAGCACGAAAAATCCCAAATGTTGAGATTTGTTTACTTTACCAACGATTAATAAAATCGTTTAAAAAAATATGTTAAAATTAGAGTATTAAAATATATATAAGCAGCAATAAATAACATTTACAATTCTCTGCTATTCTTTTCGAATTTCTTATGCTATGATCCTACTCAAATTTTCGTAACACACTATCTACACTCTGAAGTAGAATTTCAGTATAGCTAAAGTTGGAAAATATAACTAATTATTAAAATACTTACTTTCGCAAAAAAAATGTGAAAATAATAATATTATCTAATTTGATCACATTTGACGCATTAGGGAGAGGAAGAACTATAAAAAATTAGTTTCGATATTAAATGAAGCGATGAAACATTTCTAAAAAAATGGGTAAATAAATATCTGGATTCGCAATGAAACTATTAAAATTTTAATGATTTATTTTTAATTAAAAATAATTTACCTCAATTCAGTAAGAACATGCAAAGTAGATCGCTCATTTATTTCTGCAACTCATTTTTTTTTTCAAATATATTATATTTGTATATAAAATAGTAAAGATTGAATAAATAATAAGATTCGTCACATCAAAAATTTTCTCTTAATTATATCCTTTTCTGAAGGGATACAAAGTAATTTGATAATTCCATACAAGTAGGAAAATATAGCTTACAGATTTCAAAAACGTAAATTCTATTGAATAAAATATAGCAGTTTACATAATTTGAGCATTCTGTAGCATTGCTCCCTTAAAATGTATTGCATACAATTTAGAAAAAAGTTGTACAGTAATAATCGAAGGAAAAATAGTTTTCACTTAAAACAGTATATTAGCGAAAGTGCTTCGGGAACTTGAATGCTAGATCCTGAATCCGTTTTAGTATTTGGATGCACAGGTCCACGACCTTAAAAAACACTTTACCAAGTCCTGCTCAAACTGCATCCAGATAACAAGTTGGAATGTGAACAGTTAAAAGCACAACCTCAAGTGTGTGACAAACGATGAACATTATCACTTTTTTTTTCTTTTCATAATTTTCTTTTGCGTTTTTCAAAAAGCGGCGTTTAGGTAATTGTTGTTTCGGCTAAGTGGGAACATTTTATTGCTGTGTTTTGGTACGCTATAGCTATTTTCATTCAAGCATGGAAGTACTGCCTCATTTGTGTTCTCGTTCCTTGTATTATCTTATTCTAAAAATCCTAAGATTTAAAATGCTCGTTACGATAAAAAAAAAATGAGATCTTTTGATATAGAATCGATGTGAAACTCTTTGTAAATGATTTGGTGTTCAGTTTCACTAAAATGATAATGTGTTTTAGAAATTTTTAAATAAATACGGTAAAAAAGGAGAACAAAAGAACTGCGATATAGCATAGTTCATATTGCGTACTTCAAAATCTATATTTTCTTTTCCTTCATATTAATTCAATACCTTACAAAAAATTTCATTTTATGAAGATTTAATTTGAGATGCTTTGAAATAGACAAATCTTCAGATTTATGAATGTTTGTACTGATTAAAATATCTAATAAGTTGTTCTTTAAAAAATTATTTTGATATGCATCTTCTCATAGTGATACATTTTTTTTAAAATTTTTGAAAGGAATTCGAAAGAAAAAAAAAAAGGAATGTGATATTTGAACATTTTACATTCCGAATTCCTGAAACATAAACCATAATATTTATGCTTTATTATTTAAAATGTGGATGTGTTACTTCATCTGTATTAATTATGTACAAAACGATATTTTAAGAATCATTTGATATTTATTATTATTTGGTATATATATATATATATATATATATACCATATTAATTGAAATTTTTTCATTTGAAACTTATTTTTCTCTTTAATATGGTTTTTCAGCTTCATCCAGGCTTTAAAAGAGATTCCAATATAAATATTAGAATCTGAATATTAAAATTTATTATTCCCAAATCAATTCATTTAATAGTATTTGAAAAAAATTTATTTTTGAAATGATTTTTATTAAAATTGACTTTACATTAACTGCATAGCCAAAATTTCAAAATTTTAAAAAGTTGATTTCTTGTAAGAAATAATACTAATATGATGACTTTTTATTGGGATATTGGCACTTAAGAATTTACCAATAACTTTATATAAACATATTTATATTTAAAAAATATGATACTGAATAGAACTCCATCCTACTTTTATTAATTCTGCATTTTACTAATAAATGAAATAGTTTACATTTTCTTCTTCGCAAAACTTCATAAATAATGTATATAACATTTCTTTTTACTGAGAATAATATGACAATTTTGATATTAAAAATGTTTTGGTAAAATAAAATATTGTTACAAAAATTGTTACTAATCTTCCTGTAATCCACAAATATACTGAGAAAACAATAATGGAAAAGAATGATAATGGAAAATGACATTTTATTCACAAATATTCAGGAATTGTCGAAGTAGAAATAGCAGAATTTATATAAATTAACAGCACGATAACAAAACCCACACTTGTACAGATTAGCAACACAAACAAGTCGCAAATTGTTTGCAAAAACAGCAGTAACTCTTTCACTAACATTCACCTCACTAATGCGTAATGCAGAAAAAAAAAAACTAGAAAATAACACCTTGCACTTCAAAAGCAGTTCCCATAGCTCAAAATTACTAAAATAATTTTCCTGCTATCATCTAAATATAGATATAATTTAACTTCCATTATAATTCTGAAATCTCAATATGATTTTAAATTACTTTTATATTTAGCATTATTAAACAATCGGAGAGATTATTATATTAGCATTACTAAACAATCGGAGAGATTCATTTTATAATCGCTGTCTGATTCAAAAAATAAAAATTTTGACGTCTTAATAGGATTTTTTTTTTATTTTGAAATATTCTATACAAAAAAATTATCAATCATTCTTATTTGAAAGTTTCTTTTTTCGTCATACAAATTAACACTCGAAATTCAACAGCTTATAAGTAGAACTCAACTTTTTACTCTTCAAGTTTATTTTTTTAAATGTTTATTGTTTGTGAATTCCTGAAATAAATGTTAATTAAATAAATGAACTACCCTTTCTTAAATTTAGAATTTGGTGTTTCTACAAATTTAGGTATTTGAATTTTACTGATTTTTAATTCCTAAAATAAGTATTAATTTTAAAAAAAATACCAAGCACACACAAACAATCTCTTCAGTAAATCATTATTTTCAAACTTTTGTCTTTGAATGTTTGGCTGTGAATTTCTGAGATAGGTACTCATGAAAAATGTATTGAGAAGCCATTGCTTATTTCAGTTATTTTGTTTCAGAATCTCTAATTTTGTGGGGTTTCTTTTCAATTTTCCATAGAAACCGGATATAATCACATGTTTATCAAAACTCGTATTCTTGCCTGGATTGTTCTCGTTAAAAATGTAACATTTGCCAGAAATTGTATGATTTCTAGAAGAACCAAACATCAATACAATAGAAATCTATTTTAGAATAATCGATTTATTTTTTAAAAATTATAATTGTATTTTGATTCACTTAAGTTATTTGGGTTTTAGTAGTTATATACGGAAAATAAAACAACATCTCAATCAAAATTTCACGACATTAAATTTAAAATAAAATATATAACATCAAACTGGAAAAATTTGAATGAAAAGTACATTTCCCTCTGAAACAGAAATCAAAACAACTCTAAAATTAAATCTTCTTACAAGTTTTCTTGCTAAAAATCCAACTTTTACCAACAATTTTTAGAATTCTAAGTACTCCAAATTTTGCGACCATACATTTATTTTGTAACAATATTACTTTAATGAGCTAAACAATGTTCAGTTCTTAACGACTGTACACCAAATATGAAGAATTAATTAATTTGTAAATATCTGTAACAAGTAGCTGTAACGATTATTGAATGAATACGATTTGAGAAGTGCTTAGAATGCAAAATTTTCATCTTTCAAACGATGTAAAAGGTATGCTATATAAAATGATAAAAAAAACTAACAAAATTCCTGAAGCTGGGACCCTTTTTTCCGTTTTTCAATTTTTTTGTACTTAGTTTGCGATCTCATCAATTGTAAGAGCTTGTCCCGGATGTAAAGGTTAATCTCCATCATTAAATTGCGATGTTCACGTGATCAGGTTGTTGTTGTTGACTACTGTCTGCCCCTTTCGCCGTTCCCGCATTCACTTTTTGTGAAAACTGATAGAACAAAGAGCTAAGAGAATCATTTCGATCAACTCAAATCTTACTGACATGTAAAAGCAGTAACCTGTCAAGATTGAAAAATACATCGACCATTAAATGTTTTCAACTTGTCTTCTGCTGTTGGCAAAGGTTTTTTTTTTCTTAAGCTATTCGTATACTATTTATTTAAAACCAAACGAAGAATAAATTATATCCGTGAACAATTGTATTACTGTTCGTTTCGCATTACAAAATAATTTTTAAGTGACCTCTAATCCTTTTACGGTTCCTTTTGTCATCATTTTTAATCTATACTTAGGTTTATTACTTTTGCATGTATTGAAATAAATACCTCTCCGCCCTCTACAATACAATTTTCATATTTGCAGCATATTTGCAGCATGGAATGAAGTTTCATTTGTAAATTATTTTCCACCATTATAGATAAAGAAATAACTATTCATTTTATGTTCATTCATAATTTTATTATATTAGTTTAGCATAGTTCGGTGCTCTATAACTGAAGAAGGACTATATGACGATAAGATTTATAATTTTAAAACACAATCAAGTAACGAGTTTTACATTTGAACTGGTATCTTATAAGGATTAATTTATATTGTGTTCATTCATTCAGTGGGATTTTGTCAGTTTGAATAATTTTTTTTTTTTATTCTTCAGCAAACCCACGTTTTTTTACCGAAATTACTTTTGTAAATATAGTAGAAAATAAAAATAACAGCATTTTCTAGTTATATTTACATATTGGTGTTCCTAAAATGTGTACACATTTGCAATCCGAATAATTCATGAGCTACTCGCGAACCACTTGTTGAAATTATAACTAACAACTAATGGTTCATGGCAAAAAAAAAAAAAAAAAAGAATCAACCACAAACCACGAAAGTCATAATAAAATAAGTGATGATACCTGTAGGCTCGCGAGGTTTAAAAAAATTTCCAGGGGCGCCATCCCGATCTGAACTGCAAATTCCCTTCGTTTTCGTCGGAACACTGCCTGGGAATGGCGCGCCGCAAGTGATTCACGAGCATTTTGCGCCTGTACATTTGTGAGAATTTGCGAATGGTTGGGCGCAGAAATGTGTACGCACCTTTATATACACTCGAAATCAGAAATTACTTAAACTATTTAATACATCATGAATGACCATATTTTAATGGTGTTATATATATATATATATATATATATATAATTAATTTGGCTGCATTTTGTATTTGCTTCTGTCATTTGTTAAATAAGCTGTTATGTATTATTCAGATTAACTCAAATAAGTTGCTTTCTTTTGTTATATATCTCAAGCTGAGAATTTGTAAACTAATTAATCAAATAAAAAAAACTATTTCATTAATCCTCTCTTAATCTGCCTCGTGACAATGCCTCGCTTCAATAAGACTGAAATATTTAAATTAATTACATTAAGAGTATACTTTCACAGCTTCACTCACACAACTTCCATAACTCTCCGTGTGAAGTCTTAAAGTCTAATTGAATTTAAAACATAGCATCCTTATATATATATAACACATTGATCAATAACTCCCGAGTCTAAAATTGAAAACAACATTTTTTTTGCCAAATTCTTTTTTATTCATCAACATAACACCTTTTGTTAATCACCTTTTAGGGTGATACAATCGTTCCAACGCTTTTCCAAATCTTTTTTTTTTTTTTCGCAAGAAATCTTTTTTGTTGCGAGTAAATAGCGATAAACAGCTTTCTGAATCATCGACTCGTTGCTGTTTTTGTCCCATCGAAAGCAATCGCGGCACCCACTTGGAAAAAACCTTTTTCACTTCACTTCAAAAACTCTTTTTCCTGGTCCGATCAACTTAAAATTTTGACACGTTTCAAGCAAAGGTTAGTACTCTAGAAAGACCTGGTTACTGGTTTACTACGAGCGCCATCTCTGGGTTAGTCTCGGGAGTTATTGATCGATGTGTTATATATATATATATATATATAATTAAGTTTGAATTCATTTATTTAAGGTTCATATGTAACACATCGATCAATAACTCCCGAGTCTAACATTGAAAACAACATTTTTTTTGCAATTTTTTTATTCATCAACATAACACCTTTTGTTAATCACCTTTAGGGTGATACAACTTCCAACGCTCTTTTTTTTTCCCCTCCAAAAAAAATTTTTTTTTTTTTTCCCGCAAAAATCTTTTGTTGCGAGTAAATAGCGATAAACAGCTTTCTGAATCATCGACTCGTTGCTGTTTTTGTTCCATAGAAAGCAATCGCGGCACCCACTTGGAAAAAACCTTTTTCACTTCACTTCAAAAAACCTTTTTCAGTAAATACACTTCCATATGATATCTGTGTCATCTCAGCAATCTCACGGAGCTTCACTTTACGATCTTTCATTATAATTTTTGTCACTTCACTCACATTTTCCGGTGTAACGGCTTCCACAGGTCTACCCGAGCGTTCCGCGTCATTTGTGTCGGTACGACCACGTTTAAACTCGGCAAACCACTGACAA
Organism: Nephila pilipes; assembly: GCA_019974015.1. NCBI lineage: Eukaryota > Metazoa > Arthropoda > Arachnida > Araneae > Nephilidae > Nephila > Nephila pilipes. The sequence goes on along the minus strand of BMAW01098640.1, from coordinate 888,546 downwards.
ATCGTTGCTTTTGATGGACAAGAGTCCGGGTAACATTTTTCAATCCATTGTTTCGCTTGCACGGTGTTTTTACCCATTAAAAAACAATGTTTTATCAGAACACGAAACTCGGTTTTTTCCATTTTTTAAACAAACTACAAAACGACTTTACTCCAACCTCGATAACTCAGCTGTTTCTGGTCCGATCGACTTAAAATTTTGACACGTTTCAAGCAAAGGTTAGTACTCTAGAAAGACCTGGTTACTGGTTTACTACGAGCGCCATCTCTGGGTTAGTCTCGGGAGTTATTGATTGATGTGTTATGCATACATATATATACACACCTCAATCATCATACATTCCAAGTATAATATTTGTATTATAATAACCCAACAGCCACAGATATGATACAATATGAAAAAAGTTGGGATTTTTTTTTATTTAATAATTACAATAAAAGTGGTATCGATATTAATGAACATTCATTAAAGTCAGAATTGCTGTAAGTAAAATTTGGTTTTAATATTTTAGGTTTTTGAAATAAATGTAAAGCTTTTTTTATACGGAGATTTATTTCTAAAATGTTTTCTAAGTTCGAAGTTTCTATTTGATATTCTTTTCAGTCATGTGAAAAAATAGAAGCAATAGTTTAACATGAAACTTTCTACGTACTTTAATAAAATAATTTTCTATGTATTAATTTATTTTAGTTATGTATCAAAATACATTTTAGATTACCTCTCATCTTATTACATTATTATATAAATTCCTTGAGAAATATTAGTGTTAATAAATATTGAAACTATATTGTAATAAAGGAAATATTTTTATTAATATTATTTTAGCATTCAATAATTATTACGAGAAATTATTTTTCTCTTGTTATTTTTTTAGACAAATATAATTCAAAATTTGATTTTTATTGTTTCAAATATCGACAAAAAATTCATATAAGTTAATAATATTGTTGCAGCATTTTAATTTATCCAAATAAAAACTTTTTTTAATAATTGTGAACCCCTTTATTCATACATATCTTTCGAAACAAATAAGATATTTTTAATGACTGTCTTTTGTTCTTAAAATGATATGCTGATAGGCTTTCCAGTTTTCAAATATGAATTATGTGTTTGTGAAAATTGAATAAAAAATTTATTATCGCATTAATGATCGTTTCTACTACTTTTTCAATACAATAACTTTTAATATTTTTTAATATTAAATGTAACCACGTGTTTCTTTTCTAAGTTATCGTAAAAAAGGTAAACTCCAAAGGAATAAATTTGTATCGTGTTCATGTCTATCAAAACAAGTAGAGGATTTTTGCTACATGTCCTACAAAATAAAAATGTATTATTAGCAACGAGAACCTATTCATTCAAATGTGAAAAACTTCTATTTGCAATTGGTTGTATTTGCCTTAATGTAACAAAATATTTTTTCCAACTTCTTTCATCAGTTTTTCGGCATTTTCTTCCTATCCTGCCAATTAGAAGACAATTGTGAACTTTCTTGTATATCTGAAACAATGGGAAAAATTGAATATGCCCGGCTTTAAAAGAACCAATTTCACAATGTATTTTTCCCTATATACCTATTCCCTGGACAATGGGAGCAATTCTCTCCTCAAATTTTGTGTTATAAATAACAACAAAACTTTAACGATGCGAACTATCCATTCAGGCAGAAAGAAAAAACTTCTGTAATAATCACATTTATTATGGATTTGGCAAAATATTTTTAACTTGGAAGTCTTAGCTAACTTTCAACTTTTTCCTCCTTTCTTCATTCATCAAAAGATTCTAAATGTAGTTTTTTGTACAACAGAAAACATAAAAAGAATTCCTGTATAACTTCTTTTAGCTGCTATTTTCAACTTTCTTTTCACGAAATAATGGGAACCGATTATCATTGCATGTTCTGCACTGTAAATAACAAACAAAACAGTTATCTGCAATTCAATTGTATAGAAGCTCTTCTGTAATTATTGCATTTCTCTTAATTTATCCTCGTATTTTCAAACCGTAATCCTTTAATCAATTTTCAATATTTTCCCCATTTCTGTGAATTAAAGGCCATAAAGTGCAAATTTATGGTATACAGCACTTTAAGAAAAAAAATTCTTAAAAAGACTTTGTTTCTTTTCACTGTCCTTTTACTAAAAATGCAAAACAATTATCACTATATATATGTCTCTGTAGACAATTTCAAAAGAAATTAGCCCATGAACTGACTCAAATACAAAGAAATACTTATGTAAAAGTTGCATTTGCTATGATTCGGAATATTAAATAAATTTTACCTCAAACTAGTTTGGTATTTTTTAAATGTTTGCTTCCTACTCTGTCGATTTACAACAGATAATTGTAACATTTCACATAATATTTTTAAAATTAAGGTATCCGTACACCTTCGCAGAAAATTTTTTGAAATACATTGATATTTGCTATCAAAATATTTTTAATGCTAAGATATAACCTAAAACTATGAAACACACATTTAATAATGTGCTTTTAATTCAAAAAAAAAATTTGGGGGGGGGGAATGGTGAAATAGTACATAAATTGATTATCAGAATAACGCTCATAACTGAAAAGTAAAAAATATCATTATTCTGTAATTTTATTTTATTCATCATAACATTTTTTGAGGCTGGTACTACTGTCATGATGAAAATCATATTACAAGAATTTTTATTTTATTTTGAGTCAAATAATGAAAAATCAAAAAAAAATTATAACAATACATGATTTAAACCTTTGTTACTGAAAACGTATCAATTTTACAACTATGAAAGTAGTAGGGGTTCTTAAAAACTATACAAGGAAGATTCTTGCAAAATTTAAATTAATTTGGTTCATAACTTTTCCTGATATATACGTTGCCATATATAAATATGTTGATAAACTTATTTTGAGAAAAATCAAAAACAAACTTTCAAATGCAATTAAAAATTAGCTACCAAATAAAATTCAAATCCCTGTAACTTAAGTTCTCTAAATCAGGTATAAGCAAAATTCAAACACTATTAGAAAGAAAAAAGTTTAAATTTTAAACGGACATTAAAATTAGTAAATCGAAAATTTTGACAAAGATGTCGTTTTAAAGGTGTACGGATACCTTAAATCGAAAAAAAATTGGAGAAAGGTATGAGGGACACGTGGAGCTCTTTAAAGTTGTTCTCAAATTTAATGTCTAGCAGCCATTTTGGAATGAAATAGGAGTATTAAAAGAAATTAAAGTAATTTAAAATATGGGCAATTTAGTGCAAGTATCAAATTCTTATCTCATTGTCTTTCTTAAATAGGCCAAAATAAGGGGAAAGGAGGCTCTTCAGAACTATGAGACTAAAATAGGGGCAACATAATTAGCTTTAATTTTTCTGTATTATAATTCGTCTCTACTTTCGTTCATTTCTTTATTACCTTAATTTCTATTCCGAATTATTTTCATCTTAATTTATTTGATCTAAGCTAATTCATTTGCTAATATATTTTTTTTAAAAAATTTAAATGTAAATTTTATTTTAATCCCTGGAAACTTTTTTAAGAGAAATTATATTTTAAAAACAAAACATTCTACATTAAAAGTGCAACTTTGCAGAAAATTTTTACGCATTTCATTCTGTTCTGCTCAAGAAGTTTATACTGGGTCAAAACCAGGAATAAGAAATATCTGAATTTTCAAGAAATGCTGTCATTCTTGAAACTATAAAACCATTATTCTGGTCACATTCTCAGTGTTATAAATAACAACAAAACACTTAGCGATAGAAACCTATCATTTAAGTCTGGTGAAACATTTCAATAGTAATTGTTTTTGCTATTCCACCGTTAAGATCGAATAAAAAAAGAAATTATCAATAACGGCCATCTATAAATGATCTTTTCTTAAGAAACAAAGCTTAATGTTATGGTACGATCGTCAAATTCTCTTTTAAAGTTTCTCCGTGGGCGGGCGGTATTGAGATATTCAATTGTTTCCGTGTTAGAAGAACATGCATGGGCTACAGGTCTGTCGTAGATATTCTATGTTTAACTTATGTATAATAGATTTCGTATCAGAACATCATCAATTTTCTGAAATGGATTGGTCGTTTTGAGTGAAATTATCTAACGTTGCATCATTTGCAAATCTATATTTATTTGACGCATAAGTGTATGTTCTTGTTCCTTTCTTAAAAATTTTAGGTAATTGCTGGGGCATCTCAGAATAATAACATAAAGTTTCGATATAATGATAGATTGGAATCTGCCAGATAATAATAATCAGAACAATCAAATCAATTGTTTTTCAATATACTTCAGTTTTAGTAGAATATATATATATATATTAGCTTCTAGGTTGAAATTTTGCTTTTATTCATTTTTTTACTTTGGTCCTTTTGAATCAGGGACCTTAGTATCTAATTTCAAATTAATTGTAGCAATACTATAATATTTTTAACAAACATTGTTTTTTTTAATATTATTGTCTATTTTTAGAATATGCTGGCTTGATTTGTAATACGGAGCATGAATATATACTTGATTATATGCTACTAATGTTCTTGTGCTTAATACTAAATTTTCTTCTGGTACTGTGTGCCTATGAATGTGATCATGTGTATGTGTATGCACTCGCATGTGTGAGTGTGCAAGTGTGTGAGAGAGACAAAGAGAGAGAGGGCACTCTAGGTATACTCATATTCTTATTCTTGAAAAATCTGGATTTATTTTTATTTCAGTCTAATGTCCTTTACAGCTAATAGTTATATTAAAATTAAAAACAAGAACATATATATATATATATATATATATATATATATATATATATATATTTCGTTTGATTTGAAGGAAGGAAAAGATCATATGTTTACTTAGTATATATATATAATTAAGCAACGTAGGAACGACTGGTATACCTCAAAATTTAGTTAAGCCTCTTTATTTAGTCCAGTTTAATTCGAGAATTTGTTATTTAAATCATTGGTTAAATTTTTTTTGCTATTGAATCTTTTGTTTATTTTTATAATGTGGATAAATTACTATCATATTTTATTCCTTTCGGTTAAGATTTTTTATTTATTATTTTAGCTTTAATAAAAGTGCGTGTGTGTTCTTAAGGTATGTCTTCATTATGATTTGAGAAGTGCATGCTTATATGTTATCCAGTTAATTAGTTCACTTCGTCATTTAGCCCTATGTCTGAATCCTCCTCTTAAATTACTGTGATACCCATTTTGATTTTTCTTCGATCTTAATTTTCAGATCTTTTAAACATTAGCGACATTCACATGTAACTTCCCATTAAGGTTATAAAGTTCCATAAATATATTTTTATGTGTGTGTATTAAATGGATCATAAATTGATTTAAAAGCACTGTCCAATAAATATGTGTGCTACAACCGCACACACTAATGCGGTTTTAATACAATAATATAATAATTATTTGTGTTAAAACCGCACAGTAATAAATATTTGTGTTGAAACTGCACAATAATAAATGTGTTAAAACTGCTTGAATACTAGAACATATTTTTTTTACTATTAGAAAATCTTTTCCGTTTTTGATCTTGTTCTGTTGGTATTAGACACTCAGACGTAATTTCACATTGCAAAGTATAATGCAATCTAGTCGAGAGATACCGAATCCCTCTAAAAACCGGGCTAAAAATTGCATCTTGGAACTTTCACAACCGTTTACTGCGATTACTGAGTCGGTGTGTACTCTCGTCTGGAAACGCTTGTGCCAACTCATTGACTTCACACCTTGGCATAAAAGGGTAATGTTCATCATCCATTTTAATGGTCTTTTTTCTCTCCACCCTCGCTCCCTATAAGAAAAAAATACTTCGAAAAGAAAATGGGTCCATTAACCTTGTAAATCGGAGTCCATCCCTCCCCGCCGGATCCATTTCTAAACCTCCCTTTGTTGAACCTGTGCGAAGAAGGGGTTAGGTCAGAAACTGCAATACTCCATCTCCCGCTGGGCTTTCAAACACATAAACTTGGAATGTTTCAGAACGAAGATAATACATAAAGCTTATGCTAATAATCTCGCTTTCTTTATACTCTATTCAGGTGAAAATTCTGGACAGTATGGGTAATTATGAACTAGTATAAATAAACCTGGAAATGTCTATGTTTTGAACCATTTGGTGATTTAAAAGCCTGCTTAACATTAGACGGGTATTGTTACTAACTTCGTTAGCGTTGTTCATACACTGTTCTAGAGAACGCGGAAGTCTAACGAAAACAGCCGAAAATACTAGTATTGTATTCGGACAATAGCTGTGTTTGAAAATAAACCATAAAATTCCCGCAACTTTTGACATTTTAAAGAAATTTATACTGTGTAATCATTATCCGAATGTATATTGGTGTATAATACATATTTTAAAATGCTTTTGGCTGTATCTGAAATTGATTATTTTTCATCTCAATTTCTTCTCTCTCTCATTCTCTCGTTTCCTCTTTCGTCCGTTCTTTATTTTTTCTCTGTATATTTCCCACTCTTGTCCGTTTCTTTCTATCGCTTCCTTCGTCATATTTTAATAATAGCTAATTGAAAAACCTCGAGATACGGAATTAAACATTTTAGTAACTTTGGTTTAGCATTAAAATGTAAATCTCAGAGAAGTTGAAATATTTAATTATACTTAAAAAACTAAAAAAAATTATCCTAGAATGGAAAACATTTTCTACTATTTTATAAAACGGCATAAAAGGGAACTGTTCGAATCTTTAACAGATTTTATTGTTATGAAAAGGCTTTAAATGGAACGGGAAGAACAATTTAAAAAATAAAAATAAATGCAAAATAATGACAATACACTGCAATATCAAAATCGTATGCTTTGAAAACCAAAGCATAAGAATAAATCATTTGAGGTTCTCGAAACAAAAACAAAAAAAAACAAAAAAACAAAAAAAAAATACAATAATCTCACAGCAAAAAGTTTAAATAATTTTCGAGCTTATTTCCAGGTTTTTTCTTTTGCCGATTCTTGATTTTTTTCCCGTACAAATTAAAGTAATACATCTATCAATGGGTATAAAAATACTAATGTGTGCATTTACTTCAACCCTCTAAGAACTTCAAAAAAAATTCGATACTTTAATATAAGCTTGAAAATCAAGCACACTCGTTATTGGTAATAGCAAGCATGAACAGTAACAGAAACACACTCACTAACTTTCTACTTTGCATCGATTTTTTATGCTATGAATGCTGGGATTGTATCATAAGTGCCCAACTGTATAAAGATGTACTTTTACATTGTTAGAAATTGAAACACATTTTATCTCAATTTCCTCACGTTTTATTTAAATATCATTATCACAGCATTGATGCTTCGCTTACATATATATATATATATATATTTATATTAAAGTCTTTCAAATTTAATAAAAATAATGAGACGTCTGATTTATAATTATAATAATACTTAAGATATACAGATGAGTGATAATTGCAAATATTAAAATTATAATGCATCTATAAATGAATCATGAATACCAGCATTGGATTAATGTGGTAATTTAAATATTGTAAAAAATAAAAACAAAATTTTAGAGATATTATGAATATAGGGACAATTTTTAAAGATTTATTATTTCCGACAATAATATATATGTATGTTAAGGAAAAAATTAATGAAGGTATTGATACATTTTAACTGATTTGGCTCTAAAATATCTCTTAGCATTTGAAGCCTTTAAAAAATATAAGTATTTTATAAATGAAGAGATAAACATATGGATTTTAAGACTCAAGAGAGCACTAATATCACAGATGTAAACAAATTCAATAAAAGTCCCCCAGGATAAATTTATTATTTGTTATGTTGATGAAGTCATTTGATATATTATGTCATTATATGCAAAAAAGAAAAAAAAACACTATATACTACTTTGTCCAGTAAGTATCTTTTTAATAATTATTCATTTATTAAAATTACAAACAGTAGTAGAGAAATTTCTAAAATGATTAAAGCTATGTGTAACAAGATAGGTTATATTATTATTAATTATATAAAATTTCATAATATATTATTTAATCATCGAAGTATCGATCAAAGCATCGCAGTTCTTTATGGAGTTAAGTTTTAGAAAACAGATTAAGATTGTATAATTTTTTTATAAACACTAATAAGAATTTTTCTTCTTAGATAGTCTAACATTTATCCTCTCTTCGAAGCTTTTTTAAACTAATTAATAACCTAAACAGATTTATTTATCTTTTAAAACGCAATTTGATTGCTTTTAAACAAGCAATGTATATCATTGGATACGCTGTTGCATTGTTTTTAATTAAACATATTACATTATTCTTAAAAATTTAGCTTTTTATTCAATGAATATACATAGACATACGCTCATTGGTGCTGATTTCAAAAATAATAGTTTTTCTGTGTTTTTCTGTTGAGTTTAACTTTTTTTTTTATGAATCTGAAAAATTTGTTCATCAAATGCTTTTTTGAAAACATTTAAATGTTATTGATACATAGATAGTAAATTACATGGGGAAGTTATCCTAATTACAGAAAACGATATAACACAACTAAGTTAAGAAAAATAAACTTCAATTTTATAACTGGAAATTCCTCCAAAAATAGTGTTCTGATAAGTTAAGTGTAGTTTAAGAATAGAAATATTATTTGTTTATATTCCGATTTAAAGCGTCATTTATGCAGCCCATTGAATATATATTTTTTTTATTTATGAAATTATGTTGAGTGTTAAAATTTATTGATAAACTATCATACATCAATGTTATATTAGCTTAATAAATATGCACATTACTAGTAATGATAAGAAATTATATGAATCGATAAAATTGATACTACTTTGCATTTTCAACGTATTAGATTTATTAAAACTCTCCATTAATTTCAAGCTCTATATTTACGTTGATAGTGTTGTGTAGCACCTTGTTTCAGTTGAGTGTTAATTAATACAACGATAGCAGAGTGATCATGGTCGTGTGCTCGTGATTGGTTTTGTTTCCATCGAGTTGGGGTTCAAGTTCTGATGCTACTAAAACCCCGTCGTGTAGTGGGCCTGATGCACGTTAAATCTATCGAAGTCTCAAGTCCATTCGTTGGCATGGTGTGAAAATTTGGAGATGGGTGCAAGCTCAGGTGTCGTCCTCGTCAATTAAACGTTGGAATTACGAGTTCTGTTGGAATTACGACGTTAATAATTAATCAATCATTGTGTGCTGAATGCATTGCTTTACAACTTCAAAATTGTGCGAACTATTCAAAATTGTGCGAAACGCAAATGAAGCTGAATCCTTCAGGCGTGCATTTTTAGTTTGATTCGTATAATTCTTATACTACCCACTTAGGTAAGGTGACCAGATTTTAACATTCGGAAATCGGGACACCTTTGGCAAGGGCACACCTTTGTCTTGATTAAAAATTTGATACCAAAAAATATCTACCTTTGGTACCTAAATAAATTACTTACCTAAATCATCTGAATAGCTGACTTGTTGACATCACTGGTTAAACCAGCACTAGCACGCAGTATGATGTGTATCGTATGAGATACTGTTACAAAACTCAATATGCGATGGCGTCACTTCTTGGACGACCAACAAACTCCTTACACCCTGACCCTTCCCCTCTCTAAAATTCTCCTCTCTTTCCAATTTTTGTATAAGATGTAACTCCTTTGCAACAATGTTCCAAATGATGCTAGATCGCTAGCGGAACATGTCGCCATAAGAATAAAATCTGTGGAAGTGTACAAAGTGTTCTCTTTTGGTTTTACACTACAAAATGTTTTCCTCGCTGCCAATGCCGAAAAATGCCACTGTTCATTAAGACCAAACAATGGTGGTCGTATTCTAGCAACTGATCAAGGCGAACTTTGATAAGCAGTTCCTTATAATCAGTTCTCAACAATTATTTTTATTATTAAAGTTTAACAATGTAAAATTTACAAAAATAATATGAAGCTCATATCCTGGTGAAAAAGCTACATGGAAGCCGAAAACCGCATAATCCCTTCCCGTTCTCCCGTCGCTCCCTAGCTTTCTAAAAATTGGGACTTTCTTAAAACCCTGCTGGACGCGGGATAAATTCTTAAATAGGAGAATGTCTGGTCCCCTTACACTTAGGTAGTAAGGTTTTCTCCATTAATGTCCCAACATACGTACACAATGGATTGTTGAAGAGGATTTGACATGAACTTCGATGAAGAAATTTAAAATTATCTCATGACTTGTTTGCTTATTATTATAGAGAAAAAATATTGAGGAATATATAACCTCATAGTTAAACGATCAGTTGATGCCTATTGACAAATAAGAAACTAGGAGAAGAAAACTAGCGATAAAAGTGTTGTATATTCTGATCACGATTCCAACAAAAGAAAAAAGTATGTAAATTATTTCATGCATGTTAACTAGTCTTCGTTGTGCATGAGCCTGTAAATTCTTTCATGATCTAGAGTCAAATTCAGAAAATACGAGCAAATAACCATTTTAAGCAATGTCCTCGTCATTTGACCATGGATCAAACTTACGAGGTCCATTGCCTTTAATCCATTGAGCAGATAATGTTTGACTAAATATAATAAAACAAACACTTATAAAGCAACAATGTAAGATGTACTATCTATGAATATTCATTATACCAGCGAAAGATCCTTTAACACTTTATTGCGTTTAGCAAATGTCAAGGACATCTATGAGAAATATGTGGTTATATACAGAAAAACATGTTCTGCGGCTTGGTGTACTACAAATATCTAAGAAATGCCAAAGTATTTCAAAACGAACATGTCTAGCAAGATATTAAAAAATGGTAATCAAAGATTAAAAGTCTATCTTATTTTCCCTCTCTTAAATTATTTCCATTTTATAAAAATATTCACTCTTCTAAGACTTTAGTAAAGCACAAAGTATTACTATGTTTCTTAAATTATCGGGAGACAAATGAATGTAAAGCAGTAATTGTAGCCACCAATTAATCCCGACATATATTATTTAGACATTTCTAACATAATTTGATGTTGAAGAAGAGATAAATTGATAGTTATAAATCATGAAGCAGTGAATCTTGTTTTAAATAAGCGTATGATAAATAAAAAGCTATAAATCTATTGTAAAATAATATTTAAAAAAACAGATTTGAAATATTTAGTTCGAAATAGTTTTGCTATTTATTTACAAAATTTGAAAAACATTTAGCAAATAAAAACATGAAGTATGCATATAAAAGTATGTAAATAAAAAGAGATATAATAAAATAAGTTATTATTATGGACAACATTTTTAAAACTTATATTTCTTAGAAAACCGATTAAATTCTTTCCAAGTCCAGTGAGAAACAATTATTGTTCAGTTTATTTCAAATTTGATTTTTTTAGTTAAATAACAATACAGATAAAATTATTAGAAGCCATTTAAATAAAAAAAATGATTTTTAAATTGCTTTTAAGTTGCTCTCGATAGAGACATGCTTATAGTTGATATTAAAAATGCAAACTAAGCATTTATACGTAATTGTTTTACATTTAGTTCAAATTCTTACAATTTCACTTAAATTATTTGTACTAGTGTCCTATATCCTGGAATTTAAGCTTAATAATTATTTTAAATCAAGAAAGCCACTTACCCTTAAATTCTAGCAATCCGAAACGGAACAAGATTTCAAACCCATTATTTAACAAACAGTGCTCATTCAAGCTCCTTGAAAAAAATATAACGTTGATTACATACAGGTTTTTTTCTTATATATTTCTTAATGATATATATACGAAGCATTTTTAAAAGTTAACTTACTACATTTGAAAGCCCTTGAATTCTTTTTTTTTTACTCTATAACAAATGAGTTTTTCTACAAAAAAAAATTGCTGTGTAAAACTTTTTTCATTGGCGGCACCTTGAAAGCCTTAAATTGCTAAAGACCACACATCATGCATCATACTTACAAATGCTACAGGAAAATTTAATTCCTTATTTTAACAAGAACAAGGCTATCATTTTAATACTTTCATGGCAATTTTCCAAAGCGTCTTGTTTCAGTGTTGTAATGTGTAATCCACGAATTAAGCGGGATGTAATATTTATTCTCAGAAAGTCATTTCAGATTTCTGATTCTGTTGTATAATTTTAAGGTTCACTTAAAAATGAAAAGTACTGATTGTATACTCAAATTTATATATCTTTATCCTAAATTAAGAGTTAAAATCAGTTATCGCGCTGAAAAGTTAAAAAATTTTTTTTATTAATTCTGAAAAATTTGTTATAAATCTCTGGAAGTGGAAACTATGAAACTATATGAAAATAAATTCACCTACTTATACCCTTTTCACAAACGGATGCACTCCTATATTTATAGGAGTGTAGGTTTGTAATTGAAATTAAGTACTTATCTAGAAAATCAATACATTTACCATCCTTATGATAATATAAGAATTATAAGGCATATATATTAACAAACAATCCCGAAGGAGACACATTTTTCAGGATTTTGAAGAGGAAATTCAAACTAAGTTTAAAGTGAAAGAGCGTGGCTTATTTTCGACGCAAAAATATTGCTAATATTATAGGTTTATTTGTTTAACTAATATTCTACTTCATTATCAGAAATATGTTTCAATTTAAATTACGTTCAAGAAATTGGGATTGTTTTAATATTAATTTTACATCATTTAATGTTATCATAACCATACTCATTGCATGTTAAATATTATAGCAAGTTGAATTTCAAATGATAACTGAGTTAAAAATGTATTTACTTGAATATTTAAAACAATACTAAAAGTTTTTTTAATCTTAAAAAACGCATCGAAATCTTAATATGAAAAGCTATATTATTATAATATCTTTGAAAAAAGTCAGAATTTTATTCAATTTAATCTCAGTTAAGAAATAGAGCTAAACTATCTTAAATACAATTGAAAAGAATAATCATTATTACTTTTCTACATTTCATTCAATTAAAAGGGTTTTTTCCTAAGCATATCCTTCACAGAAAATTCCTTTCCATGCTGTAAAAGCCAGAGGATTTCGAAATATCTTTTGTTGTAATAAAAAGGAAGTGGAAAACCATAATTATAAGTTGAAGGTGATGACAACACGGAGTTGAAATGAATGACACCTTCCCAGTTCTGGTTCAAAAGAGAGAAGTATCAATGCAAGGTTACGAAACAATGTTATCACTGGACCACACCTTTTCTTTCTTCTCCTATAAATGTATCTGTTAAAGATACATTTATAAGAGAATAGTTTTTAGTTAATACCATTTAACAGCTTAATATGGTATTAACAGTTTTGAACATACCATTTTGCTTTTATAACTTTTAATACATCCGATCAAGTAGCGAAGATATTTTTAAAAAACATATGAATTACAATTTTTTTTTTAATATTTGTAAAGAGACAGTGATTAAAAATAACATAAATAACTATTTTTGCAAATGCATCTTATAATATTTTACAAAAGAAAGTGTTTTTCATTAAAATGCGAAATATTAGCTTTTTTTAAAAAAAATCGTAATAGAAAGAAACATAACGTTATAATGATTGTGTTTTTATGCATAAGCGTTGTTTCTTGGTAAAAGTCTTAGTTAGAATTTTAAATATATTCGAGCATTTTCAAAAGTATTACAAATCGAAACAGCAGCATTCAGAAACTAAGACTTTCATTGTGATTTCTTTGTTGTGTTAACTTCAAAAACTGTACGACAATATTTATATCTTAAAAATCTACTAACAATACATATATTTTTAAAAACTCATTAACATTGCTTATATCTTAAAACCTAATTTATGTCCACCAAGTCAATATAAAATTGTACAAAATTTCGAAACCAAGGATTTTAGCTATAATTTTTTTTTTAAAAAAAAAAAGAGGGTTACGATTTCAAAAACTTTCTGCTGAATCACAGAGAAAGTTCGATAGTTTATGATTCTCAGCTTCAATGTAATCGAATACTTTAGAATTATAATTGTTTCTAATTTTTTCATTAAGATACACTCTAATAATTTTATTTTTTCCTTCTAATCTTTTTATATTTATTCGTGGAAAATATTTATTCGTTTTTTTAAAGCATTAAGAACTTAAAATTAAAAATTTCATGAAAATTAATACTACGTAACTTAATCAAATTATTATGTAGTATATATATAATTACATGTTTATTTCACATTCCGATTTGAAAACAATAAATTTGTTTTATTCGAACGATGTAATAATATTGATGAGAGGCGATGTTTTAGTATTTCTGGAACAAAGAAGTAAAAAATAACTTCATAATTAATTTATATAAAATTTTTATAACGATTTATAACTGATTAAAAAATTACAACTATACCATAAACTGTATAGTAATAGATTTCCTTGATTTTCCTGTTTTCAAAATTGTAAAACTTTTGAGGGAAAAATATTAAACCACCAAAATTTTTACTATTAATTGATACAGTTTCAACCAAATCTCTTAAAGACATACCTAGTAGAGCTAAACTTAGACCTAAGAAGAGATATTTACAAAACTCGAATCTAATTGAGCTCTAAAATTTAGTTCCGAAGATATCACAATAAGTGAGAATTCGGAATGCAAAATTATGATCCTTAATAAAGTTATTACTTATTTAAAAGATCTTTCTTTAATACTATTTTAAAGGAGTTGAGATCTCCACCTTTTCCACAGTGAAATAAATTTAAAAAAACATATATATTCATCAAGGAAGAAAATCTTTATATTCTAAAGTTAATTTTGATTTTTTTTAAAAAAAAATTTACAAATTTATTTCCATTAAATTAATCAGAAACATCTTCGATAACGCAAAATATAGTTCAATCCAAACATTTGGCAATCACAATTGTTTGCTTCAGTAAAAAAAAATGTGAAAAGCATCTGTAATTGTGAAAAGCATATGATAATTACTGATATAAATTTGTTTTTTTTAAAAAAAAAATATTTTAAAAAGAATTAAAACATTTTTATAACACAGACTACTAAAAAATTAAAAATTTTGATATACAAATTTATGGAAATTGTTGTATATTATTAAAATTAGCGTTCATAAATAGGTATACAAATACAGAGATTTTATGTCATTTCTAATATATCAAGATTATGGCAACCCATTGCATCAAATATCTGACTTCATGGTCACGAAAACTGACGATTAAATAAAAAAATTTAAGTACCAGTTCAACGTTCATCTTTGTCAGTTCACCGCAACTAAAATTAAGATATGTATCGCCAATAGCTCATGCTTAGTTGCATGGTGATTTAAATGTAAACCAAATTTAAGATTTCTCTAAAGAAAATTTAAGAAACAATGTGAAATTATGAAATATGTCACTACCTAAACTTTTCTTTGTTGAATGATTAATTACGTTCCACATAAATGTATTTAAGATTATATATATATATATATATATATATATAACAGGTGTTTCACACAATACATACAAAAAAACCAAACTGAGTTAATATAGATCACTAATTTAACACATACAAACTATTGAACATCACTCTGAAGAATTTTGGAATATATATTTTTTATCTGTAAGACAGATAATTTTTTAATAAGACCAATTATAATTCTTTGGATAATATTTTTTTTGCAAAATGCACTGTGTGTCACCATGTAGATGAAAGAAAAATCTCAAACCCAGCTACAATTACGGGGAATGTTGTGAAGAAATTCTAACCTTTCTTTGCAACTTTCTCTAAAGGTTCCGGGCCAAATCGAATTACAAAAGAAGCTGCTAAGCGCGCTGGTAGTGCTTCATCCTATTTGACCCCATCTCGTGCGTGACAGCATCTTCATGGGGTCAGCAACCTTCCTAATCATCGACTTCTCTCTCCTAGCTTCACGATTCCATATTCTTTCTTAAATACCACACGCACTCGCGCCAAACGTTTATTCAATTCGAATTCTTTATTCGTTATGTTGGTCTTTAGAAAAGTTTATACGGAAATTATGAGCTAGCTTCTTTTGTAACCGCAGACAGTTATAAAGAAGTATTGCTGACTTGTGTGCGTTTGGTGGATATATAAAAGATCTAAATTTTTTATTTAATTGTAGCTGGAATATTCAATGTTTAAAGCATTATGAGTAAATAAACAAAATAACTATTAGGAAATACATAATGTGTGGAATTTAATCCTTTTAAAACTGCAGGTTTTAGATAACGATATTAAAAATACTTTGCAGGTTTCAAATAGATGCACGAGTGAATAATTTTTTATACACTGTTAACTGAAATATCCGGTTCGTTCTCTTATAAAAATTATCATAAAATTATATAGACATCTTGGTACTGAATTATTTTATAGAATAGAGTTATACAATATTTAATAATTGAAATAATATATGATTTATACATTATATACAGCAACAATTCTTGGATTTTTATTTTAATTTCTATCACTGATTTCACTTGAAATATAATTTGTTTTAATTGTGAGCCTGAACAATTGTTAATTTACCTAATATGAAACTGAACATTAACCTAATTATTTGATTCAAAATTTTGCATCTGTCAAAGTTGAGTAAAATGTTTTTTGTTTACTCGTACTTGTTATACTTTTCTATAACGTTAAACTATATTTACGACAATTTTATTGAAAAGAGCTGCTGTTATTATTCAATGTCATTTGAGGCTCAATATTTGAATGAAACTTGTAAACGGAGATTTAACGAAACATATATCTGATTTCGATAATAATTTGAATTTTATTTTTTTAAACTCTTTTGTGTATATTTACAATTCCCTGATTTAAAGGGTTTTCCAACTTGTTATTTATGAGTTGCAGAAGCATAAAACCACTTTATAGGACAGATATCAATTCATTTTATTGGCCTGTTTCATGATTCGTTTAGAGAATGAATTAGAATTACTTTTTCTCATGACCCTGAACGACCTATCAAACGAAAAGTAAACTTTCTCATTCGTTGTTTGATTCGGACAAGCCGTCGTTGCATTTGCTTTGCGCAATAGTGAAATATTTATTAAGATTTTTCAATCCTGTGGCTGGAATACTTATGTGCAATCAGAACATATCAATGAAAATTCATCGTACCAATTTAAAGAATTCTTGTCGCCTATAGTTAGTTGATACTTGGAGTTCAAAGAATTAACGATCAACTAATTGCGAATTATTTTTCGAACTTAGATATGATTATTTGTTGATTTTACTGTGTAAAATGTGATAAAAATATTATGATCCTTATTAATACATCTAAATATATAGGACAGGTGTAATACCATATCCTTTTTTAAGATTTTTTTCTGTTTTGCGATCAAAAATGTCTAACTAAAGTATATTTACCAGAAACTTTACAAAACACACACACACAAACAATTTTAAAAGTAGCATCCAAAGGAATAAAATAATTTGTATGGTTAATTATAAAAATGTGCATATAAAACAGACATGAAACGCAATGAAGTATAATACATTTAAAAATGCAGCTATTCTTTCAGATATCTTAAACTGGAATTTTGAAAACCTTCCAATGGAAGAATTCGGAAACAAATAAAATATGTTTTGCATTTTTATCTGTTTCAGAAGAATTTTAAATGTTTTGAGTATTTTATCATCCTGGGAAATAATTTTTTGTCCTTCCTTTTTTTGGAACAAAAACTTCAAATTATTTTAGTACAGACATTGTTTTATGTTTTCGCCGAAAGGATTATATTTTGTGTATATCTAATAAGTTATCGTATATTAGTGTACGTCGTAATTTATGTAAAATGAAATTGTTTATCATCTCAAAATAGCGCTCTAAATTCACGTTAACAGCATTCTAATTTTCGTCTTCGAGAGAGTAAGAACTGAGGACGCCAATTTTGCCCCGCGGCTAACCAAACCGTCATGTTAGATTCTGTGCAGCTGTCTTTCGTGTAATTCTTTAAGATTTTCAGGAGCCCTATAACAGCAATTCTGTTTATTCACCCAGCCATTGAAATTAAAGTGAGCTTCATCACTCATGAACTAAATAAGGTTGTCATTTTGCTCTGCACTTATTTCCATCTCATGTGAATTCTGGGCGTAATCCCTGGGTTTCAACTGTTGCACATCGGCTAATTTGTAGGAGTAGAATTGTGGGTCTAAATGTAAAATACACCTTACCGAACGGTTACTGAGATCGTTCAGAAGAAAGCCTTTATATGGATCGATTCAAATCGTGCAACACGTCTTGTCTTACGCTTTCAATTTTTTCATGCGCATGCACCGTTCGAGTAACTTCCTTCAGTCTTTTGATATTAATATACCTCGTATACAAGGTGCTGAAATCCAACTCAGCATAGAGTTTCCAGCTGGAACAGCTTGATTACTATACATATTAAAATGGAAACGAAACTCACGCTGAACTGCCGTGTTGGACTCATTATTCTTGATGAAACAGTTGTATTTAAAAACGCATTTCTATCGTCCAAGGTTTTATGGCTTCAACTGAAACTAAAATCCGAAGACTTCACGAACCTAACGCCACTCACCATTCATCCCTCCTTTCACCTGATGGTGAATTCCTGCCATTTCAAAAACGTCCATTATCTCTGCCTTATCTTATGCATTATTCACATAAACCTGCTGAACGGAATTGATATATGTAATCTTTGCAACAAAATCTGGCTTCGGTAGCAGAGTGGTCACGGTCGCGAAGTCACGGTTAGTGGTGTACGTTAGATCTGTCTAGGTTCTAAGGCCTTCCGTGGTGCAGTGTGGATGTTTGGAGAGTGAAGCGTCAACTTAAGTGTCATCATTGCTACTTTATTGAGGTTCAAAATTACGATGTCTGTCGCCTCATGTTGCTTCTGATTGAGTTGATTATTAAAAAATCAATCTTTCAATCTTTGAAAAAAAGAATCTTTGAGTGATAGGAAACTAGATAACGGGTGTATGAATGCTTAGAATATTGATATTGGATACAGATGCGTATATGTCATGTGACTGCTTATTAACGTCAGACTGAGAAGCAACACAAAGGATATTGATGACGGACTTCGTAACTTTGGATCTCGGTCAAGTGGCGAGGACGACACCTGACCGAGTAAAGCCTGATACCCACCTCCCTTTCGAAATTTTCACACCACACCAACAGGAGGACTTTGAGCCACTACAGATTTAGCGTGCATCTTCCCCTGCTTCGCGTTATGGATATAGGACTGCTAGGAATATTGATATTGGATGAAGAAATTGTAGGAATATTGATAATAGGTACACTAATATTGGACATATGAATTATAGGAATATAGGTAGTGGATATAGGTAGGAATATTGATAATGGTTATAGAAATAATAAGAATATTTCTAATGGGCATATCGATGTTATTAATGGGTATATAGAACGGAAATGTATCAATCTCCATAAAACAAAAATACATTATGAAGAGCACATTTTTATATTTATCACGTAGTTCTAAAAATAAATCCCATTAGCTAGCTATTTTGAAAAATCGACAGATTTCAAAATGCAATATTATGAAATTTGAAATTATTCATTTTCAATTTCCTTATAATTTTAATTGTTGAATTTTTATTTACATTTAAATAAACATTCAAGTGTATATAAAAATATAACATTCTTTTCCCTTGATTTATTTAATCGTAAACTTAAGAGAATAAATGATGTAATTAAATTTCGAAATTATTCGTAGTGAAATTAGATTTCTTCAAAACGTAATTTAACGCAACGTTGACTAAGGTTTAGAAAAGAATCCAAAAAATTATAATTGGGTAATTTATGGTTCTTATTTTAATTTACGGTTGAATTATCAAATTGAAATGTTTGAATTGATAGGAATTTTTTTTTTTTTTTTTTTTTTTTTGAGATTTATGAAATCTTGAAATTCAGTGAACTTAAACGATGAAATGTATTTAAAATAAAGTGTCTTTTCTTTTTCCCCGAATAACCTCAATACCTATAGAGAGAGGTAGATAATTTATTTACAAGTTATGATAAAGATTTTATTATGAATTAAAATACATCTTTTATTTAACCAAATAACTTTTCAAAAAAATCTCAGCTTGAGAGATAAAACAAAAGTAAGCCTCAGCCTTAGGTAAGCGTAATTTTAAAACAACTTATATATATAAAAAAAAGCAAAGATTACGAAAGTTGCAATTTAGTACCTAGCAAAGCTGGAAGTTGCCCTTAGTCTAAAGTCATCGTACTTTGAATTAAATCCACGTAACATCTACAATAATTTGTGTCTATAATTGTTTTTAGGAAGT
Organism: Nephila pilipes; assembly: GCA_019974015.1. Lineage (NCBI taxonomy): Eukaryota > Metazoa > Arthropoda > Arachnida > Araneae > Nephilidae > Nephila > Nephila pilipes. Next base: position 868,367 of record BMAW01098640.1, on the reverse strand, counting down.
CGTTGTTATTCAAAAAAAAAGCAATCTCTTCTGAATTACGAACCAGAAAGCTGCTATATACTGATTAGAAAGCAGACTTTTCTTCAGTACTTTGAATGCTTACGTAAAACAACTTTGGAAACGGAACGTGGCGATCCTGGCAGAAAGGAATCGATAAAAGTATATAAAATCCCACTCACAAAATGAAGTAATTCAAAATAAGAAAAAATGTAAATGTAATATTTAAATGTTTATTTTGTAAAAAATGTATAATGTTTATTTTTTCTAAGTTATTAGTTTCTTAAATATTATCATTTTTGTGTCTTAAGTTATTAATTATTTCTTTTACTTTTTGAATAACAGAAATCAAAATTTATTATTATGTTCTAACAAGAAAACTTCACTCAAGTAATTAGCACAAAAAAACATTATTTTGTGAGGCATATGCTAAGCGATTGAAGTTAAATGTTTATTTTAGAGATGATTAATTGGTTGGTTTTATGGGATATATAGCAATAATTTTATTTTAGAAAGCGGTTTTCATGCGAGAATATTTGAAAGAAAAGCTGTACAATTATAAGCATTTCTTCCGACGAAAACTAAAATAAATTTTGATTTTGCTTTATGAAAAATAATCCACAATTAAATTTCACAATCGGTGAAAAAAGTCTTCAAAAAATATTTCACTACCTCAACAAATCTTTAAAATTCTTCTAAAGTAATATTAATCCTTAATTTCAAGATGACCTCTCTAATTATGTCACTAAGCACCCACCGTGTAGCGAGGCTGATGCACGTTAAATATGTTTGAGGTCCCAAGTTCTCTTGTAGGCGTGTTGTGAAGTTTGGAGATGGAGGTACCAGCTCAGATGTTGTCCTCGATCCTTGGCTGAGGTTCAAAATTACGAGATCTTTCACCAGTAGCCCTCGTGTTGCTTCTCAGTACGACGTTAATAAACATTCACAATCACATATATATATGTGTGTGTGTGTGTGTGTAAAAGTTATGGAGCAATACTTTAGAAAACTAAGTTCTAAATGGCGCGTTTAGACATTCCCAAGGAACATTTTAATCACTAATAAAAATTGTTTTAAATGATGTTAAATTATTTATAGCATGTTTGTGGGGTGGAGAATGTCTGGCAACATGAAATAATCGCTCACCCAATCAACTCGAATGCATAATGTCGATATAAGTATGTTATGCAATCATGCTATGATAATTCTTGAGAGTTATTCAGCTCTTGCATCTATTAAAAATAATCATGCTTTCCAAGTTGCTTAATCAGCTCAAATGATCCCCAATTTACTTTTATACATTATACATTTAAATAGACTCAGACAGCGCTGAAAACATAATTTTAATAATCTCCTGTTGATAAGTGCTCTGTTCCGAAGGTTAACTAGGCAGTTACCAAATCTCAAAAGACAGCCTACTCTGAACAGTAAATTATTCCAATTTCTTTTTCTTGTGACGGTGAGGTCATAAAGGAAACGTTTATTACGATACCTTTTGGAAAAAAATTTTAAAAAAGAAAAAGAGATAAGAAAGGATAACCTTCATATAATAGAGCACTAATAAGAGGAAATCTCGAACATGAAATTTTGTTGATTTATGAGAACAGTGATTGTGATTTGGGCCTGACAAATAATTTTTCGTTATTGGTTTCCGCTAAATAGTTTATGTTCAGTTTTTTGTTTCAATATATATTCGAGAAACTTATCTCACATTCATAATCTTTTTTAATTAAAAAAAATAGTCGCGGTAATCGAGTGGTCATGGTCTCAAGGCTACATTTGCATTGAATCGTAGATTCATTAGTTTATCAACATCGGACTAGAAGCAAATAGGAAGTATTTCGGCTAGGAACTCGTGAACCTCTGTCAAGTGACAAAATGACACTTATGTTGATATCCTACTCTTTGCATCCCCACTGCACAAATAAATGATTTAAACCAAGACAGATATAACGTGCATCAATCCCTCTATACAACAATTCGTTAGTGGAATCTGTTGGCCATAGCAGTTGAGTGTTTTAATTGAGTCATGCATTCGAATCCTGATTTCACTAATATTCGCCATCTAGCTGGGCTGATGAGCATTCAATCTATCATGACTTCCTCAAGTTCGGATAGTATGGAAGTTAGAAGATCAGGCTATCGACTCAGTTGTTGATCTCGTCTGTCGCCAATAACCCTCGTTTTGGGTCAATAAATAAACAATTAATTAATTAATTAACTGAATAAGGACTAAAACATTGACGATCATGAACTTAAGACCATGACAGCTGAATTATAAATTTGAATCCTAGTTCCACCTAAGACCGCTGTGCAGCAATTAAACAAAAACTTCAACTGTAGCTCAAATTTTTCGCACGTCATGGTGTTTTAGTTAAGAATCAGAGATACTATCTCAGGTGTCTTCATCATCACTTTATCAATTCTCACCACGGTTTAAATTTATGAGATAGCCTTTGCATTGATTTAGTGTGCAAAGTTAATTCAAACCAAACCGAACCTTTTTAAAATGGCTATTAAGACATTATTCTGTTAAATATCATTAATAGGATTGAGGACCATACCTTTTACATATTTCCCATTAAAATAATAATAAATAAATAAAAGAAGGATTAATTGGTGCGAAAACTGTACATTTTTTTTGTAAATTAAATGCTTTGGGAACAATAGCCTTTGTTCACTATATTCCTATAAAACCAAAAAAATTAACAAAATAAGAACGTAAGGTGCATCTAAATATTTTTACATAGTAATTACTGAATCATTAAAAATAGGGGGGGCTAGTGTAATATTTGCTTAAATCCAAACACTAAGCGTTATCAAAATTCTAAGAAAATATTGTGAATAATATTTACAAAGAACAAAACAAGCAAAAAAAGCAAGTTTGTTAATATTTATGAATAAAACAATTTACCAAAATTTATGATTTATATGAGAGTACATTCAAATTATATTCATAGAAAAATACCGGGTGGCCCAGCGGGTAATGTTTGAAACAAATGAAAAAAATAAAAACGAATAAGAGACATAAGAAGAATTTAATGACGTTTATTGAATGGACATATTGGGCAATTAATGATAAAGAGGTTCGAAGTGCCCGCCATCTTTAACAAGGACAGCAGTTAGGCGGTTCTGGAATCCAACCATTACTCGTGAGCAGGCCTCACTGTCAATCGTGTCGACAGCAGTTGTAATGGCGGTTTTGAGTTCAGGAAGGTTCGTAGGACTTGTCTGCCACACTTTGCTCTTCAAATAACCCCATAGGTAGTAATCGCAGGGGTTCAGATCTGGTGAATATGGGGGCCATTCGATACCACCTTGGAAGTGCGATGGGTAATCTAACCCAATGATTCGATCGCTAAAATGCTCATTGAGCACCTCGAAAACATCCGCCGTACGATGTGGTCTTGCTCCATCCTGCATAAACCAATGACCATGAAGAAAAGGGATTAACTCCTCGTCCAGGAACTTTCTGTAATTCGCCGCGCTTAGAGTTCCATCGATGAAAATAGGGCCAAATACACCATGCGAGGATATTGCACACCATACAAGAAATTTTTTCGGGTGGAGGCTTCGGACAACAGGGATCTCCAGCCTTTCTCTGCCCCAGTAGCGATAATTCTGTTTGTTCAGATGGCCATCCAAAGTGAAGTAGGCCTCATCTGAAAACCAAATTTTCTTTACATAGATTTCACCTGTTTGAAGTTTTTCAAGCATAAGCTGTGCAAACTCAGATCGTCTTTGTGTATGGTCTTCGTTGAGAGGTTGGGTTACTTGAATTTTGTAAGGCGACAATTCGAGCTCTTTCATTATTCTCTGAAGTGATGTACGCTTTATTCCCAACATTTCTGCTGCTCTCCTTACAGATCGGGTCGGATCGGCAGCGAAAAAGTCGTCGACGACCTGTTTTGCACCATCTGTGACCACAGTAGCAGTGGCCATAGCTTTTTTATCGTCTTCCACCGATCCAGTACGTCTGAACTTGGCATACAGTCTACAGGGAAGAGGATTGAAACACATTTTTCAGAACAAACATGGAAGCAAAAAGGAAAACATTTGTACCGTAAAACGCACAAAATGACTCACCTTGCCATAGTCCTTTTGTTTGGCCAATTCTTGTTGTGGAACTTCTCCTGCCATGCTCGTTGAACTGCCTTCACATTTTCATCACATCTGGCCATTTGTAGCACAATAAAGACTCTCGAATATTTGTTCATGTTTACTAACGAGAATCACCCGCTAAAGCGCACCGCAGACTGAAGGAACATCACATTTACAATTGCCCACTCACCGGAGCATGCGCACCAAGTTTGGCTTCACTCACGTGCACCTAGAGCCATCTATTGGACTTTGTTTCAAACATTACCCGCTGGGCCACCCGGTATCTCTTTCATTGAATAAGTCATGAAGGACAAAGAGCAGAACCTTGAATTTCATGAAATATGTTGGCTATGTTCTATCAACATAAATTATTAGCAACATTAATGAATCTTCAATTTCTTGTTTTTGAAGGTTCCTAATGTAATCATTTTTCATTTAATATTAATAGTACAAATACATTGCATTTGCAATAAACTGAATATGTAATTAATTTTTTAACAAAAATAGTGAATTGAGCTTGTTAACTAATTTAAAACAAAGGAAAATATCCCACATTTGATTAATTACATTTAGTAAAATACATTTTTATCCATAACTGTTCCATTAAAATTCTCATATTTATGACTAACTTCTAGAAAGTAAATAAAAATAACTCATGTTTAAGAATTATTGTTGTTTTATTATTCTCAAAAAAAAAAGTAACATTAACCCTCTGACGGCTTATCTCATGGTTATCACGTTTATCTGAAGTTGATTTTGTGCATTTAAAATGAATTTTTTTGAACATTTGTTCCCATGATCTAAATCAATATTTTAAAAATCTTTGAAAATTTTATTGTTTACACATAAACTTTCAATTATAATTTGACTTCAAATATGTAATTTTAAAAAAATATAAAAATTTTGAAGCGATTTTGTTTATAAAAATTGAGCAATCAGAAGGTAATGTGCATAAATTATTGCAAACTATAATATTTTACAAGATTAGTACTATGAACAAATTTTATTTGAATTCACAACCAAAGCATTCACGCAATCAGAATTTGCGTTTTAGACACTGTAATATAATCTTATAGGGACAGAGAGATTTTCTACAATTATTCACACTTAATTTTTTCTGTATATTCTTGTGCTGTTTTTAAAAAGAAATTTACTACTTTTTTTTAATTTTCATGCATTTATCTATGTATTGACAATTTTAATTTTTTTTAAATTTCCCGAATGATGCTTTTTTATCATTATATTGAATTAAAAATTTTAAATACATTTTTTTAAGTTTTTCAAATACTTTTAAAAGTAACTATTTTCATGAGTTTTTGCGGTACTTGATTATATACCATATTTATAAAAATGTAGTATTTCTTACTTTTTATAAAAGCGGAACTTAAATATTATTTAAAAGAGAATTTCAAAAGTGAAATGTTGAAAATTGTAAGTGTACATTTGAATATGCTTCCTGACAAAAATATCTCTGCAAATATCACTGCTCTCGTTATATTTTCATGTTAAATTTAATAATTCTTAGTGACTTTGTGAAAATTCTTACCTACACTTAAACCAAACTGAACTGGAAAAATTATTGAAAAAAACTTGTATCAGTTCCAGTTTTACTGAAGAATAAATCATTGTTAGTACTAAAAATGTTTATAATATCTTATATGGTTAAAATGGGATATTAAAAAATTTGCAAAAATTATTTTGAAATGTTTAATATCTTATTGTAAGCATATACTTCCTGTTTTACTTTAACACAAAAAGCACAAACCTAATTTGAACGACATGTGTAATCTATTATACAATTCCTAGTCACATAAAATCTGAAAAAATTCCAAATTTAGTAATTTATCTTAATTCTTTTCCTTTTACTTATAAATTGCTTTAATTTATTGTTGAATTTTTCCCTGACGTCAAATTCGAGGAAAAGTAAAAAATTTTCACTGACAGAATTTTTATTTAATGTTTTTATTTTTACGTACCATTTTTTTTCTAATTTAATAGTTATTTAAAAATTCAAGTATTATTTCAGCTGAATTTTGAGAGACTATAAGTCATATTAATATAGATAGAATTTTTTTTCTTTCGTATTGTACTTCAAAACAAAACCTTTTCATCCAATGAAATCAGTTAAATTCGAATATTGATGTTTTTACAAGACTTTTTAATCATTTAAAGTCTTTATGGTTGTTTTTCTTTTATTGAAATTACTTTCAGTTTCTTTACATTAACAAAATTAATTATAGCGTCGTGTAATTAGGTAATAAGAAAACCTTTAAGACTTCTTTAAACTAATTCTTAAAGTCTACTTATACGTAAAGCAGCTTTAAAAGTTTGTTACTTCTGCAAATAAAATAGATGCTTTTGCACACATGTATTTTTCTTAAAATAGTAACTGCTTCCTTATTTAAATAAGGCTTTACCTGTCTTGAACACAGCTCGGAGATTTAAAAAAATATTTTCTCTCAGTTACTAAACTGCTGTTTGTAGAAAATGCAACACCATGAAGGAATCATCAGAATCAAATGAAATTCGCAGCAAATGTCAATTATAGGATATTATGCAAATTAATAAAGTTTCAGAGCCATCGCGCGTGCGCGGCGCGCGCAGCGCCCTCTGAATTGATGCTGAAAGCGTATAAATAAAGTGCTGTAGCGGGACGTTGAAAAAAGTCTATGATTATTTGTTAGTGGCAAACGTTTAGTGAGACCTGAGTATGCCTCCACGATGGAAGAATAAGAAATTTAAGCAACTTACGGAGTTTGAACGAGGGAGGATAATCGGCCTTCGAGAAGGAGGATTTTCCTATCGCGCAATAGCAGCTCGTATGCAGCGGAACAGTTCCACAGTGATGCGAGTTTGGAAGCAGTGGACCGACGAGCACCGAACAACTCGAAAAACAGGCACTGGACGACAGAAGGTGACGTCAGAGCGCGATGATCGACACCTGCTCCGCATGGCGGTGAATGATCGCACAGCTTCCTCCAGGCAGCTGGCAGCACGTTGGTCTACTGCTACAGGTGTACAATTGTCGGCTTCGTCAATTCGTCGTCGTCTGCTGCGCCGTGGATTGCGTGCAAGGGTGCCTTTATACAGGATTCCCCTCACGGCGAATCATCGACGGCTGCGTCGGCAGTGGGCTCTTGAGCACAGAGACAGGCGAGCTGATTGGCACCAAGTTGTCTTTTCAGATGAATCACGCTTCAATTTGTGGACCCATGATGGCCGTGTTCGTGTTAGACGTTATGCCGGTCAACGCTGCCTTCCTGAGTGTATTATTGAACGACATAGTGGTCGAACACCCGGAGTTATGGTCTGGGGTGCGATTTCGTATCATGGACGATCCAATTTGATACGAATTGAGGGTAATCTCAATAGCAACAGGTACGTCCGTGAAGTGCTACAGCCCGAAGTCGTTCCTTTCCTTCAAGGCATCCCTGGAGCTATCTTTCAGCAGGATAATGCACGCCCACATGTTGCGCGGACTGTTCGAGACTTCTGTTCAGCACAACGCATGCAACTTCTTCCTTGGCCTGCTTATTCACCGGATATGTCGCCTATTGAGCACGTGTGGGATATGGTTGGTCGGCGTCTCGCTCGTGATCCGCGTCCTGCAGTTTCCAAAGACGAACTTTGGTTGCGCATACAAGCGATATGGAATTCTCTTCCTCAAGCAGATATTCAACATCTGTTTGACTCCATGCCACGTCGTATAGCAGCACTTATTGCAGCGCATGGTGGCTGCACCAAATACTGATTTCGGACGCTTAATTTGTTTCTTTTGTTTTGAAAATTTCATCATTTATTTGTATCAGTACAAGTCGTTTCTGCATTAAATTTCATTTGATTCTGATGATTCTTTCATGGTGTTGCATTTTCTACAAACAGCAGTATATTATTATTAAGTTAATAATTGTATAAACCGAAATAAAGTGCGAAAAAAAATTCATTTGTAAAGTTTGGTTTCAAATGATACAAAGTCCCATTCATATACTTCTTTAATTGGCGTTTCTAACGTGTACTTATTACCTCAAAATCGGTTTGCTTTTCGGAAAATTGTTAAAAAGACATGAAAAAAAATAATTTAACTAGAGAAATCTTTCTCGGCATTTTTAAACATCATTTTGTAAAAGATAGGTTTGTGAAATACATATTTTTAACTTATACCCCCCCCCCTCGTTTCGAACACAGTGAACTACAGACGTTGAGATATTAATTTGGTACCAATTAGAATATTAAATCATATTCTAATTGGAATGAATAAAAAGGCAGAACATTCTTTAAAAAATTTATAAAAATTATATTCCTTCATTTTACATTTGAATCATTTTTTTAATTAACATTAGACCTCTGCCAATTACTCAGAAAATTACTGTACGAAAAAAATTCATTTTTGCTAATTAATGAATTTCTGCTTTAAGTAAATTTTTGTTTCAATTTTTATTTCAATTCTGCCTTTTTAGTAAACTATCTTGCTATAACTCATTCTTTTTCGAGCTTAATCAAAAATGATTTTAAAAAGTAATATGAACTAAACAAAATTATTTTTATTTCTCAATAAATTTTGTGCTAAGCCGATTATATATGTACTTTTCAGGGGGGAAAAAGTATTTTGTCACATTCCGTAGTAAAAGAAAAGTTTAAAAATATTCAGATGAATCAAGTAAATGATAAAAATACTTGAAGAAGAATTATTATAAGAATAGACTTTAAAAGAAACAAAGAAATAAAGATTTATAATTATTAATTGTTACAATATTTTTAAATTTTTTCAATCTACTAGTATTGCTATTTTTTATCAATTCTCATATCAATCTGAAATAGCTAATTTTCAATATTTTTAGTTTCAGATTTATTACCTGTAGAATTACGTAGCTTCGTAACATAAAAGAATGTGACGTCATCAGAACTACGAGAAAAGTAAGTACATTTGATTAAAATTACTTTAATCGTTAATCTTATCAAAAAAATATTTCTAGAAGGTAATTGTTAAAACAGCGATCTTTTGTGGTAGACTAGTTGAACAAGTATGACTTAAGTATCAATTCCATATATGAGCTATTATGGGAAATACTAAGGGTTCTAATCCAACAGAACAATCGCTTAGTTATTGACAAAAATAAAAGTTTTAACTGAAATTTAAAATCCTCACTAAAATGTAATATGATATTTCAATGAAACTGATTGGATATAATCGTCATCGTCATTTGACATTAGTTCCAAATTGCGATAACTGTCGCTAATATTCTACGTAACTCTAAGATAGCATTAATTAATTCTCGTTAGGATATACCGAACCCTCGAATTAATGTTAAAAAATGTTTTATATATATATACATTTCGCATTTTTTATTTTCCGAAATGGAAGAGTTTGATTTATAATGTATTATAATTCATTTTGTTATAACTTAGTTTATAGAAATATGTTACAAAATTATTATAATTCTCATTATAATTTCCCTATTAAACTAGCATTAATATTAATTTCAACTAATTTTGGTTAGTTAAACTTTATTGTTTTTAAATTAGTTCCATGCTCAAGGACTATTATTGAGGGGAGGGGTTTTTTTCAGTTTCCAACAATAATGTGTCATACTTTCACAAAAGAGTATAATCTTTGTTCAGTCAAAATAGTTATACTGCTTAATGAACGCGTACCCAAAACCCTGGATGTTACGTTCCTTCTTGGAAAAATTGAATTGACACAAACACACAAATTTAAATCACATCAATCTTAAGTAAAAAAGATATAACTAATGATACTTTTTATTACTTTTTTAAGAATTGATGACTTATTCTTATCTCTGAATTGAAGTTCATTCCTCTGAAGAGTTATAAATTAAGGATAAAAATTATAAGAGTATTTAACTCTTACGGGTTGATTATAAATTTGTTAAGTACGATATATACAGTATAATTATTGTTGAATTTTATTTGTATTATGCCAATTATAATTTTTTAACATTTACCTGTTCGAAGGAATAAATTGTAATTACAAATAGTAAGTAATGATTAGGTGATAAGGAATAATAAATTGTTTGTGATTATGAACAATAAATAATCAAATGGGGTACTTGTGATAATGGATTTAAATAATCTTGTTAATATCGGAAGTTTTTAAAGATAGTTGTGAGGTACTCTACTCTTTGTATCACTAACACCTTTTTTAATAAAATTTAATTCCAAAAACATTATTTTAAAAATATTCTATCAATTATCTCTTTTACTCTGTCAGACAATATAAAAAATTACTTTTCTTCCACTGAGATTTAATTTCGTAAAATTTCCATTTTTGTACAACCATGTAATTCTACTATTTACAATATTTCTTGCTATCATTTGTTTCCATCACATTTTTTTAATCTGCAATACATTTTGAACAAATCTGATTGTTGGTGATTGTATCAGTAAAATCTGTAAAGAATGCAACATTCTTTCAATGATTCGATTGCATCTAATCTCAATTATCTTTTTTCCTTAATAGTTAATATGTTACATACATGTATATACGAGCTCATACAGATCTCTTTGCTGAAAAGATCATTAAACTCGAAAACCCAATGGGGCACTTAACCCCTTCGCGGGTATATCACGATTAACAGGTGTGTAATATGAAGTTCGTGAGCCTCTGAGAGCATGCGCGACGGTTAAAAACTCATTCGAAATCATCTGCTAAGACAAGCACGATACTGTTCGAAACAAATTGTTGCAAATTTCACGAATCGATAAATCTGCAGGGATTTTCCGCATTTTCGCATGCAGAAAATTAATTATTGGTGATAGAAAAAAAATAATAAATTTTAGCTTCGTGAAATACTTTGAGAAAGAAAACAAGATAAAATGAATTGCATAGAAATGATCTATATAAAAAGAATGTCGTTTTTAGAAATCGTTTGTTTTCAATGCAGATTCTTTCCCCAAAAAATTTAGACATTTACATGACGAAAGAAAAATGTTTGACATTGAACAAAATTGTTGAAAATATTTACAATATTAAGCGAGTTTATAGAATAAAACAATGCGATTCCATTATTTTTCTTACAGAATTTATGTACAAGATCATGTACAGACGAATTTAATACACAACTTTGAAATTTTTAAGAATGACATATCTTAAAAAAGTTTCGCATGTAATGGCTGTTTTTAGCGAACATAAAAAAAATGCTGAATGCACAGACATGTGCACGAAATTTTTAAAAGTTGACATTTTCTTTAAACGTAATTATATTTTCTAATTAATTTTAAAAACGCAATTAAGTATATGTATTACATTTAACGAGAAAAATATTTTGTTGGAAAGTTTTTTTTTAAAATGAAGATATCTCTCTACTTCACATCACTTACTGGTGACCTAAATGTTTGAATTATTTTTCTATTAAAGCTCCAATACTAAAGAAAGCTAATATTCAATTTTCTTTTAAAATTATTCTTACAAATTCAAGCTTCCCTAATTATCATATAGAGCATTCATATGAATTTATTTTGAAAAGATAACAAATAATGTTTAAAATATTTTACTAAAAAAACTCAATTCATTTATAGCAACATTTTTTATCTTCAATGTTAATTAATGTTGCTTCAAACGCATTGAAAGTCATGAAAATACGAACTTTGATCTATGATAAAATTTAAATATATCATCCTTCAAGGCTTTCTAATTTCACAGAGTTCAAATCAATCTTATTTACCTTTTCGCTAGCAAATAATCTAGAAATAATCTGATCTCACTAACTCGCAAAACATTGAGATATTAAACAAAATGAATTTATTTGAAACAAACAATGCTGTGTAATTGATAAAAAATATATATATATAAAACGTTACTTAATAACTTAAGGCTATTTCAGTCGGCAACATTTATTCGGCTTCAATGCAGAAGCAAATAGGAAAAATAAGGTCAACTTAATTAACAAAATTTTAGGTGAGCTTAGGTGTGATAGAAATATCTCCAATTTATAGAATTTCTCAAATTTAATTCTTTGGGTACTTTTTATTACCTTTTAATTGCAACAGTTATTCAATAAATAAATTTTAATGAAATAAACATTTAGGTAATCAATTCTTGATTTTTGACCGTCTTCCTACGTGTCTCAGAAATTTAACGTGAAACCCTTTAATTACGCCTCAGAATATCCAGGCTGTCTTTGATTTTAATAAGTCTGGGAGCTTCTGGTGTAAATATTCCTTTATAAACTCATAATATTGCCAAATGATTTTTATACCATTAAATTGGTGCAAAATAATCTCTTTCTCTCTGTTTAAGATTTTACTAAATTAATTTTTATAAAGAACAATTTTTTAAAATTCTTACATGATCAATTTTTTAAAAGAATTGCATAAAGTAAAAGAGTTGAATTCCTAATCGTGAAGGAAATCTAATTGCTTATTGGTGGCGTTTATTCTTTTTATTTCCAATACCTCACATCAATTTCGATACACAATCAGATTGCAAGATTTTTTTGATCGCTTTTTAACTCGATTCAACCACCCACACATCGAAAATTCAGGTTGCAGAGATGCTTTAAGTGGGTCAAGTCGACCTTTAATGAAACATCCTCATAACATTTAGGAAAAATCAGCAGGCGTTATGTGCCGTTCCCGTTTTCTGTTTTCTCTTGTGTCGTCCTGTTAAATAGTTTACTTCATTAAAAGGCTTACCGCTTCCGCAAGCAGAGGTGGTTTTGTTTTCTCTGGACACACCCTTCGGGTATGTTGACAGATCTCGAAAGAGTTAAGGTACTTTCTGGTGGGTTCTTTCCCTCTTTCTCCTCCTACCCTTTCCTTCGCATCCCTGTCACGTGGTACTAAAGTATGAGGACAGGACTCTTAACCTTGAAAACGATGTTTGAATGTTTGGCTTTAAAAGGTTATTTGTCTGCTTGCAGAGGAGGAACACCATCTACGGTAAGTGTGACTTTCTTCAAAGAAAACTTTCAAATTTTAAAATTGAACTTCTAGATAATATTTCTCTTTTTTGATGGTGATCCGATGGTTATTGTTAGATATATGCATGTTTTATCGATTAGATGAGTTATGGATAAACCTACGTTTAAAAATCCAAATTGATTGGACTTCATTAGAAAAGTGCGAAAAATATCATTTTGTATGGAATTGCTCAGAAAAGTAAACAAAACGAAATATGCGACTCCTCTCTGTTGTGATGCCGAAATACGTGAGATTCTCTGGAATAGGATGATATAATTACCAACAACTATTGTGTACATGCTTTCATAAAGTGAATAAATTTATATTCACTAATAAATTATTATGTGTATTTTTTATATTATGTTGAGTTTCGACATGCGAGTTCAATAAATCAGCATCTGTGTGTGAAGCATTCGCGCGCGCGATTTTGAGTTTTCTAATTAATTTTACTTAAAAACTGAAATCTGTTGACTATCTTACTATAGTCTGAATCGATTTCGCTATTTTTTTAGCTGTTTTTCTCTATTTTATCTTTAAATTTGAATATTTTGCTCTTTGAAAGTCGTTAAACATAAGGAATAAAAAAAAAATTTCAATGAAAAATATGTATTTTTAAATTTATATTTTAATAATTTTAAGTAAAAAAGAACGATGATTAAGCTATTTATTTTTTTACTGTTCTTTTATTATACGGTTCTGATTTCGAATAGCTTTATTTTATGATACATGAAACATTACTGTCTGATATTTTAAGTATTTTTTCTTTTCATTTTTAAAGAGATATTACATTTTTCATAATTTCTTTCATGCGTATTTGATAAATGAGGTTATTTCAGTTTTGCTCTTGTTTTGAATAAATATGAAGTTGAGGTACATATTTTCTAAAAGTTTCTCTGAAATTCTTCAATTATTACTTGTTTCAGTAATGAAACAACACGTTATTTAAAATGTTAATTTAATTTGTAATATTTCAAATAGAATTTCGAAAACTGTATCATTATCATTCCTTTAAAGATCACCGAGTGTATGAGTATAAACATCAAACTTGAATCCTTAGATTCAACTATTTTGTGCTAAAATCTTAAAAATATTATTCGTTTTTCTCTTTATCGATTGTATATACCTGTGTCTTTACAAGTTTATTAAATGAAAAATAAAAGTTCTGAAAACAATTTATTTTTCTCATTACTGATTGCATATACTAGTTATTGAATTTGTCTACCTGGTGAAAAAATTTTATAATTCAACTGGGACTCATATATATATATATATATATATATATATATATATATTTAACTGTGTAATATTTGTTCTAATTTCTAACTATCAACTCATTTGTATGAGATGTATAATTAGCTGTTACCCGGAAGAAAACGCACAGTATTTTGTAAAATATACTGCTTTCAACTACCTAAGTATTAAATTGCAAATATTTCTTGTTAGCCTTGTCCCCAATTTCTAAGACTGAACTAAAAGAATCTCATTTTTCTCAGAATAATCATAATATAAAAAAAGAGACATGAATAGGAACTAGACGAGTTTGGTTTAATTCTAAATGTTCAGATCCAGACAGGTTTACTCAGGAAATATATTTCGTTATCTCAGCTTTGAAAGGTTCAAGGCAATATATAGCTTTTAAATTTTCGCAATCTAGGAGTTAGCTGAAAAACAGTAATTTAAGGTTCATAGAAACGCTACAAAAATAAATTTATTAATGTGAATAACAAATTTAACTATGTAAAAAAATATATGTTCCATATTAAAATAAAATTTCTCATATTTTATTAAAAAAACTGCGAAGTTTTTTTTTATTAGAAATATATTTTAATAAAAGTTAAGTTTTCTTTCTTTATGTTTTCGTCAAAGTTTGTTTTCATTTAAAGTATTTTACGAGCATAAGGAAATCCAATTACACCGATTGGTTTTTCTAAAGAAATTCGTGAAAAAAAATAAACTTTATAATACAATATCTAAACTTAACATAATATATGAACATCTAATCAATGCAAAATTATACAATTTAGGCTCACATTCCACAGCGACTTTCTTCTATCAATGTATTAATCATAAATTGAAAGTATGTTAAGTAGCATGTGTAAGTGTTATAAATTATATATCTTCATTGTATTTTATTATCTCATAGACGACCGCATTTTCTCTGCTTCAATTCACTAACTGAACTCGTAACTTAAGCTTAACTTAAACTCGGTTGATTTTATTGCACATAAAATCAACATACATCATTGTACCACCGATTACGCCAGGACGTATATAATAATATACATCATGCACTTTCGGTGATACATTCGTCGCAAAGAAGTTAATACTATACTGTTAAATCGCAAGAATAGTGTGTAAAATGTATGCACAAATAGCTCATAACCTTATTGTAGAGTAATGTATTGATCTTAAATGAACATATAGCTAGTTTATAATAAAACTGTAGGTTCGTGATAGATTGTGGAATTGTTTTTAAGCATTTTATCGCATTTAAAAAATTTGTGTGTGTTTAATTAATAATAAACTTCCTAATTAAACAGTACAATAATGAACTATTTATAATAATGATAACCATTAACATAATTGAAAAAATAATAAATAACTATGTAAATAGCAATGTACAATGAGGATTGATAATTTTTAAGTTTTTTCTTTTTTTGCATAAAAATTAATTATTAATTAATTAATATGTGTGTTATTTATATTAAAAGTTTTATATTAATGTTTGTTTCAGAAAAACATAAGTCGATGCCTAATTATCTCTCGAAAAGGTATTATAATGCACTATGTTTAATAGTAGACCTTTGGATTTGGGAAAATATTTTTTTTCCCCATAAGCATGTTCGATTATTAGACTAACAAATATAATCAGAATTCATAGAATGTTTTCCATTATTTTCGAAAAAATTTTATTGATTAAGAGCTAATTCAAGACTTTTATACAAATAGTATATTTCTTTTATTTTGCCCTTTTCGTTTGCTGAATTTTTATCTTCACAATGACTAAATGTTTTTACCGCAAATTTTGAAATAATTTTATTTGTCAATTTATTTGTGTTTCCTTGCCATAATCAGTATATTATCAGTATCCAGAACTTTTTTACCAAATATCATTTTATCGGATTGATTAATATATTTAATTTGTAATTCGATAATCATGTCTTCAAAGATTGATACATTTCTGCAAAATTTCGAAAATATGCATCAGTATCAATCATTGTAAAGAAATTTTATTTCAGGAAGAGGTTTCGTATTGAGATTATTAACACATTTACTCATAAAAATTTATATCCGGAAATATTGTAGAAACATTTTTCTTGCTGTGTAGAAACTGGAAAATATTAAATGTAAAAAGGGGCTGGTTCGTTATAGCAATTTTTAAAAAATTACGTGTGAATATTTAATTTTATTAAACAACTCGAACAAGGAAATAACTAAATAAAACTTGCAAAATTATTATGTTTTTGAATAATGGGAGGAAATACATTGTAGAAGGAGGAGAGAAAAAAGAGTAAAATACTTCTAAGAACTAGTAACTTCAATAATGTGTGTTAAGAAAACATTCTCCTACGGTAACGTAAGCTTTTAGGAGTACAGATGAAATTCAAATTAAATTTAAAGAAGAACGTGGCTTAATTTCGAAATGGTATATACGGAAGAGGTTTTTCTGCGATCTTTAAAAATATTTTGTCTTGATTAAGGTACGATGTGTATTGAGATAACTTCAACTGTTCAGCATCACGTACGCTTGTGCTGCCATCTATCGTTCTTTGATATTATCATTCACTAATATGTTAAAAATGATATTTAGCAATTTAAATATCACACACGTTCAAATAAACCGTATCTAACATCTAATTGAACATCTCATGATATATGTAATTGAACATCTAAATTGAACAATAACAAACATCCAATCTGAATATTCGTTATTCTAAAAAAAATAAAATAAAGGATTATTTAACTAATTATAGTTATTATAAGTTTATTTTTGAAATAAATCATTCACTAATGATTACGCTTTTACTAGAAAATAAATGAATAAAACAAGAACAATCTACATTTTACCTTAGTATTTGATTTATTCTAAATTAAATAGAAATTTTTATCATAATTGTGATTTAATTGATTAAAATTGTACTAAGAATTCTGGAAGTAATCAAAAACATTATCTCATTTCTCCTGTTTTCTGTATTAATCCTTGTATATTTTTTTGTAGCTTATTAGTCCAGTAATTTTTTTTTCAGTGAACATTATTAGTAAGAGTTATCATTTAATGCTAACAAAAAGAAATTATTATTATTAAGATTAATAGTTAAAGTAATGTAAAATGTTGAATAAGTAGCTGAATAAACAGCTAACTATAGCTCAATAGTTAACTCAATAGTTACGCTAACTGCGTAAAACTCAAAAAACAAAATTTTAAGAAAAATGAGAAGCAAATAAATAGTGAAAGAAGCTTAAAATAAAAATTCTAAGCACATTCAATCTTATAATTTCAAGAAATAATGTCATTATATATTAGTGTAGTCGACTTCTTAAAAAATTAAAAATCTGAGTCATGTATTATATGGAAAAGGTGATGAAATTGTCAGATAAAAAATACTTTGAGCGTAATCTCTACGATACTTATGTTTGGAATAAAGAAATCGCTTATACAAGTTGAGAGGATCTTTTTGGTGATAAAATATAAATACGATTTCTTTCAAAAAGCTTTGAGTTTAACTCAAACATTTTCAACAGCAGCTACGTTATATTAATTGTATACTATATATTTATGTACTAAATAATTTCTTAAAAAAAAATTCAAATTAAATAAATTCCACAATAACGAAACTACAAAATATATCGCTTATCCAAGTTTCACCTAATCGCAATGATTGAAACAGTATGACTCATTAAAATAAATATGTTCTACTGAATGTTACCATCTCAGAACAATTATAGATCTATCAATAGATGAGACGAATTTCAGTTTTTACTTTTTGCGATGTAATAAATATTTATTTATTTTTGTCATGTGTCTCTTTGAGATGTGTCTCACCAAATGTAAAAATCAACGCAACGTGTTTGATATATATATATATATATATATATATATATATTATATATATAAACAAAAAAATTCTTAATTTAAAAAAATTATGTATCATTTTTAAAAAAATTTAAAAAACCAAAAATCTCTTTGAAAAGAGAGAAAAATGGAAAATAATATATTTAATTATTTAATATTTTGTGTGTCTGTGTTTTACCGTCACTTTAATGATACATTCCAAAATATTTTTTATTCCCAGATAAATAGTCGTTTCTTATAACATTTACGTATCTGGATGATTTATTTAGTTGTCAAATATATACTCAACTTGAAAACGTTTGATAATACAATTTATCATGGACAAATGTTTTGTACATTTCGTAGAAATAGCAGTGCAAAGCGATTATGTAAAACAGAAATCCAATCTAAAAAATACATTTTGGATTCGATTACCATATTTTTTGAAAACTCGTTGGTCGAAATGACCCTCCCAAATTTATGGGAAGATTTTTAAAAAATAATATTTTATTAATTCTAGTAAATTTACTATTCTGGTTAGAAAAGGAAAGAAAATAAGACTAAAAAGAGTTTTAGAAGAAAATTGAATGAAATTCTTCGAAATATAATAATTTATTACGATTTTTTGAAGTGTTGATTGTTTTTTTAAATTTAAAATGTTAATATCTATTTATCATGTATTTTAATATCATTTTCGGATTTTAATATGCATTCAAATTTTAAGACAATTTTTCTATGTAAAAAAGATGCCTCTCTGCTTAAATAAATGCTTTAGGTTTAAACTACATATTACTTTTTTTTATCTTATGACAAAAT
Source organism: Nephila pilipes (assembly GCA_019974015.1). Taxonomy (NCBI): domain Eukaryota; kingdom Metazoa; phylum Arthropoda; class Arachnida; order Araneae; family Nephilidae; genus Nephila; species Nephila pilipes. Next base: position 849,481 of record BMAW01098640.1, on the reverse strand, counting down.
GCAATTAAAATACCATATTAATTATATATATGATTTAATGCAACTCGTACGTATTACAATGTGATCAAATGAGTATCTTTTAAGTATTGATATTTCTAATTATGCTCTTTGTGTATTAAAAATGTTTCATTAAATTCATGTTCTGATTTTGAGAGCTGTAAAACTTCTATAGTACTAATGATGTCATGAACCAATAAATTTAAAATCATTGCTGTTGTTGGATTAATCATTCTGCTTCAACATTTTTTTTTAAGATTTAAATAATCTTCCTTATGCCAACTCAGATATATCTTATCAGGTGAAAAGGACAATCATAGTGATAGATGATTTCAGAGACTGTCAAATTTCTTCTAAATCCTATGAGCAATGACATTGTGATGATTTTTATTTTTTTGCTTTTTTTTTTCCTTTCATAGTGACTGTTCAAGATGCATTTTCAAATGCTAAAGTTAAAGAATTTTGTTATAATACATTTTGCTCTGAGCTCGTTCATTCACACCATATCAAAGAAAAGTCATATTTCAAACATTTTCGAAAGCATTAGTAATGAGTCAACAAAAAAAATCGTAATAAAAAGAAATGAAATATGTTTCCGGAAATCATCCCGGCAGTGAAATCTGTATTTTCAATGAACTTTAAAAAATTATCTCATTGCTTTTAATGAAACTTTTTGATAAAACTCATATAAAAATCTAACAATTTTTACTTTTTTTTATGAAGAGTTACGCTTCATTTAAACATAAAATGGAACCTAGTGTGATTTAAAGTATAATAAGAATTAACAAGTTTTTAAAAACAACTGTAAGGCATCTATTTTCTTCAAAACATTTGAAGAAAACAACCTTCATGGCATGCTTAAATTAGAAAAGTCATTTGAAGTTTTCTATGTATTCATCTCATTTGGAATTTATTTTACATTTATCAAAATTTTTAGACATATTGTATCGGGATAATTACAATATACTTTAATTTTGTATATAATTCAATATCTATAGTTTAGATTTATATACATAAATTGAGATTTCTATGTTTTGTGGATAAAGATCTAATTGCATGGTTTTTCAGATGTAAATGGAATATATATATATATATATTCTCTTGTAATATGTATTAAATAATTTTGAATATTTCTTAGAAGCATAAGAAAAATGCCATTAAAATTATGATATGATGTATACTGTAACGAAGTATGCATTGTTCTGTTCTTTCTTAATAATACTATTATCTGAAAAATACTAAAAAACAATACATTAGCAAGATAAATACTTTGATGACACTATGAAATCAATATCTATGAAAATTATCATTGTGCTCAAAGTGCAATCTTCACAAACAAATCTGTTCACTTAGACAGAGATAAAATTAAAATGAAATCTAGCGATAAGTTGACTGCTCGAATTTTGTTTCATTGGTTGAGGCTTTTCACGCGTTTCTTATGTAACTTAGGTTGGCTTTCAAAATACACAAGATAAAATGAAATGTTGACACAACAGATTTGTCAATGCAATATTTATCAAAGAAGATAAAAAAAAAATAACCCCTTTCAAATTCTTGAATTGTTTTCAAGTTGCGAAATGATATTAACTAAAATAAGAGCCGCATGAATCCGTTATTTTTTGTGAATCCATGGGCATGGTTGATTTTTTCGAATCGTGGGTTGGGCCCTGATGCCTCTAAAGACCCGCAGCGCAGCGGGGCTGATGCACGTTATCTAGTCGAAGCCCCTAGTTCTTCCACGGGCGTGGTGCGGAAGTTTGAGAGGGAAAAGCCAGCTTGGGTGTCGTCCTCGTCACTTGACTGATGCTTAAAATTACGAGGTTCTTTTCTAATATATCCCTCGTATTACTTTTACGACGTAAATAAACAATCAGAATCGGCGATAAATCAAACTTTAGTTATAACTTTGATGCTTATTCATAAAAAAAAAATTTAAAATATTTTATTTCATTTCTCTTAATTATTATATTTATATTCAATTAAGAGTTTGTAATTTTATAAGACACACTACGATCGAATGTGCTAAATAAGTACATATAAAATCCAGTAAGCCCTCTTTAATCCTTCATTCGAAGATTCGACGCATTCTATAATCCGGCACCAATAGACGTTCTGTTTTGGATTTTTTTTTCGTGTGGATCAAGGAATTTCTTGACCTTAATCGCCAGACCGCGCCACAGTCCTGCTTGTGTTTTCGTTCAGTATTTATCGTGGCTGTCCATTTTCGTTTCATTACAACGTCCTTTATTTTCTAGATAGTTTCATATTGCGTTTACGTAATATTACAGCAATGTACATACAATGTACTGCACATTAACATGTTCTCAAGCCCAGCAAGTGTATTTCAAGTGATACTAAAATTAATAAGCGAATAATGTGACTAGAATAGCTCGCAACAGCATTTCATTTAACTAACTCTGAACTGCATGAAATGTTATTTCGTGCTGTATTTTTATCAATGCAGGAATATTCAATTAAATTAATTTTTAATTTATAAATTTAATTTTTTTTGTACTTGCTGTAATAACGGAATTTTTTGTCGGATATTTATATCATCAACACAGGTTCGGACTGTGCGTAAACACATTACATACATGTTTAATTACAAACATTTTTATCTGGAGTTATTTATCTTTGGTATCTCATTCAAAACTATAATGACGCTCGATAATTCGGCAAAATTGCTAATCCTGTACAACCATGGTCCCGCACGTGCCGGATTCAAAAAAGCTTACTTTAATTCTAAATTATTAATTCTATAACAATATTTTTCAACAGTTGATTTTCCTTCTGATCATTATTATAAAATAACATTATTTTTTTTTTATTTCTGTATCACTAAATTTATCTTATAGTACTTATGTGTAATAATCTTTCTTCATCTGATTGTCACTTCCAAGACTTCTTAATATCTCAATGATAAAAGTCTCTCTTACATCAAAAGAAGTTATATTAAGTTGTTACAACAAAAAATTTTAAGGTGCAATTTTATAAATTTAAGTAGGAATATAAAAATTTTATCCCTTTAATAAAATTTTATTTCTACTGTTTATTAATAACTCGGTTTATAGTTTAATTATTGTGAGTGTGTATATTTTATTTCTTATAACGGATTTGATTTTCCTATTGTCTTTATAGAATCAATCTGAATTGCTCAAGGGATGTTTATTACTCAATTAGAAACTCTTATTAGTACCATTTTAACCAATTGATAAGAAATTTACCATTATGTTGTACATTTTATGTAATAAATTATAGGTTTAGAACAGCTTTTCCATATTTGGTATATTTCGTTAGTTTCTTTCGTTCTTATTACTACCTGAGTAATGGATGTCATTTAAACCTTTTGAACAAATTAAAATCAAATTATATAAGGTTTTGATTTTGTTTATCTTCACTTCGATTAATGAACATATTGCTCATAATTCGTTAAATATTTTAATTTCATATGTAGGAGTAAATCCTGTATTAATTTTATGATGTTTTGAATACTTTATTAATTTGAATCTTTTGATATAAATTTTATATATTTCGAAATATACTTATGATTCTTTTGAACCTCATTTGATTTGTTATTAATTAAAAAATTTACTTTTTTGACTACAATGTACACTTTTTCTGGATTGAATTATGTAAAATAAAGAAGTATTTTTAGTTTCTTACAAATAGTATTTAACACTTTTATGCTCCTTTCCGATTTGAACGACTTTTAAAATAATTTAGTAAGTTTCTTTCAATTCTGGTTGTTATCTTAGCAATTTAATTGTGTCATTTAACCTTTTTGGTTTAATTATAATAGAATTATGCTTTTTAATCTTTATATCCCATTTTCTGTGATTTTCAAACTTTTCAACGGATGCCCTCAAATAGCGTGCGTTAAATATTCATGTTCTCACAATTATCATTTCAAATACCTGGCCTCATTATCAGCTTTTGAAAACTTCAGACCTTCGTGGGATTCCATTTTGAATTAACTCGTTTCTAAACGGAACCTTTTTCGACCCCATTTTATCCATTTTCTTAATTTTATTCCTATCTAGTCACGATTTGACACTAACATCTATTACTTACTTCTCTTGTTATTGATTTTAAAAAATTAATAGAACTTTTAAAAAAATATTAACAAGGATAGATTCCAACTTTTTATAGTTGTATATTGCCTTCAAAGTCACAGACACTCCTATTCGTTAATTACTTTTTGTTACAAGTATTTTTTTTTAATTATATATAATTTGAAGTAATGTCCTAAAAATAAAGAAACTAAGGAGAAATTAAAGCACTACTGTTAAAAATATGATTTAGACTATTTCAAATGTGCTTTGGGAAGGAGATGTAATTTTTTTTAAAAAATAATTATTGCGTAAGGTAAAAATAGTGAATGAAGTTTTGATAAATAATCCCTCATGGATGCATAAGCACTCACTAATTTTCTGTGAAAGATAAGTAGAACTTCTTTTAAAAAATTTATATGAAGTATTCAAATAGTTTTCAAAAATGAAATTGATAAATGAAGGATTTTAAAAAAAGTTTTTTTGAGCTCGCGAATTGAGAAAAAAAATAATTCCTAGAATAAAAAGGGAAAGCAATGTTACGAATGCTGCATTGTTAATTGTCAATTTCATTTTTCCTCAAAAATAATTAAATACATTTCATTTAAAAATTGGTCTTAATGTACTTATTTTCATTTTTGAAGGAGAGTTTGTAGTTTTATAATGTAACTGTATAGGTATTGGAATTTTACAAACAAATTGCATATAATTTATAATCGCTTTCTGTTTCACTATTTCACTAATCTACTACGTTTTTTGTATTCTTTCTTATTTATTTTTCTCATTTGCTTATATTCTCTTTTATTTATCGTATTTATTTGGTTTTATTTAATATATTTGTCAAGAAAAACTACCTAAGCTTAAACTGGAATTTTCACGTGAACTGCTGTTAATGTGTTATTTTTACTCCAATTTCGCACATAGACTGACATGGTTTTGTAACAACATCCTATTCAAGCAGTGTGCTGTTGAACTGCAACTTAACCACAACTTAACTTTCACATTAATTGCAAGGTTTTTTTTTAATCAAAATCATTGCTAAATATAAATATGTCAAACGATTCGGTGCAAAAAACTGGTGTAAGGATTACAAGTTAAATACTGTAAAGATTTAATATTAAGATAAGCATTTCTGAAAAGATATGAATACGTGCAACAGAGATAAAACATGTCCCTACCTGAAAAAATCCATGCGAAAGTGAATCATTTTATGGCAATTAGTACTGTTCCCTGATAAATTATTTAAAATCTTTTTCTGTTTCAATTCTATTGTGTGCAATATATTCTGATAACTGACCTCGTTTCAATGAGCATTAAACTGGCCTTTCAAAACCTGTGATTTATTTTAATTATCGATTTCTTCTAAATTGCTGCATTTTCTTTCTTTAAAATATTTTTTAACATATAGTCTGAAAAATTTCTTTATTTAGAACTTATACTGTATCTATGTTAGTACCGTTAAAAACTTTTTTGTTCATCTTTTAAATTATTTTCACTACAGTCCATACAATCTGGTGTTCTTTATCCGATTAATGGACCGGCTATACCACTGTATCATGAAACTAAGCTATACTGTCTTCGAGATCACAAAAATTATCACATTTAGACAATTTTTCGTTTGTGTGAAAATACAATGTATTGAATCTGAGTTTTTTAAGCCTTTGTGTGCAGGCCGATGTGTGAAGCTAAAAACGAATGATTTTCCTTTTATTATCATCCATCATATAATGATAACACATCAATCAATAACTCCCGAGACTAACCCAGAGATGGCGCTCGTAGTAATGTGAATCTTTCTGATTAGCAACCTTGAAACGTGTGCAAAATTTTAGCTGGAAGTCGAAAACACTGAGTTATCGAGGTTGGAGTAAAGTCGTTTGTAGTTTGTTTAAAAATGGAAACCAGTTTCATTGTTCTGATAAAACATTGTTTTAATGTAAAACACCAACCGTGAAGCAATGGATTGAAAATGTTCGGATCTTGTCCATCAAAACAACGATTTGTCGGTGGTTTGCCAGTTTAAACGGTCGTTCCACAAATGACGCGGAACGCCTCGGGTAGACTGGAGCCGTTACACCGGAAAATTAAGTGAAGTGACAAAAATTATAATGAAAGATCGTAAATGAGCTCCGGTGTGCTGAGATGACACAGATATGGAAGTGTATTTACCTCCTTCTGCAATGAAAAGGTTTTCCAGGGGTGCCATGATTGCTTTGATGCAACAAAACAACGAGTGATGATTCAGAAGCGTTATCGCTATTTACTGCAACAAATATTTCTTGAAAAAGAAAAAATTTTTGGAAAAAGATTTGGAAAGCGATTGGAACGGTGTATCACCTAAAGGTTAACAAAAGGTTATGTTGATGAATAAAAATTTTGCAAAAATGTTGTTTCAATTAGTCCTCAGGAGTTATTGAGTTGATGTGTATATTTTGTTAAAATATACTCAGTTCAAGTAATTTTCTTCATCAGTATGATCACAACATCTGGTCTGCTAAATATTAAATATGATATTTGAAATGAACCAATTTTATTTAAAGCGATGAATATATACACATATATTAATCACTTTCTTAATTTTCGTTCAACAGTAAATGTCAATAAAAAACTTTACTTGGGATACTGGAAATATTTACTTTGTTAAACGATTTTAAAAAGATATCAAATAGAAAAAGGAAACAAAATAGAAAACGAAAAATATTTTTAAAATTTTAGGAAATGTATTCAGTTAAAATTAATCGAAACCCTAACAATGATTTCAAGCATGTTGCAATTAGCTTTAAATCTTATGTTTATACTTTCGCATTCAATATTATCATAGATGATAAAGTGTTGTTCAAGCCAATTGATTCTTTCTCATCGACTGATGAAAATACTTTTATCTCAATTGCGTAGGAGATTACAATTAAAGTTGATTTGTAATCTTTACTACTCGAAATAACTATTATGAAAAGAAAATATTTTACATAATACTGCATAGAATATTTCAGACTCATGTTACTGAATTTCATATGTATTTATTTCATTTTATTACGTTTCTATAAGTTTAGAGGTGCTTGATTTATTAATATTAAAAGTAACATAAAAATAAATTTATGTCTTAATTCAATAATGGATAATTAACTTAAAGTTTAAGAATCAAATACTGTTAAATAAATTGAACAATTTAATTAATATCAATAATATTATAATAAGATATTCAAATTACTTTATTACTAAAATCTATTAATCATGTAATTGAAGTAAAACTTTTCAACGCTCTTTGTAACACTATTAAAATTAACTTCTAAATAAATTTCGAACATTATTTTCAAATATTTTCATGTATTAATCCGAGATTTTCATCTCTCTCCTCCTCTCTCTCCCTGTGGTGTGTGTGTGTGTTGTGTGTTTTCAATGGGAATGCAAAATACAAGTTTGATATGTGAAATTAATTGTCTAACTCTGACCTCTAACAAGGTGAGAAGGTGATTGGATCTACTATCATGGAATAATGAGAAGGTTTAAGGACGCTACAAGACAACTTCATATTTTTCTAGAACATTTATTTATGGTCTTTATTTTATCTCGTAGCATTTGCTGATATTATTTATTTTCCGGTTTATCAATGTACAAATGTATAATCATTTGTTTCATTCTTGTTTTTGAAACTTAAAATATTCAAAACACAAAAATATTGTAGTGATATTATCAAACAATTTTGTAAAGAAAATTTTTTAAAGTTAGATCTGATTGAGGATGTTTTACAAATGTTATGCGTATTAACTATTAGCTGCCAAAAGTTTGTTGGATGATTTGTTAGTGTTGTTTATTTTTCATTAATTTAAATGCTGAATGCAAATTTTCACAATATGAAGTACCTAAAACTGAGAATAGTTTCATCGTACACTCCTCGATTTTGGATTTTTCTGAGCTTGTTTCCAAAACTCAATAGTTGAACCAACGTTTCATCTTGGAAAATTGTTTGGAAATTCTAACTAAAACTGAGTTTCATCATTACACTCCTTGATTTTGGATTTTTTTTCCCTGAGCTTGTTTCCAAAACTCAATAGTTGAACCAACGTTTCATCTTGGAAAATTCTGTTTGGGAGGGGAATTCACAAAATATTAGTAAAATGTAGGAAAGTTTTACAATATCCATTTGACAACGCTGAATAAATGTATCTTTCAAATATTCCTTTCTGAAATGTGGCTTCCAAAATCGATGTAGCTAGCTACCATTGTTATATACAGCTTCCTAGAACAATTTTATTGATCATGGTATTTCTATATAGCTTAACAATTATTTTTACTCTTTTTTGAATAAAAGTTGTTTTTAGAAAAGTATTTATGCTTAATATGGAGAAATATAGTCAAAATGTCATGCATTAGCGCTGTAATAATGAGATTAGAATTACAATGAAAAAATATTTGCTCTATAAGCAATTTGAAGCAAAATTTATCTTCATTTTTGTATCTGTATAAAAAAAAATTTTATTCATGATTTGTCTCTTATTAAAATGACATTTGTCTCAAGACTTAGTAATAATTTTTTAAAAATAATAGACGAAAACAAATTTAAATTTTTTTTACTGTATTTTCATTTTCTTCTCCTTTTTTTGTTTTGTTTCCGTGTTTCGCTGATAAAACATATTCCTTAAGCAATGTAAACTAGGTAACTAAAACAATTGCTTATTACTCGTAGGCTTATTACTCGTTAAAAATGAATTCTTGTATTTTTATCCCATTGTATCAAAGTACAATTTTTTATTGTATTTACATGAGTTTATAATTTTTACAGAAAAGTGCAGTGTTTAAGGGAAAAAAAATGCTTAAATTTCATATTTTCACAAAATGCCGCAAAAGTGTTTTAGAAAATTAAAGTACTTATGTATTGAGAAACAAATGCACGTAAAGAAATCTGTGTTAGTTATTTAAGGTCTGTGGCTGAATCTAACGCATTTTATTAGTTGTCATCTTGAGAATCGAGAAGTATTTTCATGGTCAAATGATAGCGATATATTTTAAATTAATTCTTGTCAATTGTTATTTCGGAAGATACACATAAGTGCTATATTCTGTCATTCTAAGCATATTTATCTTTGTTTAATTATGTTAAATGTACAATCACTGACTGTTGCATTGATAATGCAGTATAATTTTTACAATCATCTATCAATAAAGATACTAGATAACTTTATCTACCAATTCAAGGTCTGTGACAATAACTAATGTATTGCTATTAGTTATCTTACTGACAATCAAGAAGCTCTTTTCCAGCTGTCTTCTGTTGATGATACCAAGTAATAACATCAACCAACACAAGACATCCGACTGTCTCGAAACAGACACCTACGACAACAAGTGGGATGCAAAGGGTTGGGCAAGGAAAGATTCCAATAACGGAAGAGGCGTTCTGAGTGGGAACATGGTTACAAAAAGGAGTTGGCCGGTGTGAGTGGCCTTGAAGAATGATCAGAACCGTTTCTTTTCTAGAGTTGCTTACACCTCTAGTCAGTTGCTTCAAACACAATTTTTTTTATTTATATTGCTGGCACTTTTTTTTTTAGTAAGGGCGGTAAACGTCCTTGGTTTTCGTAAAGAAGGTGAGAGTGTGTTACGTACCTCTTTTATGATGACGAGGATGCAAATTCGGAAGGTCACGGACCAATAACTATAATTTGTATCTTGTGAAGCATAGTGAATTCTGAAAAAAAAAAGTTGTCTTATTTAAGTTTTCATTTTTTAGTTAATACCGATTTTCAAGAAAAGATATGTAAACAATTCTTTAAGATATTTGATGCGTTGAGAAATTTGATGAGTTTAGGGAAACTAATCCTTATTCAGCACAATTTTAAAAAAAGAAAAATTATGATAAGGTATGTAATGCTATGTAAATAGGTAGGTAAAAACAACGAGGAATTTCTTGCATATTAATGCTGTTCGTATATTTTGAATGAGAAAAAAAAAGGAAGAATAGTTATTGCATCAAATAAACTTACTATGTCACTGCGTTAACTTCTCTATACCCCTTAAATTTTTCTTCAACGGTTCTAAATTTTCTGATAAGTGTGTTTGTGTTCGAACACTTATTAGAAGTGAGATTCTATCAATCTCTGTGCTATTTACGTTGGATTAAAAAATAAATTCGATTAAGTTGTTGATGTGTTTTAAATATATTCTATTCGTGAATCTGAATTTTAAAAGAAATAAATCACCTTGAATAAGTTATTAAAAGTTATATTAATTTTGCTTATTTTTTTAAGATTTATATTTGTTTAGTTAATTATCGCTATTTTATCTAAAGAAAACATGTATTTTTATATCAAGCATGTAGTGCATCAATTTAAATGACATTTTAGTATCAGAGTAAATTGGTATCCCATCAAGAAATTAGATGATTAAATCCGAAGATTAAAACTGTTTTTAATTGTGAAGATACGAGTATTATGTAAAAAAAATATTTTTATGGTTTATTTTGATATCTGTGATGAAGTAAAACTCAAAATGTTATTTATACTTGTATGTATCGTTTAATGAACAATTTTATATTCTTATTTATACAATGAGCTGATTAATTAAAATGGGTAAAAATAAACTTGCAATTCTGATGATGTTTTTGTTAAAAATCCATCAATATCAATGATTCCTACCAATATATTCTTTTATCTATACATATTACAAAAACAGGAAATGAAAAACTTGTTTATTTCTATTAGACGGTTTTGAGAGAAATGGAACACAAAATTATTTTTTCGCCCTAATATCTGAAAGAACATTTTTTTCGGTATATAAAGGAAACAATCTTCATCCTATTTTAAATTTGCCTTAAGATTAAAAAACTTTACAATATGAATGAGCCTCTTAAACACGTTTCTATGCTTATCGAAAGGTTTTTTCTGATTAGTTGTTTAACATTCGTTATAATAATTTATTAACTATTTCATGCGGGCTCTTTGCTGTAATTCTGTCTCTGGAATTTCTACGAAAACATTAAAAATTTGTTCAAAAATGAAAACACGGATTTTTATTTGCTAAGATTTCAAAACCTCTTGTTTAATTAAGTACATCTTAATTGGCTGACCTCGAGCTAATGAACTAGGTAACGCATGTCCTTGTACATTTATTTACTCCTGAATACTGACTTAATAGAATTTCTTTGACTGTGCGCATATACCTCTTCAGACATGCATTCCAACATGCACGTTTAAGACATCCCGTTGTCCTTCATCGCAGCTGGGGGCGCCTCCGAAAGTCTGATTAGGCACGCTATATTACCAAACATCAGGGGTGCACCAAGATGAATTTCTATTCTCACAGTTGGAGGGGGTAAGGTGAAATGAACAACTGCGGGTTGTACCAGGTCAGGAGATTGATCGTATGCAGGCCTTTAAAAAATGTTTTCCGTATCATCTAAGATCACTGAGCGATTCTATATTTGTAACCTTTCATCCAAAATATATTATTTCCGGTTATCTAAAGGAAGTTTAATTTCGACAGCCTAAATGTTTTAATTTAAGACTGTGTTTTAGTTATCATCAGAGAATGTGACCCAAACTTCTTTTTAGAAAACTTATTTTTCAGGTAAAAATTGATTAATATCAATATTATCTCGTTTTTGAAACATATACTAATTTATGACAGAAAATCTTAAAACTTCGAAACATTAGACAAATGCGCAATTTTTAACCATTCAGGCAAATTAATATTTTAACTTTTTGTTTCTTAATTAAATTCTTAGCAAATGAAATACGAAACATGTTTTATGCAGAAGAAACTGTTAAATAAAATAAAAACCGGAAATATTTCATAAATTCTTCTATATATGCCAATGAAGTCAAGCTATGTTATTAACATTGAATTCTTTTTGTATCTGAAAAAAATACCTGTATTTGGAATTTATTCTCTAAACGCAAGTAAAAACAACCTTACAAAATTGAAATTGCTTATTTTAATTCCTTCATTGAGTTCTTAATATTAAAACTCATGTTTATTTTGTTTCAGTTAACAACGAATTTCAAATTTAAAATAAAAAAAAATATATTGGAAACGCTTAATTAACATGAAAACATAAGAAATGTTATACGAGGCAAAAATTAAGTACCAGATTTTATAAATTTAATTTTTTTGTGAACAGAAGAATTTGTGAAATATTTCACTGTATAAAAATCTTAATTCAAAAGTAAAATAATTAATGCATCATTAGTACTTGTTAAAAATAATGTAAATAATTATAAGAATTTTTTTAATAGTTATTAAAAGTAATATATAAAAACTTCACTACCCAAAAAAACTAAAATCAAGCCTATTTCCGAAAACTAAAACTTGTTTATATATATATATATATGATCTAACACGCTTAAAATTTGTATCAATAACATATTTACATAACAAATAAAGTTCCTTTAATATTAAACAAATCCTGGTTGGAAAGAAATGTTACTCAAAAATATACAAACAATGATTGGTGAAGTATAGTTCTAAGAATCTTTTATTCGAAATTATCTGTTTATATATATATTTCAGAAAAAGTTGGAAACCATAGTGCATAATATAACATTCCCATTGTTTGAAAAATATATTATACGCCTATTTTTAAAACAATATGACTGCTTTTATTTTATAACAAAACTGATATACGCTAGATTGTAATTATTAGTATCTTTTTTATCACAGGTAAGTTTTTTTTATGAAACTATCCTATGAAGGAATTCAAAAGGAATAGAAAGATATGAAAACAAAATTGTCGAAACTTCACATTTTATTTAATAAATTCAATTTTAAACTCTAAATAAAATTATTAAATATATTTGTAAAGCTTATTGGCTGCAATTAAATTATTCCTTAATTATTATTAAATTATTCGTCATTTGTTAAATATTTTGAACTCGGACAGAAACCTTAGAATCAAATTTTGAAACGCAGTTCTGCGTAGCTATTATTTTTCCCATCAATGGAGCAATAATGTTAATAATGTTTTGTGAATGTACTAAATGTACAGTTAATTTGAGAAACTGGTTTGAAAATACTCTCCCACAAAACTCGAAAAAATTGATACTTTTTTACTGAATTTTAATATAAAATATTGCAGATAATATAACTTTGATTATGTATAGTTAAGAACTCAGTTCACAAATGTCACTAATTTTTATAAACCATACTTATCTGTTACATTCTTGTTCGAATGAAATTAATTCAAACAAAGTTTTTATGAATTATTTTTCTATTATTTATGTAGTCTAAAATAATATTATTAAAAAATAAATTGTTACTCATTTCTAATTGTTAATATAAATTGAAATAATATCTTTAACTATTAACAATATCATAAAAAAGAACTCTGAAGAAATTTGATAGCTAGGTAGTAAACACTAAAAATCATTTATCTGCGTATCTATAATCTTGGAGAAAAATTAAAAATATTTTTTAAAAGTTGAGAACTTGATAGCAATTCCTTGTAATGATTTTTTTATTTGAAAAATTTTAATACGTTTCCCTTCTAAATTCAATTTCTAATTGTTACACAGTCAAAAATATATTAATATCCTCTTCGCTTTCTTTAAATTTTAGCTGTTAAACATTTCCGAATTCTGATAGGACATTTTTTAGAAAATTTAACAATAAATAGATGTTGTATGTCGTAATTTTATATCTACATCATTTTCAGTACATTTTATGTAAACCACAAACTGGAAATAATCTGTAATCGTGTGAAAAATTTCATAAGCGGAAAACAGGAAAATAACTCAACAACAAGTCTTTCTTACGGAGAATCTTCAACAATTTGGCATTTATTTATATACTCACAATAGATGATAAATCTTACTTAGGAACTTCAGCTACTGAACATGAAATAACTAAGGACAGGGCCAGAAAATATTGCGATAAAAATCTTTTTATTCTACTTTTCCTTTAAATTCTTTGCGTATTTCTAGTTTGTAGATATTTTCTTTAAACGTGTTTTCTTGTTTAAATAAAGTACACGAAACTCCAAATATTTACAATTCCCTTCAAATTATCATCATCTACAGTGGTTATTCTCAGCATGATTCTTAAGAAGTTCATGCAATAATGAAATGTATTTATTACTTCATTTGTAAGTTACAAAGCTAATTTTTTTGTTAGGTGAATAATAATTTAATAAATAATAATAATAAAAATTATTTACCTAAATAATTAGGTAAATTGTTTAGGTAAATGTAGATAACTAGAACGGGATGATAAGAATTAATGATCTCTATTCATTTATCTACTAGTAATATGTATGCTCATTTCAAACATTGTAATTAATTTTGAAAAACAAATTATTATTATATGTTTTTTAATTGATTTCATGATCGAATTCTTTGAATCTGAACTTTTGAACAAATTATATCCCAAAAATTGCTGTGGAGAATTAATGATGTATTTTCAAATAAATTATTTTGGTCGCATGTTTGGGCAATATTAAAATCGGCTTATCTTTTAAAGGTTTTAAGCTAACGTTTCGGGATGAATTCTAAAAGAAAGACAAATGACACTACCAAAATTTTTCCGAAACAAGGATGTAACTTAAGTTGTTTTTTGAGGGGCGGGGACTTTTTAGGAGGAAAAGTTTTAATTAGGAAAAAAGAATCTATTAAAATAAGCACGAAAATGTTTATTATAGAAATCACTACTCAGATAACAGTAATAGTATATATCATAAACAATGTAAATACTTGAAGAGTAAGGCCTCGTCTTTTTATGCCCTCTCATTCCTACATCTTGCTCTCGCAATATTTGAAAATTTGTTACTTAATTTATTAATTCAGTTGGATTTTGCTTTTCAAAATGAATTTATTTATATTTTATAATTCTTTTTATTTTTAAAATAGCATTAATAATTTGTAAATAAATAATAACGATATTATGATTTTTATTTTCCCATCTTTCTCTTTATATGTAAACTCCTATTCATTATTAAACTAATTACTCAATTATTCATTCTCTATCAAGACTGAAAATAGTTTTAAAAATTAAGGTCTAGCATTAGTCAGTCACACCTATGATTTTTCTGTTACACCTAATTGCTAATGGGTGTATCAGGTTTGTTCAAAGAAATGAAATTATGAAGATATTATTAGTGAATTAAGTATGAAACTTTCAAGAAAATAATACAGAAATTTTACATTACATAATTATTATTTTATAAGCTTACTGTGAAATCATATTAGTATAAATATACAAAATAATACATTCTTACGTCATGTATTTGATGGATTTCAGTATGATTTAAAATAGAAAAATTGCTTATAATTCAAAAACACCGAACCAATTTGTAAAATGAAATAAATTTTAAAAAAATTTACCTTATTGTATTATTTGCTTTTTACTATTATTATTAAAAGTTTCACTTTGTTACTTTGAGTGGTGTCCTAAATTTTCTTGATCTAATTCAGATTACAACAATAGAAAGCTGCAAAATATCACAGCTAATTATTTAACTATATTCAAACTTATCTTTTGAGATTCTTCTTCCATGTGTGTATGAAATCATTTAATTTTATTACTACAATTAAAATATAATTTGAAAGAACTAAACGTTTATTCTTTTTATTCGCAACTAATATTTTGTCAAATATGTTTCTTCAGACATTAGGAGTTATAATATTTAATCATTATGCATACACACACACACACACACACACACACACATATATATATATATATATATATATATATATATATATATATATATATATTCATTTCATTATTTACATAACTTATTTCACTATAAAAACCTTTCCAACATACTGGGAATAAATCCTTTAGATTATTTTTCCGAATCTTTATTTGCAGTTTTACAGGAAAGTCTTCCGAAGAGAGATCTATGCTTTCCGTATTCTAAACCCTAACATAATTAAATCAATAAAATAGTTTGTATTAGTTCTAAATTTCATATTTGATATCAGTATTTGCAAATATATTCATGTAGTTTATAATAAATAAGTCTAAAGTCCTAAAAACTCCTAACTTTCTTATCCGTAACTATTAAAAGCATCACATTGATATATATATATATGTGCGCGCTCGCGTGTGTCTTTATATATGTCTCCCTTCTTAATTATAATTTATCTGATACAAATAGTACATAATTTTATTTAAAAGTATCTATTTTCAATAGTTAGTTCTTATTTTTAGTATCGGAGTTCCAGAAAAAATCGAATGGGGTGAGGGAATAAAGTCACTTTTTTCCCCTTTTGTTTAGCTGGCCATCTCTTCGCTGGTTACATCTAATTTCCTTAAAACCGTGAATTTAAATATTCTATTCCTATATAATGTAATATTTAGGCGTCGGAAAAAAATGTTCACTTACTTAGCAGATATATCGACTCCATACTGGCAATCTGGTTGGGTTTTCTTGTTCAGGTATGTTATTTTCTCTGTGCGTGAAATTATAGCGTAGGGGAGGAAAATGTGCCTCCCTCCATTCGCATATTAAGTTGCTATAAGATAAACACCTGTATGAATTCTACCATTCATTTCTTTTGGGAAAAGAATGATACATAACATATTTCATAATTCATATTATAGATGAATACACATATTTCATAGATATTTTTGTTGAATTAAATATTAAATCACTTTAAATATTTGCAACGACACCCTATTACCCGTCTCGTCTGTCATCTTAAAGTTAATCACAAAATCCAAATTTCAATTTAAGTTCAAGCATATACCAATTAATTAAATTAATCAATTATATCCAAAATATTTTTATTTACTTCTCAAATGAGGGGAATGCTTTCCACAATTAATATCCTATCCGCAAGTACTAACAACTTCTGTAATCTATCAAAGACTTCTCTCACAGGAATAAAATGTCAATACCTGCTGCAATTTCCTCAACTTTATGTCCTTGTCTCGACAAATCTACTAAACAAGACGAAATACTTCCTAACACATCACACTAACATTATTCTCATTACTGTAACCTTAATTATTTCAAGTAAATTCTCTATCTCTTTAAAATTACTTGATGTTATTTATTCACTCCGCTTCCGATGTTTACTTAATTTGAATCACGTTCCATTTGATTCGACAGAAGTTGGAAAATAAATCGTCCATGTTACGTATTAAGTGTAAAATGTTTTTTTTTAAGAAAATGCAATCATTCTTTTCTAAATCCGTCAACATTGTTTACTTTTACTCTCAAACCTCAAAAAAGTTAAAGTAAGTGTGCTTCTTATCTTAACCAGAATAAAACTCAAGTATAAAATTAACCAAATGGCTCACGTATAAAAAAAGGCTTACGTCGCATTTGTAGCATTTAAGAAGTGAATTTATTGTTTGAGGAAATGTTTAGATTTTATGGCACAATTTTGTTCATTTGCATAAAATTCCAAATTTCATATGAAAATAGGCGAAGCTTTACAAATACCACTTCAGATGTTATTCGCTGTACCTTCTGTTTCCTCTACTAAGAGTTCAACGATCATTTCAGTTGTTTTGAGAAAGTTGTGAAAAGTTCTTCTTAAAATGTAAAATTAAGATAGTAGTTTCCCTCCTTATTTGAAAATTAGTCATTTATTTTATTGGTGATTAAATTTTTATATACCTATTGATGAAAGGAGTAAAATCATGAAAAAAAGGGAAGCTGTCATAGAAACTTATACCTAGAAACTGAAGTCTACTGTAGCTTTTAGAAATAAAAAAAATAATATTTCTCCTTTTATAGTTTAAATACACAAATATTATATATAAATAATATTTCTCCTTTTATAAAATTAATACACTCTGTATTATAATAAAGCTGAGACTTTTTCTACATGGAAACAATTTAATCAAATATAAAAAGATATTGTAATTAAATTTTTATTACGAAATACATTTTTACATAAAATTATCTCAATCTGAAGATGTGTGCTTGTTAGCAACTTGCTTCTTGTTGAAATCTTTTGCTCAGGTGGCATGAAGTTTCAAATATACATTTTAAATTCAATCCATTTTAAAATATGAAGCTTTACATAAAAACAAGATCGCACAACTTTTTTCTAAGGCCTTTTCCTGCGTGATATAAACTAGCTATATAGGGAAATGCTGAATAAAAAAATAGATATATCCCTAAGCTACAATCTGATCATCCATAGGAAAAAAATGGTCCATGATAGAAAAAATAGATCTTTTCAGGACAGGAGAAAATTGTTTCAAAACTTATTTTGTAAATATTTATATGTTTTGAATGTAGATTACACATTATAGTAGGCGGAATATTATGAGCTATTCGGGAAACTTCCCTTAACTAGCATCTGGGATTTCTTTCTGACTTTATATGTGAGTTCTTCCAACTTCTTTCCAATCAAATGAAACGTGGTTATGTAAATTAAGTAAATTTATAAGTTGAGTTAATGGAAGTAATCAAATCGTAAAAAAGAGACAGAAAGTTGAATTGAATTAAGGTTATGGAAGAAAGTGCTAATGAAATATCGCGAGGATTTCTTGCATATTTATGTGATTTTTTTGAGATTAGGACCCGATTCTGTCTGATTTACTATTTAGATGAATTACTCGCATCATATTCCGGTAAACGTATTCTCTGTTATATTGAAGTAGTCACTACTCACGGCAAGGGACTTGAAATTGGTAGAGAACATTCACTGTAGAAGAGAAATTGTAAACGTTATTCTAAAGCATAATAGACTATTTTAATTATTTAATTGTGCTTAAATTAGTTCAAATATAGATTTGTGATGCGATTAACTAAAATGTGAAAGAGGGTTCAATTTCAAATTTTTATACTGTGCGTTTTCATCAAGAGTTACTTTTTTTTTCGACAAAATTGTTATTAAATGTAATTTGAAAGAGTGAGACGAAATGATGAAAAATGCCACTTGAAGAAAACGAGCGATGTAAACCGAAAGTGGTACGAAACCGCCTTCCAGTTAAAATTTCGTTTTCTTATTCCGGACCACGCTTCTTTTACTTGTTCTTCCAACCTCTGTGACGTCATGATCGAAACCAGATGGTCCTTACCTTCATTTATTTTCACTTCAGTAGTCGAGAGCGAGCGACCACAGGTTTCGGTCACAGCGAAAGCCACGAAACCGGTCAAACAAACATTGTCGCAAGTGGAGGTCTTCCTAACACCTGTTAGTGCCAGAAACTTCTCATCTTGGATTTATAACTGATAATCATTTTGACAAAGAAAAAGAAATTCGATATGAAAATTTATATTTGATTTTTGATAAATGTATCGTGTAAAGGTATGTTCTACTTTTCATTTTATTCTATTTTCTTTTCCTTTCTATTTTGATTTGATTCCAAAATACATTCCTTCATATTGAAATTGATTAATTTTTAATTTTAATATTGGTGGTGAACTACAGAGCTCTAACTCTTCATCATCTTACTGATAAAAATTTATTTTCCATTAATAAAATTATATAATTTTTTAAAACAGTTAAAAAAAGTTTTTTTGATCTTTTTTTTTTCCATTTGGAAAACTGAAGTACATCTTCAAAGTGTTATTTCATGTATTAAATGAAATTGTTCTCGGATGCAATGCTACGGAATATTTTCGGGGGGGGGGGCGCATTAATCTGAATATATTTAAAATGCACGGTAAATTCACATTTATAATTCTCGGGAAACTTTAATTTCCCAACATTTTTTTAGTTTCAAAAGCAGGATTTGTCTTTAAATAGTTCTATGGTCTTTATTTTATTTTTAAAAAAATTTATTTCTTATTTTATCATTATGATGAATTTCTTTTTAATCTTAAATAATCTCTCCATCTCTCTCTCTCTCACTATAAGACCTGCGTATTACTCTATTTTTAAGCAATTTTTAATTCGTTTTCTCAATGCAGCCTTATTTTTTTTACCTTACTTTCTAATTTATAAATAATAATTTAATGTTAATTTTTCTAGCATGCGACTAACAACTGTCTCAAATATTGAAACTGAATAAATACATAAAAGGCTCAATCATATCAATAGATAAGGACGCAATTTTTTTTTTACCTTAAGATAATAGAGACATTTTTTTTTCAGCCAATGTAAAAATAAAATATCACTTTCTATTGGCATATTCAGAACAATAACATACAGATATGAAGAAATTAAAATAAAGATAAGAAATTTGTTTTGTAACTATGCATGCAATACATTTATTTTTCGAAGTTAAGAAAAGGCCTTTTTGTATGAACTATGATAACACAACTGTTTTATAGAATAAAATTAATGCTAAGATAATTACTATATGCCCCATATTTATTTCACACACATTTATCATTGTTGCTTTACGGAATTCGTATTGCTGTTAATTGTCTTAAAAAAAGTTACATATTATTAAAGTGTAAGATTCATAAAAACACGATAATTTAGAGAAAATTAGAGAAACAGATAAGTAGTAAAAAGCAAAAATATTTTAAGAAAAAATACGATTATCCAAGTTTTAAAAAAAATTGATTCATGATTGAGTGTATTTTCTTATTTAGGAAAAATATTTTACTCCACGAGATGCAGAGAGGTCTTGTTGAAATTGTATTTTTTAAATCTCTCTTACTTTAGTGCGATGTATTTAACAATTTGGGGAGTTTCTTATGTTGAAAATGTTTTTTTTTTTTTTTTTCAAAATATGTCAGCTTCAGTGATTAATTTATTTTATTTGGCTGCATGTCGTATATAATTGAGAACTCCAACAATTAGGAAATAGAAATTAATCTTAATGATCCATATTTTATACACATAAGTTTGTCCTTCTATTGTATGTTACATCTTTTAAATACTAGTTTTTATGCTGTTATTTTGGATTTCTAAATTGATTCAAGGAGTTTTAGATTCACGCAAACAGTTTTGGGATTTTTTTAAAAAATTTGGTTATGAAATTTTTTATGAATAAATAATGTTAATATTGTAATATTTTGCACTCAAAAAGAAATAATAAACAAATTAAACTTAAAGTTGCGCATAATAAAGATCCAAGTAGAAGTAAAAAAAAGTGCTTATAAATGTATCAGTAGAGATTTATTGAATTATTTTTTCTTTGAATTACTTTTTTTAAATCTATGAAAAACGAAACACTCATCGGGTTTGTATATATTGTTTGTATATTCTGATTCGTATAATTTTTATTTACTATATATATATACATAAAGTTTTGAAAGATAACTATTTTTACTAAATTTAACTGTGTAGATGCTTCAAACATTTACAAAAGAAAATACAATTTTTGTTTTTAGTCAAGATTCAAAGCTTTTACTAAATGTCATCTCATTATATTTTCTAACAAATAAGGTACATTTCTTTTTAAGAATATTTCAGAAAAAATCTTTTAACTTTAAAAAGAGTTTTCTGAATAAAAGTTTTATTTTTATTTAAAAAGTTTTCTCCTCAATGTAAAATTAATTTTAAAAAAAATTTAAACATACA
Organism: Nephila pilipes; assembly: GCA_019974015.1. Classification (NCBI taxonomy): domain Eukaryota; kingdom Metazoa; phylum Arthropoda; class Arachnida; order Araneae; family Nephilidae; genus Nephila; species Nephila pilipes. Next base: position 828,063 of record BMAW01098640.1, on the reverse strand, counting down.
CGCAATTATTGAAATCTAAAATCACTTGAATTTGAATAATAGTTCTTAGTTTTGTAATAATTTTAAAAGATAATATGAAATTTTAAGAAAATTATGTTAGAAAACGTAAGTAATTCAATGATGTAATTTATGTTAAAATATTTATACAAATGAAATATTTTGTCAAAATTGAAACTAAAGTGGCATATTGTAAACCTCAAAATAAAACGCACTTACCTTATAATAAAATTCTTTTTATTAGAATACGTAATTTTTTATTTTTCTTATTTATCTGTGACTTTTTTGTACTATCATTTGTTAAAATGCTTTAATATATAATTTGTTTCACAAGTGACTTCATCAATGTTTTCTATTTTTTATTCAAATAGATTTTATATATATATATTCACTTGTTGCTTTTTTTAAAAAATGACAGTCATATTATCATCAAAAATTTTAGTTAGAAAAAACGATATCAAAACCTCTAATCATCTATTTCTAAAATTTTTCTTTTTTCTATAAGAAAACTTCTTGTGAGAAAATATATCCATGAAAAAAAGGTTACATTCCTTCTAAATGATATAATAAACAAAGATTTTTTTTTTTTTTTTTTTTGGGGGGGGGGAAACATCTTTTCCGAGCAATTGTTCTTTTTACTGAATAAATCTCATGTAAAAAAAATGACAGATTTCCTCAGATGGAACAATTCAAAGGAAATTGACATGGTTCATATCAGTTTTAAGAAATTATTATAAAATAAATATGTGTTGAAAGAAGTCGAAACTTTACTAAAGTGTTTGGAATTTTTTTTAAATAACTTCTTGTCAAACCCACACTTGTAAACGTTTCTTACTATATGGTATTCTTCTCTGAGAAAAAGGAGAAAGCTTTGCTTCAGGGTAATAACTTTCTTTTTTTCTAGTCACGTTTAAAATTGTTCTCAGTGAAGAAGATTTGGCCTAATTCTGAAAATTCCGACTCTCACTGAAGGAAGTTTCCCAGAAAATACACATACAGCATGATTATATAGGTTAAATTTTGAGTGTTCTTTAGAATATAAAATTATTATATTAGTCGAATTTTTGAATCTTTTAGTTTTATTATTGCTTGGCAACTTAGTAGATTGTTATTCGAAGAAATATCTATAATTATCCGAGTTATTTTAGAAACTCAAAAGGGGGGAAAATATAAACATGTCATATAAATGTGTACTTTCTTAGAAAAAACAGGTGCTTTCAGTTTTTTGAATGAAATAAACATGAATGAAAGTGAAAAAAGATTGATAAAATGAAGAAATAAAATTATAACATATAAAATATGTACTTTTCTAGGAAGAGTAGGTTCAATCATTCCTTCTAAATTCAAAGCACTGTGTTTGAAATACAAAAGACCCTAATGGCAATTATTTATTCTTAAGGACAACTGACTTGTGTTTTAATAATTTAAATTTTATATATATATATATATATATTTGTTGATTACTTCAGACTCAAACTTTTAAAAATTGAAAAAAATTGATAGTTAAATTTATAGACCAATCAAAAACTTTTTTTTTTTTTTTTTTTTTTGGAAAAAAAGAGGTTGCAAACTTTATAAATTTATGATGATGAGTTTGAAAGAGAAAAATATCTTAACATATCTTTTAGTAATAGAAAGAAAGATGTTTATGTTTTTTTTTTTAATTTTATTTTTGATAAAATCATCTGTTTTATTTGAAAATTATTAAAGATATAAAGAAATTATTTGTCATTAAAATTAAACTTATTGTTATTTGTAAAATGCCATTGCCTGTCTATAAAAGGTACCAAAATATTTTACAATAATTATTCTCCTTTTATGTAAGTATCGATAATAGAAAATAAATACATTACATAAATAGAGAACTACATGACTGTTTTTGGTACTTTTCTGAAACTTTTTTCGTCCTCATATTGTTTTTTTTCTACGTAAAATCAGATAGTGTTAGCAAAATATTAATTGTTTGATATAGTATCTTTTCACTAAACCAAATAAAATAAAAGTTTCGTAATAATCAATAAACAGTGATATTTTAAAATTTGGTTAAATGCATAAGAAGAAAAGAAACAGCTAATTTAATATAATGTAGGATTCTATGCTTCTAATTTGTTTATACATAACGTCTTGCTTCAAAATAAAATCTCTTAAAACCTTATGACAACAAATAATGATTGCTTTAAATAAGCTACCAAATTAATGAAAAATATTCATTACTTTTATAGTTCCTGAATAGATAATTATATCAAATAGATAAAAAATATTTTTGAATGATGTTATAAATAATTTATCAAGATTGTATGCTCAACAATTATTTTAAGCTGACTTTTACTGGATCATCGTAACCTAAATAGCGATTTCTATTTTTTTTTTTTTATATATATAATTATTTGTTTAAAACATCATTACAAAAAAATCCGAATAAAGTTTTATCAAAGTTTATAATGAGCAATATTTATTAATGAACTTCATAATTGTATTTTTTTAAATGAAATTCTTCATCAAATAATATAACTGTTGACTCTTTAACCCTTTAACCTTGAATGACTTAGAAATCGTGCTTATAATTTCTTGTACAATTTCGGGGGGCAATGGTTATGAAATTTATTTATTGCAGTATTACATTATTTAAAATATGCGAAATATCTTGTCAAACATAATAAACACGTTTTCCGCGTAATGTACAAGAGACAATATAAGTTTGCAACTTTTTCTTAATTTTTTTTATTTTTTTTTACTTTCGTTTTCACTTTATGCGCTTTCAATTTCAATCCTAAATTAAGATAAAATTTGCCCATTATTTTGTACCGATTTTTTTCAAACAGCTGAAGTTAGAGAATAAATAGATTTTTAATATACTTAATAGCTGTTTCTATAAAACTCTGTTTTTATTTTAATTTTGAGTATTTTAATGAGTGGAGAGTAAAATTCTTCTCTTTTTAATTCTTCTCTAATGGATAAAGAGTATTGTCTAAATGTTTGAAAAAATCGTACTCTTTTCTTGAATTACAATGCTTTGATATTGTACCAATTCTTTATTAATCATAAAGTATTATATGGTACTTAACTGAGAAATTAAACATACGTAAAACTATACATACGAGCTTATTTTCATTACATCATGAACAGATGTCAAAAACTATAACATATGAAAAGACAAAATCTTGCAAAGAGAGTGAGAAAAATATAATTTTAATAATTTTTTCGTCTTAACTAATAATTATTTAACCTTAACTTTAATCTCTCTTGTGATAGCTCAGGTATTATGAGTTTTACTATTTCGAAATTTCTTTACACTGTTATTTCCGTATAAGGCAACAATGTTATTACACACCCGTTAGAAACCACATCCTTCGCTGACCCATTTCAACCAAATAAGTGACTCAAGAAATTTTTTGACACAGAAAACACTCTCTCCTTTTAACAGGTAGCCGCCGAAGAATGTCCTTGAGAGTTATATTCGCAGACCTAATTGCATGCATCAAAACAGGTCCAACGTCTTTCGAAAGGAGAGAAAAAAATCAAAATGTTAGGTCCTTTTTCTTACCCTTCTCTCTGGCTGAATGTTGAGTCTTTTTTATTATTATTATTTTCTCTCTACAGTTATTTCATACCTCGTAATTTGTTACGAGGAGTTATAATTTTTTTTAATTCTAAGCATACCTCGTCTGAAATTGGTTTTATTTAAATATCTAATTGCGAGACACCAGGATGCAAATGACGGGTGATTTTGTTTCGTTGGCAAAGGAGTGTAATTGCTCTTTCTTTGTTTAATCATAGGAGAGTAATTGGAAATTCTGGTCCACGTGACGACATGCAAAATAGCCTTAATCGTTTTTAAGTTTTCCATCGTTAATATAATTCATCTTTATTTAGATGACAGAGGCTTAATTTCGCCTTAGCCAAATTTTTCATTTTTTAAAAAAAGAAATTGATTAACATTTTTTTCATTGGATCAGTCAACGTATATGAAGTTTTATTCGTTATTTGTAATTATCGGCCTCATATGAAAGAGCTGATTACTAAAAATTTAAATGTCAGAATTCTTCAAAAGTTTCATAGTTATTGATATATTAGATGCAGTAGATTTTTAAAAAATGATGGGAAAAAACGTCTGTCTTATTAAAAACTGCGTTTTTTAAAGTTATGGTTGATTTTTCTTGTTTGAGCTTTTTTTTCACTTCCGGAATTAAGAATCCTAGAAGTTTATGAATGGTTATCTAGCGAATATAGTCAGAAATTAAGACATTATTGTAAATTTATTTTTGTAAAGAATTTTGAATTATCATGAAAAGGAGATCATTTGAATGAAAAATAAGTACTGACTACACAATTTACCGAAATAAACTTTATATATTTTTTTCCAATTGGTAATAATAAGCTTAAATATAATAACTAAAGCTTCGTTTGTTTTAAGTACTCAAAGTATCAATTAAGGAAATATTTTATTGTTTATGTGTAAAGAATTTTAAAAACCCTTTTTTTTTTGGGGGGGGGGAGTAATATTTTATTTTACTCCCGTGATTGGAGATATATTTTTGGAATAAATTAAAAACATTTTTTGTCCCGTAATCTTATTATTTCTATTCTTTGATTTTATAAAATGCGTGGAAATAAGGATTGTTTCGATTATCTTTCATATAAATATGCACTTCAAAAAAATTTCAATATAAAAATAAATTTTGAAACATTTAAAACTAAATTTTTATTACATTTTTTAAAAATAAATTTCTGTTTACTTAAATTAATTATATAAAAGCAATGCGTTTTTCTCTTATTTATATTTCAAACCTAAAATAATTCTTATGACCGTCGTCATGTTAATTGGCGATTAATTTTAAGCCAGAATTCCAATTTCTGTCGTAATCTGAAGTGTCCAATGCCCCTTTTTCCATTTAAAAACATATTCATACAGGAATTTAAGCTTAAAAGTTAAGCGAGAATTCATGTTTTTGTTAAATTAATAATTTCGATTTTCCCACGTACTTTTATTTGATGCTTTATTTAATAATAACCAGTAAAGCTCTACAAATGAAATTATTTCAATTCAGTAAAATAAAAATATTCATTGTTTTTAAAAAGCATTATATTGTTCATATCTTTTTATACTATTTTGCTTTATTTGGATTGATTGCTTTCAGTACCTTTTTTTTTTATTTCCTTTTATATATAGCTAGTTGATGTAGTAAATGGGCTATATATTATTTGCATGATGCTCCGTGTTCTTAAATCAGTAAATGCTCTTGAGAGATCCTTCTATTTACGTCTTGCAATCTTCTCTATAATCTCTCACGATTCAAAAATACGCACAAATCTTAGAAATTTGTTGCTACCCTTCAAATTTTCGTGTTTTGAATACTTTAGAATAACAGAAGAATTTGTTTTAAATATGTAATTAAGATTAATAGATTCCTGTGTTTCTGTCACCAAAATAATTTACATTTAATAATAATTTGTATACAATGGAAAAGTCACTGTTAATGATCAGTTTAATCGTTCGTATAATTTATAGATTTCAAGATTTTGAAATTTAATAATTTATTATTATTCAATAACATCATGACGCAGCTAATTATTGAAACCTTTCATCTAAAAATGATGAAAATTACTTTTGACATATTTCCTCATTGTATCAATTTTAATAATCCTGAAAAATGTAGCATTTTGTTATTATAGTTCAATAAAATTTCTATAAAATCTGATCAATCTTTAATACATATGTGTGTAAAATGTAATAGCGTTGAGTGCTGTAATATTTACACTGCGAATGCAAACACACGCGTGTATGTATCTTTTCTTTATTGTACAAGGATGGTTCAAAAAGTACCTGTGTTGTACAACAGATGGCTTAGCTAAGGTAAGTTGGTGTTAGTATTGTGTGTTACAATCTGTAACCAAAACACATTTGACACCTATTCATAGGTTAATTTTGATTTCTCCCAGGTCGAGTGGTCGGTCTATCGAGACTTATTATTCATCAATATACCCTGAAATCCAAGCAACAATCACAACAAGGGGCTGCTTCCGTTAAATCTCCTCCAAAGAAGGTAAAAATGATGTCATTAGTCGGAAAAGTTTTAGGGATTAGTTTTGGGGATCGAAGTGCATCATTCTCATATATTTCCCGGAAAAAGGGAAAACGATCTATGGTTAATACTAAATATAGTTACCCTATTCCTTATTCCCAATTTCCATTCTTAAGACGTGTACTTTTTGGACCGCCTCCCTTAAAAGCAAAAGAATGCCTCTGAACAATTGTTGAACATCATAGAGCTAAAACCACTATCTGTTAATGGCTTAGTTCCTCCATTATTTCTTAAAGAATTAAAAAATTAATTTAATCAAACCTGTAAATGTCATTTAAATGCTTTTACCTCTGTCTTTAATTTTAAACTGTCAAAGGCTAATCTTCCGTTGCATTTAGAATCGTAAATATAGTTCACACATTTCTAATTAAAAATATTATTCCAAAAAATTGTTTCAGAAGATTAAAATACTCTTTTATCGAAATTTTTAGGCAAAAATTGGTATTAGCCATTGGTCATTATTTTTTTAATTAGAACTATGTTTATAAATTAAAGGTTATGAAGATAATAACAATTCACATAATTCCATAACGTCCTCTCGTGTTGCATAAAAATCTGAAGAAAATAAATCTGTGACAACAAATAATTATCCAACAGCTTTCTAATTTGAGTTGACATAAAGTGTTCAAAGAAATCGAAATAAATTCATAATTTTTAAAATGATGAAAATTACATACTTTCAAGTTTTTGTACCATATGTCATTACAAAAGCATGAATTTTCAAAACAGGACATAATGTGGCTAAAACCATTAATATGTTCGTCTCTTTTAAAACGTGTGTTAATAAATACGATCCCAAAAACATGTGATTTTTTATTCTATTTTTTATGTGGATTTCCTTCTATTTCTTCAGTTAATACCATAATAATAACACGCTATTATTATAGCTCCGGTGTTTTTTCTTTTTGGTTTTTTTATGTAGCTTTAAACATCGTTAATAACGGCAGCCCCTCTAGGGTATTGCTTGCAATGTCAGCTTTGTAAAAGGCACTGTTATGTTTTCTTTTCTTTCTTTCTTTCTCCTTTTTTTTTTTTTTTAATTTTATATTTTATGCTGTTTCTTCTGAAACTTCTGATTATTTTTTTCTCTGTATGATATTTAGTATCGTGAACACTAAATCCTTTTTTGTTTTTTGTATTATTTTTGCTGTTGCTTTTTTTATTACTTCCAATGCACGCATTACTTTAAAGTTTATTGTTACCCTACACTGGCATTCTATTTTAGACATAATTAAGTTCATTTGATTCGGAGAAAAGACATCCAAGAACAATAAAAAAAAATCCTTAAAATTCTGCAGTAAATGAATTTAAAGGGGAAAAAATTGAAGAATCAAGATTCAAATTCTTAAAGAATATGTAACCTAAATTGTAACATTTCTTGTTATTTTTTATTTTGTTTTCGTTCTTTTTTAGTAGAAGAGAATTTCAAAATACTTAGCTTCTTATCAAACCTAATGAATCTTCGCTTTTAAGTGGTGGTTGTAATTTATTGTGAAACTGCTGGTAAATAAGGAATTATAATTTGCTTATCTTATATTTTTCTTTTAAAATAAATTTTATCTTACCACCTTACTCTTTTGTTCTTAAATTTCATTAACTATAAAGTTGGATTACAGAGAAGAAAAGAGAGTTGGATTACATTACATATACAAATAGTTTCTACATTATGTATAGTTTAAGTTTTTAAATCAATTAAATAATTATTCATTGCTGTGTGGCTTAAGATTTAATGGATTTGATATGGATTATATCCTTCATTTTTGAGTGTGAAAACAAAATAAAATCACGATTTCGATATTGTAAGCGGAAAATTAAAGTACTTTTTTTATAAAATTTCTGTTTGTGTGTTATGTATATTTTATGTATTTTCTTTTATGTTCTTGTGGTGATATAAATTTCTGTTTTGAATTGTTTCATTATACTTATAAATTACAGGAAATATTTTTCTTCACTTTTTTTTCTTATTTTGAATAGTAATAGCTCAAAACTTAATTTTTATAATAATACTGCGCTTTTAATTGACTAATAACTATTGCTTAAAAATCAAAGTACTTTATGTAATCAATTATCACATCAAATAACTTAATACTCGTATTTGGAAGATAATAAGAAAACGTTAATTTCAAAACATGCCCTTATTTTTGTAAGTGTGATCTAATAGCAAATTCTTGAAATAAAATAATTCTATATTCTTACATAATTTGATTCAGTTTTCTGTTAATAATAAATCTTCATAATCAATCATTCTTAATAAATGTTATTAACGTAAAACAGACATGTCAACTCATTCTCTAAATTTTAACATGTGGGATATGTTTAGATTTACACAGAAAAAAGGGAAAGTCAATATGGATTACCGTTGTGTGGTTATTTAAAGGACCTGCTTCGAGACTTTTCTTATTCATCAAAAAAAAATCTGACATTTTTACCCTATTATTATTATTTCTTGCACCCTTGCTACAAGAAGATTTTTTGTGTGGCCCTGTATATGTTTTTCAAATGAAACATTGTAGAACTGTCTCTCTAACTTCCGACATTTCAACTGCATGACAGTTTTAAATTTTACGGTTGTTCTACTATGACAACATAAATTACTAAAATGATTTCATAAATGAAATTATTTTATAATTCATTTAAAATGCTCTTGAAGCCACAATGTGTTCCTAATACAATCCTGTTTAAAAATCTTTCACAAAAATCAGACTTGTTTATGAATTTTTTTCTTACTTTTTTTCGGGGTATGTTAAGACTACTAAACATTTTGTACTATTATACACCCATAACTCTTTTATGGCCTAATGCAGTACAATTTCTTCGCCAGGATGTATACTTGCTTTTTTTTCTACATCTTCTATTCTATTAATTTTTACAAGACACCAATATATTTATTTAAAAAGTCCCCATTTATAAAAACAAACTATGAATATTTTGTTTTTCTATAAAATAAAACATTTTGTCTATTTTTAAATTGTCTAAAAAACTCTTATTGTTTCCTTTTAATTTTTTATTCGACATTCTGTGTAAATGGTTTCTCAAACTTTCAGTCTCATACCATATAAAAATAATATAATCTTGAAATATTTGATTTTTCATTCAACTTAACGCTTGAGAAAGTACTTCTGAAAATATTTACATGACCTTCGCTCGGCGTTACAAATCAAATCCGCTATGTCCATTAACGGCAGATTTTTGACCTACGGCATGAGAGAAAGCTACTCGTATTCATACTTTCACCAGGAGATTCGTTTGCTCGGAGCAATGTATTCGAATAACAAACTCATCAGATAAGCGAGTGACCCGAACATTGAATGAAGATTAAGTTGAGATTCTCGCATCGAAGCTGGTGAAAACCAAAAGGTGACGCTATCGAAAAATGACCTGTGAAAGGATTTTCCGTATTAAAGTTGTGCTCAAATCAAAAGATTAACCGATAAATCTAAAAGAATATTGGCTTTATATGAATAAAAACCGAAAATAAAAATCATTAAGATACAGAATTGTTCTTGGCTTAATTGTTGATCGAACCTTGACTTTGAAGGCATTTCTGCATCCTTTTGAATCTTGTTCGTATATCCGCTCGAATAATTTTTGCGGCTCGTTAATTTTTATTTTCAATTGTGTGGCTTGTCGTATACTTTCTAATTTTGTCTGTGTATGTTACCTCTTGTGTGAAACCATTGTTACCTCAAATACCTTATTCTTTTTTTATGTTTCTAAAAAGATTCTTACCTCAAAATATGATTTTTATCAAATATATGAGGAAAACATTTTTGTTTGTTTTATGAATTGAAATGAAGTTTGACAGCTAAATGTATCCTAAGAATTCATTTAAACCTTTTGAGAATGAAAACAATTAAGTTGGTTTAAATTTACATTTAGTAATCATTTAAAGGAAATTTATTTTATTATTAATCGTATATCTTTCGCACTATTAATTCACTGCAATAAAACAATTAAACTTTTTCATTTTGTTATATAAAATAAGTGAACAGATAAATGCCGATAAGATGACTAGTATAATTTCGAAAAATTTACTGATACATGATAAAAAAAAATCAGCAATTTGGTGAGTAATAGTTATAAAAATCTTCAAAATACTTCTATAAAACGTTTTGTATATTTTCAAAAAATGTGACTGCTTATTTTTTTTTATTTTGTAATTTATTAAATTCAACTTGAGGATTCCTCATTTAATAAAAGTTACTAGGTCTCGATTAAATGGGAAATCTTGATATAATTGAAAAATGATTCAAAATTAACGTAATGAAAATAGAAGTTTTCATAAAGGTAGTATACAATTCCTTTAAATATCCATCGTGCTTGTAAGAAGTCCATATTATTTTATATAGTCACAATTTAGATCTATATATGGTTAATGTACAATTGTATGAATAATCTGGAAGTTCACAAAGAGGAACACCAAGTTGAGAAAGTAATTCGTTATTTAACTACAACTCAAAAATAACGAAATATATAAGATTATTCAAATTCATCCGATTTCAAAATTCCATGTTTTCAAAAATAAGCGACACAGAATGAAAAGAATTTGCGTTAATGTAAAAGAAGAATGTGTAAGTTTTATTTTGTGAACAATAGATGGCCCTCGTGCATTCTTCAGGGAGCTATTTCACAAGCTTTCACGGAGCTACCTCGTACTTAGATCGTTACAGTGGGCCAGATGACTTGTTGTTACACAGCTGGCCTCCTAAGTCGTCTGATATGGTCCCATGCGATTTCCTCCTTTGGGAGTTTGCAAAAGATAAAGTGCATGCAAAAGTACCATTTCCCGCAAATTTCTATGAACTTAAACAACGCTCTCTCTCTATGAACTCTGCTGCTGTACACTCAATTACCACTGATATTTTACAACGTGTTTGCCAGAAATTTACATATATAATTGACATCCTGCAGCAAGTTATATTGAACACTTGTAAGAATAACTTTTATATTTTCCCATAGTATTCATGTATTACTTATCATTCTGTGTTGTCAACTTATGAAAATATGGAATTTTTTAAATCGGATGATCCCTTTTGAATAACCTGGTATTTTCAAAAATAAACAGTCCTCTAATTATAAATTAGGCTGAAATAGATAAACAAGAATATTTACAATTGTCTACTATTAGAAATTGTTTAAAGTATCTAAACGATATAGAAAAAAAAGATTATCCATTTGACTATTAACTATTTGAGCTTTTTATGGTACGTAAGTGAAGCCACTTGTCTGCCATTTCAATTGCTACCTCTGTAAATCAAAAGTCTACACTCTTTTTAGATTGAAGTCTAATTACTTTAGCTTTAGACATGAAATCAGTAAGTAAAAAAGTCATTTTATGTCTAAAGTTCTGATCAGCATTTGATGAAATTGATACCTCCCTGACACTGGTTTGACAGGTTCATAATTGTCATTTAATGAGTTTTCAAGTGTGAATATTAAACATCTGACATATCATACGCACATGTCATTACTTCAAAGCAATATTTAAAAAGAAAGACAGACGAAAGAATTACTTTAAGATTCTGGCAAATAAGTCAGTCAAAGTGAAGAATTAGCTTATGCATAAACTATATACATTCTTTTTCACTTCAAAATCGTACTATTCAGTCCATCTACGTTTTTCATCTGTAAAATATTTGATCTCTTTTTTTTTAATTTTGTCCTTCATAAATTTAATACAATTTCATTACAAAGATAAAACGTTTTAAAAATAGAAAGGAAGAATATTTAGTTACATATCAATTAACCAGCGCTGTCCATATGTTTCCATCATTTTTGAATATAATTCCGCTTGACAATTTTCTGAATTTTGTACCCATTCGCCCTCCCCCGAAATTACTACATTCCTGTATCATTATTGAGTTTGTCGTAATATATATATATATATATATATATTTCATAGTTAACTTTTTTGCCATTAATAGCTCAACAATAAATACTTAAATAAAAATAATTAATCATATTACTAGTTGATTTCTGAAATTCGCGATTTGCAGGGTTTTTTTTTCCCCATAATGTGACAAAAATGATAATTAAATTTTAGAATTATGTGTTTAAAAGTTAACTTTTGTTCATTCATTTAATTTTTGCTCGAATATTTAAAAATTAAAAATACGAAATATTGAAGAAATTAAAATTTAAACGAAATCAAAAATAATTCTTAACATAAATTATATATTTATATATATGTGTGCGTGTGTGTGTTTTAACTATACTTAAAAGTTTTTGCTATAAAACTTAATTCTAAATGTATTGTGTTAAGCAGGAAGTTTAATATACATTTAGATAATATTAATAACATTTTTTACATATAGGAAAACGTTTTATAATATAAAAAAATTGAAACTGTTTTTTTTTTAAAAAAAAAGAGTGTTATTTTTACTAAATTGAGTTATTTTCTTGCTTTTTTTAATTTTTATTTCCATATATTTTATAATCATTTTAAAATCTTCTTTTAAAATGCATGTAGTTCCTCTCTGTTTCCGTTTTTAATTAATTTATTTTAAAAAGTTTTTTTTTTTTTTTTTTGAAAAATGAACTAACATTATCTCATAAACTTAAATTTTTAAAAATGATCATTTTTCTGTAATACACTTTCACTTACTTCTAATAAAAGGAGTATAAAATACTGAGTTTTAAGGAAATGTGTTTACTTTGCATATTAGAACCTTGGCCACTTTAACAATAAACTCCCAAGGAGCCATTTTTAACACCATTCAAGTCATTCATACCTAAGGAAAATTCGTTATTTTTATATTTTATCCTTTAACTTCCGCATTTATAATATATCATGAAACGAAACTTATTCCACTTATATAATGAATCAGTATTTTCTTATTAATTTTAGATTTTAATCTGATCATGTTCCGAATCAATGCAATTATTTCATCTTGCTTTATAATCTTTTTATGCTTTAGAAGTCGATCTCACATGCTTTTAAATCACTTGAATTATCTCAAATTTTAATTCAATTGGAATGATTTTATTTTTATTTTAAGATTTAAAAAAAATTTCGTGAAATGTGATTTCTTTTGATTTTCGTCTTTCTACAGCTACGTGATGGGCTAAGAGTGCCGGACTAGCTATTTAGAGCTAAAATCACATGACGAGGTTGATACTCAAGCTGATTACTTTTACATTGAGTTTTTAATGACGTATTATAACAAATTAAGAATTTAAAACCTCCAAGATACGCCTTTCTTACTTTACTTCATAAAAGGGTCACGTTTAAAATTCATTGAAAGCAGAATAGGTGTGTAAGATGTTATGTATCAATATTAATCTTGGTATTTAGTGATAAGGCATTGCACAAAGTTGAAAAACTAACATGTTGAAATATTAATAGAATATTATTAAAGTTTCAAAATGTACTGGGAAATAGATAATACAAATGTGCTTATTTATTACAAAAAAAATAGATGAAAATGAATAAACATTTGTTAATAAATCAATATTCTCAAAACATCAAATTTTTGATCATGAAATCAAAACCTCACTATTAGAAATTCTCACGTGACAGCTAAACTCTCTCAACCATGACTTTGACCAACTGCATCTTTTCTGGCCATCAAAAAATGACCAGGTTTGGCTCTAAGCCTAACCGCTTATCAGATCTGCTTCCGAACATACATCATTCTCAAGTAGCAATTTAAACTCTCTTGATGTAAGCAGATCGCAAGTCACATTTTAAGAGCTAGCGCGTGTTGTTGTTTCAGACTGGACGATTTGCTACAGAATAGAAGGTCAAAAACTATTTGTTAAATGCCTCAACTTTCTGTTCTTTTGAGGCCTGTTTTGTTCAGATATATCGGGTGTGTTCTGATGATACTTCCGTGATCTAGCATACAGAAGATTTGTGTTCTATTGGACCGATTGTTCTAGGCTGAAATCTATTAATCCACAGCTGGCGTAGTTTTTGTTCTCTAACAAGTTAATGAGAGTTTTAGCGGTTAAACTTCTCACCACTGTTAAATAATTTCTTACACTTAGAATGAGAACAATATTTTTGAAATATGCTCATTTTTTTCGGTTTAGCTTAAAGTTATCTACTTTAGTTGGATAGTTTGCTCTTCTTACTAAAATAAAAAAGAATAAGTGGATAGTCTGTGATAGAAACAAATAAATTTTCGATCTATATTTAAAAATGTAAGAAATTTTTAAAAATGTATTTTTTTTAATTATTTAATTACTGAAAAGTTGATATATTAATGGTACGTTGATTCCTGTTGCTAAAACACTTGGAGGAATTTATATGTAATATTATAAATAAAGCTAAGAAATTCAACAAATACAAATGCTTCAGACATTTGACCTGCACTTTTAGCTTTATAATTAAAATATATAGGGAAAAGAAATTTGGTCACATAATAAACAAAATTTCTACAAACTAAACATGGTCTAAAAACTTTTGCTATTTATTTTTAAACGTTCGTTTAACTTTTATTAATGAAAAATGTGATTACGAACCTGCATTGACGCTGCTCCGCAATATTACTTTCATAAATTAAGAGACATTTACAGAAATTTTATCGGATACTGAGTCTATTTTGAAGACAAATTTGGCTATTTTGGCGACAAAATGAGGGTTTCCGGAAATGCTGAAATTTTCTCAAAATTTGTAAGGAGATGATTTATGGAATCTTTCTGAATTTTCCTTGCGACATCACACCTGGCTGTGACAACTATAAATACGCGTGGAGTGAATGTGCCGAAAATCTGTTGGAGTTTGCCTTTGAAGTGCAGAATATTGCTTTGGAGATTTGTCTGCAAAGTGAATTAATAAGCTGCAGAGCTGAATGTTATTGAAAGTCTATTGCTGTTATTACTAGCGTTTTTCTATCTGTTTGTGTTGCTAATCTGTACTAGTGCTTTGTTTTGTTCTTGTTGTGTTGCTAATCTGCACAAATGCTGCTTTTCCTGACTGTGTTGTTTATCTGTACAAGTTCTGCTACCTGTGCTTCGTATTTTAGTGAATACGAATTATAATAATAATTCGTGAATAAAGTGTATCTTCTATTGCTCTCCTTGTTGGACTGTTTTCAACGTACACCCATGTGCCATGTACCCGACGTACCACACTATCTACATTTTTGTAACTATAGTTACTTTTATAAATGGAAGATTAATTTTATTCGCAGTTGAGTTTATGTTTATGATATAAGAATATACAGAAATAACAAATATTGTGAGTAAATAAATAGGGAGGGGGGAACATGTAGAAAGACAGTAAATTTTTGTTTAGAATAGAATAATGCTAATAAATATAATGATTGCTTTTCAAAACAGTGTTGGGGAACAAAACATATACCATTTGGTTTTTTTTAATATAATTGCAGAAAGAAAAAGTACTATTTGTTCTTTAACAGGAATGATTAACATTATTTTGCATTTTGAAAACAATTCAATTTACAAATATTGTAAAATATTATATGAAAAATATAGAATTTTATTTAACAATCTTTCCTGAAATAACACCTTTGCATACAAAATCTTAAAACAATTCACAAAATTCGATATTTCCGAATATATATGAATATACATTACCTATTAAATTAGATTTTCCTTTTGAATAAAGTTTTTAAGTCTTGTATGGTTGGAATAAAAATTGTACATGACCATTTTGAAATTATTTGCGAAAGTTTAAAAAAATGTATGCATTATATCATTAAGAAACAAGGAAAGAAATTAAGAATTGGAAATAAATGTTTTAAACGAACCTTTAGCTTAATTATAAAATAATACTTTCATTACGAACTAATGCTTAAAATTTTGCATCAGATTATTTTTAAAACCATGATTCATAAAATAAGTGAATCAACCTGAACATGGGTGTTTCCTTTTACTTAATATTTCTTAACAGATTCTCTCTCATAAAATTCAACAGTTTATAATTAATATGTTTAAAAAATTTTGTTGTTTCGAATGTTTCTATCACATTGTAATTTATGCAAGTGGCCAATTTGGCCTAATGGTCAAGGTTGCAAACTTGCGGCCGGCGTTGTTTCCGTCGAGTAGTGGGTTAGAGTACTGATGCCACTTAAGACCCATCATGTAGTGGGACTGATGGATGTTAAACCCGGTCGAGGTTTTAAGTCCTCCCGTTGGGAAGTTTTGAGAGGGAGGTGCCAACTTAGGTGTCGTCCTTGTCACTTGACTGAGGTTCAAAATTACGAGTTCTGTCGTCAAAAAGTTCTCGTATTGTTTCTAAATGTGATGTATGTTAATGGATTGTTAATCAAAAACAAAAAAAAGTAATTTACGTAATTTATGGAATTACAGAATTTTTGTTATATTTTACTGGAGAAATTTCATTATATAAACATTTAATGTTCTTCCGGATCCACCTATAATGCATTAATATAAAGATGGATTGGGAGGACTTGTAATTTTACATGTGCATACACTACATGAATATTTAACAACACACTATATGAATATTTAATACGATTTTCTGACAATAAAAATTTTGCAAGACAAATTTTCCATTTGGTAATTGCATATTTTTTCAATATCAAAATAATTTTTCACCCCTGTTAGCTTTTAGTAAATCTTTTTTAATAAGTCAAAATGACTATTTTGATTATGTCTATTTATAAATATTACTTGAACGCTTTGCAAGTATTTGGTCTTCATGATTTTGTTTGCATGTTTATGAAATGTCTGATATCACCTTATGTGTGATGATAAATAACAAATAGGAGAACGATGGAATATGTTTCGATTTTTAAACAACTATTGGAGCATAGTGATTATTAACCCATTGGAATCACATCCTGATGCCGTCATGCAATTTTTCGGCACATAAATCGTATGATGCCTTTGGGACATCATACAGCCGTGATTTTTATAAATGATTGTAATTCTTATTTAATTATTTTAATTATTAATTAAAAATTTTATTAATACAAATATTTAATTACCTATTTAATCTCATCAATAATATTTATTAATTATTCAATCCTATTATTAATAATTATTCATTAAATTTTATTATTAGTAATTACTAATTTATCTTGTGATTTATAAATTAAATCTTATTAATAATTGATCAATGTTATGAAATATTAATTATACTTTACTAATAATTACTTTTATTAATTAAATTGCATAACTAATTAATCCAATCTTATTAATAATATTTATTACTGAAATTCTTATATATTAATGTAATATTAAATATGACATCATTGGGTTAAGAAGTTACGAGTATATATTCTTTCTAAATCATAGCACAGTAGCAATAAAGTAACATACATTGTGAAGTATATATATAATTTAATTCCATTAGATATGTTTATATTGTATAAGAGATAACTAATTTTACCAGTCCCTTTGATATCAAAGGATACCATACCTTTCTAATTTTGCGCATTTTTACATCATGAATATATTAAAAGAATCAAATAAAAACTTCTGGTTTGTTTATAATTTCATCTTATTTACACCTATACGAGTAAATAAAGCATTGCTAATTTCAGAATTGTGTTTAGGTTTTCCTTACTTCTTATATCAATTTATCAAAGTAATTCATTCTTTTCAACAAATACCTTAAAATAAAAAAGAGAATTTATTAGAGCGCAGATGCCAGTAGTGGACATGCTGCGTCAAACAAGCAAAGCTGTGATCTAGTAGTGAAGAAAAATTGAAAAAGGATGGGAAATTGACTATAAAAATGTCGAAAATGGAAAAGGATCGCAAGGGGGTTGCGACAACCGTGTTTATCAAAGACAGTAAACTTCCATAAGGGAAAAAGGCTCACTAGGGTGCCTCGGGTCTTGTGTGATGCCCGTACCTTCTTATAAAAATCAAGCCCCTGAGATCTTCTTATACCCAGGGGCAGGATGCTCGGCTATACTCCCAAACTCTGGTTACCCATTTTCGTCCCCTCATATGACATTCATGACCTACATCGGAAATCTGCATAAGTGAAATGTAAATGAAATAAAATTTTTACAAGGAATATATAATAAATATCTTTTTTAACAACCTAATCCAAAAATTTAAATGTATTTTAGTAGCCCAACCTGAAATAGTAATAACTTTGCTTTGAAAAATGTTTGCAGATTTTGATGATAAGGCATGATGTGGAATATGTTTGATTTTTTCACAAATTTAATTTTATGCAAAGATTTACAATGGAGTGGAAAAAACAAGAAAGAAATAAAAATAATGCAAATTAATGCCATATTTCATTCTAACATCAAAAGATTCAGCTAAGGTGATGGTAAGAGTTAATTAAGAAAGCAGCTATTTTAGAAATGTTATGAAGATCACAAGACAAAAATAGTAATCTTGTGACATTAGTTTGAACTATTAAATTTATAGAAAATAATATTTAATAATTAATATAAATCTATGAAAAAATCTGAATTGTCTGTGAGAATAGTTTCGCTCTCTTTTTGTATGTATATTAAAAAATATAAATTACATAAAACTCCATATCATCTTAGAGTAATCCATGTATATCAATCGATAGATTAAAAAATGCTTAGAATTTAGTTTATCATTTTTATTTGTATCAATTATACTACAATCCATCAAAAGGGCTTCTATGAGATTTTATTTTAAAAGCAAAACTTTTAATTCGAAAGTGTTTTGTTACTATCAGCAGTTACACATTTTATTTGGTTGTTCTCATAAAGGCATATGTAATATTAATAGTACTCCATAATTTAATGTAAAATTGAAAGTCTATGAAAAAAGTAAAGTTTCTATATAAATTAGTTAAGTATAAATGGAAATTCAAAATAAAGTATTACCAATCAATTACATACAGGAAACGACAGCCATTCAATTTGTACCTTCTTTCAACTTATCCTCATGAATAACAGTCACATTTAGGGAGATTATACTATGAGCAATTGAGCATGAAATGTATGCCATATTATATATCGGAAATGGATAAGTGTCTCATCGTCGATTGTTTATGGTGATCTTAACCGTGAAAAAGTTCTTTCGCTGAAAACGATTTAAAAATGTTTTTGGAACTAGCTCTCTCGTATGTCTATTGCCTCTCTCTCTCTCTCTCTGTTTTCCCGTCTAATAATGGGAAAGCGAAAGAATTCATTACTTTATACAATGTTGCTCTCTTCGAAAGCATAGATATTTTCAAAAGTTATGCTTACTTTGTTATTTTTTCGTAATGATTTGTGTTACACTTTATAACTTGCTTTTAACTTAACTACACAGCTTCGTTATGAAGAATTATTATAACTGAAATAATTATTCCGTATAAAATCATTATTTTGCGGAAGATACAGATATTTTAAATTTTATTCTTTTATTTAAATATGAAGAAAGGTGATTTATATATATGAACATTTTGCGCTTTTTCATTTTTTGTTATATTGTACAACTATATCAGAATCTGTGTAGTAACGGTACTTTAATGAAGCTAGAGGGAATTTTTTTTTACTTTTTTGGTGTATTTTAAAAAGAATTTAAAACCAAAAATTAGAACATCAAAATTTCTGGCTGAATTCTTTTTAGTTTTTTGTTTTGTTTTGTTTATTATTCATTTATTTTTTTGAATTCTAATTAAATGTCTCCTACATTCTAGACTTTTACAATTGTATAATTATTTCAAAAGCAGGAAATTTCGCTGCATAATTACTGCGTCATATAACATAAATCAAACGGGCGTAATCTTTAACAATCTGTCTCGAAACAATCTGTCTTAACACAAGATCTCTTTAAACAATCTGTCAAATGTGAAAAAAAAATTAATATAAGCTCATTCTACTTACATTTCCTCTTTTTTTTATTTTTTTATTTTAAGTCATTGCTTTCCATTCGTATTTTTATTATTATTTTAAAAGTATTATTGGGGTAAATAACTTGAACAAAGTTGTATTTTTAATTTCAAAATTTTTCAGAAACTAAAGTAAAATTAATATTTTCAAAAAATTTTACATCAAATATACATAATGTTTTATGCAAATTATTAAAAAAATTTATCTAGTATTTTAATAAAGGTGTTTTTTATTCTTGATGCGACTGTTTCTCTTTTTCAAAGATTGCATAAATTAGAATATATATTTTTGAATTTGCGTTTAAATATATATATTGATTATTTTTTTAAAAAAATCATTTTAAGACTCATACACTTATATAGTGTTGTTTAGTGTGCTTTTTAAAAAACATTTTATTGAAATAAATCTTATTTTTTTTAAAAAAAAAATTAAACATTCAATGTGGACAACATCCGTTAGGAAGTGTTTATTGTTTTATAAATTGCCTTGTTATCTAGTTTTGTTTAACATTTTCGTCTTGCATAAGTCTTTTTTCGGTTTTAAACACATTTCTTGTATCAGATGTCGTTAAAGAACTGGAAGAAAGTGCAACCTCTGCTTGAGTAGTCATTGAGAATATTTATTTTCCTTCGAATTCATTTCTTAAAATTATGTATTTAGAATTTCTTTTTAAAAAAAAACCCCTCTTTAATCGATTTTTTACGCATAAGTTTCGTGTAAAATATTTAATAATTTGATGAATGATTCAGTTTTTAAATGATTGATGACAAAATGAAAACTGTAATTATTCATATTTTACTAAGCAATAACATTCAAATAGTATCTTTAACGAACTAATTGTAAATAGATTTATTCTAATACGCATTCAATATATTACTTTGGAACTTGATAACAATTAAATTAGGTTAATATCTCTGTGTGTTTTAAAATTTGAATAAATTCTTAGATATTTATTTAGTTTTTAAGAGCCATAATAATTCATCATACAATTTTGATTTATTTAAGAGACCTTTTAAATTTGAAATATTTCATTTTTTCAGAAGCTAACATTATGTTCTGATATTTGAGAAATTTTAAAATTAAAAGTAAATGTTATAATAGTTGATTCAACACGTTCGTCAACAATGTCGAAATCTTAATCAAAGAATTTCAAACTTTACGTAGATATAAAATGAAGAACTGAATATTACTATGCGCAAAGTTGTCAACTAAAGCTTCAATTGCCTGCATTAAGAGTTTCCTTCACTAAAAATGTTTGTCTATTTAAATATTAAATGTCCCTCACAGAATCGAATGAGTTTAACTATGTTAAGGCCTACTGAATTATTGCAATACAAATTCTAAAGTTGCCTAAGATTTCAATCACAGATATCTTAACACTAAACATTTTAACGAGTTATTTTTCATTTAATGAGTTTCTTGCAATGCTCTGAAAGTTATATTTTGTAAACTGAATGACGTCATTTGGAAAACTTTGTGCTATTGTATTTTTTTCTTGTTTCTTAAGCTTGTGCAAAAGACAGTGGAGGAGTATCAAAAATTGGTTCGTATAAAATTTCTTATAATGATCTAAAAATATATTTTGAAATAACTAGATTATTTCAACCGTGAAGTAATTATATATAGCTTCTTAATGATTTCTTTTTGTTCCAAGAGTCATTCAAATCGAAAAGAAAAAAATTTTCAGATGATATAATTCAAACATGTCTAAACGAAAATGTAACGAAAGTTGTATTCTTCCAAAATATACTGTAAAAAGGTATTTTTGAATAGTTTATATAATAGCATCCAAATTAATATACTTTACTTAATGAATTTACAATGCAGTTTTTAACCAATTAACTTTTATTGAAACTCTCTAAAATTCTATTCAATTTTTAGTCATTCAATAAATTTTAAGTGAAATTTTTGTACTTTAATTTAACGGTAATTGCTTCTGCTATCTATTCTATATTTTTGTCTTATTTATTATTGAATTTTTATTTTATTTTATGCTAAATATTTTCATTATTGTAGTGGAAACTGGATACTCAAACCTCATTAACTCAAAATCCTTATTAAAATGAAGGAAGTTGCTATTTTCTTCCGCTGAACCTATAAATATGAATATATCGAAATATTTAGACTTTAAAACTCGATCAAAATATTTTTCCCTATTAGATACTAATTATACATATAACTAGTATAACATACTTTACTAACTAACATACTTTATAACTAGAAGTTAGAATAATTAGATTCAATATATCGAAGTGAGAAATGTAATTCATAAGATTCAGTACGTCACACTGCGAATACTCCAAATTCGAAACAACAAAATCTTAAATTTTGTTAGCTAATTCTCAAAAATGTTAGGTGTTTTTGTTTTATTGTAGTTTTCATTTCTAAAGCTGTGTTCATTGCATTTTTTTTTTAATATTTGGTATAATTTATTGTCAGTCAGTACTTATTTGGTCGGCTAACAAACTTCATTATAACATGAGCACGAAATAGAAAACTTTAACTCTTCGTAAAAAGTTTGACATTATCAGCGTGGTAAAAAGTGACATAAAGAAAAAAAGACGTGGCAGTTCAATACGGACTGCCAGCAAACACTCTGTCGACAATAATTAAGAATGAAACCGAAATATTGCTAGTATATGAATCAAGCAGCAATATGTCTTGCAAAATACAACAGGTCTAATTTCCTGATGTAGAAGAAGGCTTGTTGGTAAGTTTCAAGCAGTATCGTTACAGAAATCCAAGTGTAAGTGAGACTATCATACTCGAAAAAGACGGAAGAATTTATAAAATCCCTTGGGCTTAATTCTTTTCGAGCAAACAAAGGTTAGTGCGAAAAATTTAAGAAGTGTTATGGACTTTGTTGAAGACCATTTGCAGCAAATGCGTGATTATAAATAATGAGGTATGAGAAGATGCACAGCAAAGAGTGATTAACCAAAAAGATTGCAATAAATATTAAAAGCATCAAAACACTCAAGCCTTTATTTATAGGTAAGGCAAAAAAAACCTTATTCTGCTGGTTGTAAATCTTTACCTTTATGCTACGAAGTAAATAAGAAATTCTGGATGATGGTCGAAATATCTAAAGGATGGTTTATTAAAACTGATAAAAAAAAATAATTAAAGAGAAACAAAAAATATTGATTTTCATTGACAATTATACAGCACACAATATGATTCCACTATTGATAACAGTGAAGGTTAAATTTTTGCTACCCAACTTAACACTTAAGTTACTATGAATAATAATAAAAACTTCAAAATGTTGTATGCAAAAGAATTTTTTAGAAAATTGATAACTAATATGGAAGAACAGACTGCTTCCCTATGAATGTACTCCATGCAATTACAGTGACAGTCAAGGATTAGAGAAATATATTTAAAACTGTAATATTAAATTGTTTAAAAATTTTTGGATTTTTGATTCCAGAAAAGAAGCTACGTAAAATTCTTTTGATCTAGACATGAACTTAGAAGCTGTCTGAAATAAACTTCAAAGTAATGATATTCAATTTGAAGATTATGTTACATGTGATTTATATAATGGGCTAACTACTACTGTAACATTGGCTGGTGCTGAAATTATTGACATTGTTAATCGAAATGCAGATAATGATGCTGATGATGATGACGATCCATCAGATTGTGAAAGCAAGTAATATCAAATAAACAGGTGAGAGCAACTAAGAACTCATTACGAATATACGTTGAAATATATACTGGTATCGAGAATCATGGATTCAGTTCATTGTTCAATCTTTAAAAAACCGTTGATAAACAATTTTCAAATTTTTTAACTCAAAAGAAGATAATAGATTTCTCAAACTTTTTGCATTGTACAATATTTGTAGCTCTATAATTATTGTGTGTATGAGCACGTTTTTAAGTAAGTGCCGTTTTGATATTTATAAAACAAGTGTAGTTTCTGCTACGATTTTGTTTTTATAAGGAAGCCTGTATGTACCTTAAAATATTATTCAACATGATTATATCCAATATTAAGGCACGTATCATTCGCGCAACTTGCTTCTGTGTACCATCTCACAGAAATCTGCTTCCTGATGCCTGTAGTAGTTAGAAAAAACTACTACAGCACGGATCACTCATAGATTTTTTTCCTCCTAAGTCACAATTTTTATTTTTACGTTTTGACATCATCGTTGTTATGTGGCGCTGACCGCCAATTTTTTTTTCATGCAGAGGAACAAATTGTAGTCACTGGGCGCCAGATCAGTGCTATACTTGGGGACCATGTTTTTCCCAGCCGTATAAGTATTTTACGTCGTTACGGTTTCCATCGGTAAAAAAAGAATAAATTATATTTAATTCAATATAATGCATCTATTAAAATAATATTTTGATGTATTTTAATACTATAATAACTTTACAATGTAGAAATCTGAAATAAAATCGGTAATTTATTAAAAAGAGTATTTTATAAAAAATATTATTAAATAATTCAACTATCGTTGATAAAAGTTGCTTTCAGTATTAAGTACATAATATTTCTCAGACTTTAAATGTAATTATTTAATTCGTTTTTTAAAACTCATAAAATTTACATAAAACTTCTTGAAAAGTGGAAGGAAATTTTTCATCGGTAAAAAAAAGATTTATTTATATGTAATATTTTTATAATGTTTCGATTAAAATAATATTTTGAAGTATTCTATTAATATAATCACTTACTTTATAATGTAGAGATCCGTAGTGCAATTGTCATCAATTCTTTATTTTACGATTCACTACCACATTCCTTTCTTTTTTTTTTTTTTTTTTTTTTTTTTTTTTTTTAACGAAATGCGGAGTTAATTGGGGGAAAAAAGATTTCTTTATTTAAACTTCATTGCTTAGTTTGTTGTTTTTCTAATTCCTCGCAGTTTTCGAATAGTTTGTGTTTGTGTCTTCTCGGTTCAGTAACAAAACAAACTCAAAGAAAAACCGCTTTTCCAATGAAGTAGTGTAAATGGGAAGAACCAGTCATTTGATGCGCTGAAAAATCTAGGAAATAGCTTCTCGAAAAGGCAAGCAATGGAACGAAACATTTTTGAAGAGGAAAAAAATGAAAAAAAGATCGAATTCCGTTACTGTTGAAGGTATTTTTAGCTACATTTAGTGGTAATTTTCTGCAAAAAGTACTAAATTCTTAAATATTTTATTATCAAATACACTTTAATAATTTTTTTTTCTGTATTAAAGGGTATTTGAGTAAATTTTTATATAGTTACGAATCAATTACGTGTATATGTATGTATATATATATATATATATATATATATATATAT
>BMAW01098640.1:721638-793521 GCA_019974015.1 Nephila pilipes | reverse complement strand
AACTATACTATATATATATATATCTTCATGAGTCAGAAAAGGTCATTAGTATATATTAATGACAATAAACTAATGTTTCTTTCTATGATTTTTCTATTGAATGATTTATTTATTTTATTTAATAGGTCATTAATCAGATGCTATCTTTGTAATTAAAATGGTGGTGGCTAAAAGAAGAGTCATGTAATTGATTACATTTAAAGGAAAAATAAACAAAATCTTAGGAAAATAGCATTTTAATTCTTGCGAGACAATATTGATTGTGTGTTTGCAAGTTCTTAAATCAGTCAAACACGGTAATACATGATGTATCACTAAGAGTTATTCTAGACGATTTAAGTGTCTTTTATGACTTGGAGGGGGAGATCTTTAACATCAATATATTTTGAATTGACTGTTGTTTTTGTGTTAAATATTTATCTATTCAATTGAGCAAAAATATCATTAAATAAATATCACCTGTTCCTTTCTCAATTAATGGAAAATAGGAGAATATATATATTCTTAATTATTTTATTAGTTTCATGTAATTTTAAAGTTTTCTCTTTTTCATTCTTTGCTTCTATAATTATTTTAGTTAATTTTTAATTATTTTGTTAATTATTGAAAATTTCAATGGTTGTTTATACTAATAAACAATTATTTGAACTTTCAGTTAGTATCAGCGTTTAAATAAACCCTTCCTGTGATAATATGTAATAAAATATTGACATGCCTTTAATGTATCGCTCAAATTTTTTATGAAATTATAATTTTGTAAGTAAATGTTTTAAAAATTTAGCTATTTGTAAGATATCAAATTAATTTCAGATATTTTTTTTCTATAATGGTTTTGAAAAATAGACTAGAGTTAATGTTATTTGTATATCTATTCTTTTTTTTTTTTTAAATTTTATTACTAATATTATTTGTGGCCTAATTAATAGTGTGATGGTAAGAAAGTCGTGGTTCGCACCTCTATTTTTTTAAATAATATTGTATACTATTAATGTAATAATTATGTTTTATAATAATAATATAGACTGCCACAAATAAGCTTCATGTTTTTTAAAGTAATATATGTTGTCAAATTCTTGAAAGAATAATCTAAAATAGCTCTACCTTCATGGATAATTTTATTAATGATTGACTAAATTACTAAAAAAATCATTATTTTTCCTCTGAAAAGTAATTAATCCATATGATCTTCCAAAAAATGTAAATGTTAATGAACGTCAAAAGAATAGTTGGGTTTTGTTTCACAAGAATGTTCACATGATACGAAAACCATGTTTTTGAAGCTTTTAAAAGTTGTTAAAGAGACTTAATTTGTTTTTGGAATACTTTAGAAAACATATCCTTTCTTTGAATTGCAGTTAATCTCAATGCATATGGAAAATAAAAATATGAACGAACTTCCGGATAACAATTGCGTTGTGTTTCACAAAACTGCTCGTGTGATTCAATAAAACATTTTTTTTTTAAACACTTAAAGATTATGTAAGAGACAAACATATTTTTAGAATGGATTCGGAAAAACATATTCTTCCCTGAATTGTAATTAATCTCAACGTACATGTGAAAAATACGAAAGGGAACAAACGTTTAATGAACAATTGGGCTTAGGGTTGGGGATCGGAAAAAAACATGTTCTTTCGAACTCGTTCATCTAAAAGAGCGAGAACACTCGAGTCGGAGATGTGCTAGAAACCAGTTCTTTGCTATTCCAAATTATTTAGAGTCATTTTCTCCATTCTGCCTTCTCCGGTGCGTAGCCTTCCATAATACGATTTGTTACGGAAGTCTATACACCGAGGAAGAAGCCCGAGGGAATCACTTTCACATTTACTCTTATCGGTGGTCCGCTTTCGTACTGGAAGCAAGCAAATGTCGATTCACCTCCAAACTTGTACTCGAGCTACCGCATCGCCCTATCGACTATCAGGGCTAATGACCTACATCCCATGTTCCATATTAGGAGTGGGCAAATAGCGATTCCCTAATATTTATTTTATGGACCACCAAGACAATCAGAATATTCCGCCTTGAACTGAAATTTCCATTCCGTGCTTAAAATTATTCAAAGCAAAACTAGGCCTGTTTGCAAGGCAAGCAGAAGAAGGCTGTTTTTATCATTGCCGTTTATTAGGAAAACAGAAACAGCCTGAAAGTGTTTCTGCTAAGATTAATAATCAGCTATAGAGTTTGAAGAATGAGGTTCGAAAAAGTTTTCAAGACTTTACGAAAATTAATCGCTATCTTACCCTATCACTGTTGATATTGACACAGAAGCTGAGGAGCTGCAGCTTGAACTTATTAACATATAGTCAGATCACACAATGTGAAAGAAATATTTAATGCTGCAACATTAGTTGTATTTTACAACATTTTGTCTGCTGTAAAACTTCCATGTATAAAGAAATTTACTGGGAAAGTGTTCTCTATATTTGAATCGAAGAACAGGTTAAGGAGCAGTTCCTTAAAAATGAGAAAGAATAGTTCAGCCAAAAGAACTGAAATTCATATCCCTAGTCCGATTGTTTATGTTCATGATTCATTAAACATGTTTTTGTAAATCGTATGCATTGTTAATTAGACAAACTTATTTTTTGAAATAAGCTGTAACTTATTCCAAAATTAATTATAATAATTTCAAAGCTGTAAAAATAACCTTAAAACAATTTTTTTATAAAGTAAAACTTTCATATTTGTAAATCTTTTCTAAATTATCAGAACTTTTTATAATAAACCGATATTTAAGTTACAACCAAATGAGCCTATATAACTATTAGTCCATTTTTCTGCTTAAAAAAAATATTTCGAATTTGGATCATACTATTTAATTATAGTTAACAATCTTAACACTGCATTGGTCGGATCCCTTTGAGGTGCATTATTGGTCGCCTCGTATGTGAGATACCCCATTGACTTTTTTAACTATTTGATATAATTAGCTTCAGTTTTGAGGGTGAGTAAGTCCGGAAAATTCAGAATAGAATAGAATAGAACATTTGCAAATGATTTTGTTTGTTATACATTAACAAGTCCATGTGTTTGAAATTGCGTTTATGCTACGTTTTATACCAATAGCCTGTCGCGAAAATAAATTTTAAGAAACCATGTTCCTTGAAAATCTGATCTTATCACTGCAATGCTAACACTTGCTTGTTTGTTTACTGCGAAATGTTAAATTATTCTTAACATTTGTAGAGACAGTTATATTACGTCATATCTTCTTGAATATTAAAACTGAAAGTTCAGTCTTCTTTCAAAAACTAGCTTTGATTTTAAGTGGGTAGCAGGTCGTGGGTATCTCTCTTTGCTGCTTCGTCTATCAAAAGAAAGGTCGAAAAAACTTGTTTATTTGTCATTTATTTCATTACAAATTCTAGCTGTTCACTTACAGTTTCAAGGAATATTTTAGTCACGCTTTTTTATAATAACATTATTTTAATCACGATTGCTTGTGGAGTATAATTTTATTTTTTTTAATTCATAATACAACATACGGAATGAGTGCATTTATTGTAAAATATTCATAGCGGAAGAAAAGCTTTGCTAATATTTTTTTTCTGTCATTTTCCTAATCAACTATATAAACAACTATATTATAGAATCTAAAACAACAATATGTGCATAAATAACTGGTTATAGAACATGTTTTCAAAAATTAAACTTTATCTATTTTTACTAATTTTCCTATTATTTTACGGAATTATATTTTAAACTACTACCATGAAATGATAAAGTTTATTTCAGTTAACTTTATTTTTAAGTTTTTTGACAATATCATAAAAATCTTCATAAAATCTAAGTTATATATATAATGTGCTCGGTTATAAAATTCTCTTTAATGTACAAATTAGATTCTCTTTAATGTTTTATCTCTCTTACATATATGACGGTAGATAGTTAATAATATTAACGTGCTTTGGAAATCGAAACCTCCTTTAATTATTCAACAGCTTAAACCTTTGTATATAAAAACCTTTTTGGTGGTAAAAAATGGAGGCGTACTAACTTGAATTTCGAAACAGAAAGTACCCTTCCTTTCCGGGACAAGCCCTATCGTTATGTGGGTAGCTAGTTGTGGGTTGAAACAGCTGTCCGGTCTGAGACGAAAAAGTTCATAAAAGTTCAAAGGAGCGAAAGTATTTTCTTTGGACAACCTACGATTCAAAAAGTGCGGTTCACCCACCTTTGTTTGCCTACGCTCATTGAAAGGAAATTACCGATATGAGTCAATGTCCAAACATTTTCTTTTATTGCAATAGTAAATCTCTATTATGTGGTCTTAATATTTTATGACTTTTCTGAATCATTGCATTGATTGTCAAACGAAAGTGTCGTTAAAGATCAATCGACGAAGCTAAAAATTATTTAAACTCCGCCAATTTTTTTATCCTTTTATTATTATAGATTTAAAAGATACTAAAGAAATTCAAAAAAGAATAATCGCACACTGTTTTAGTACATAAACTAAATTACTTCTGACAATGAGTATGAAGTAAAATTTGAGGACAAAGGTCGTTTCAACTTAAATAACGTTTTTAGATTGTCAACTATTTATACTTTCAAATTAAAATCTTTTAGGTAAAACACATTTTGGGCATATTAACTGAATTTCAAAGAAATGAATGCTTTTTTCCTATCTTGAATTCCCTCATGTGTATTTCAATAGCTTTAATTTTTAGAATTTGATAAAAATTGGGAAATTGATATTTTTTACTGTCCCAATAACTAAAAATTTATCTTTCAGGATTTTATCAGTAAACTATACAGTACAAAAATAGGAATTCATACAACACTCCAAGAGTCCTATATTTCCTTATCAATCTATATAGAAATATATTTTTCAGAATTTATATGTATTTCATCTCTATGGAGGTCTTAAGTTCTAACTCACACATTTAGCCTCTAATAAGTAATATATAAATCTTATTATTAATAACAAAGTACGGTAAATTAGGAATATACACACATTTATAAGTAGATAACAATAAATGCATGTACACGAAATAATATGGGTAATTCTTGTATATATGCATATACATATTTACATACACTCACATATCTGTGTGTGTGAGAGTGTGTACGAATTATGCATAATTACATATACATATATACTTATATTACGTGTACAAATATTATTTATATACATTATATATAATATTACATTTATACCTATATGTATGTGAAAGTTTATACTTTTATGTATTTGTTTTATCAAACTTCTAGAAATTCCTTATTATATAACTAGGCACTGTATTATAAAGATTTGAGAAATACTAAAACTGATATTTTAAGTCTTTAAAAATTTCCAAAGAGCATCAAGATTTACTTTTGCAAATTAGTTATATAAATTTTACATGAAAATTTTTCGTTCTATCAAGTATAGTACAATATTCATTTTTCAAAAGGGGACAATTGGGAAGAAGAAAATTCAATTTCTTTAAACCCTGATGTTCATGATTCAATATAAGTAACAGAAAAATAATATAATGTTTAATTATATATCAAAACCCCTTTTCAAAAATGTCCTCATAGTTTAAAAAAAACTAACTTTAAATGATTCCATAAAATATATAAAATGACTCAGTAAATATAATTTATTTTTTCTGAGAACAATGATCAGAAATCAGGAATAGGTTAAATATGTTCAATACATCATTTGAGAGATTTTAAATCATTAAAATTCAGAACTTTATCATTTCGCATCTCAACTTTCATATTTTTGGTTTCTTCAAATCAGTTTGCTTAATAAAACATCATATATTAATACATTATCATAATTTTCATTAATCTATCAAATTATTGCAAAATATCTGACAGTTTAAGGAAACATCAGTCGCAAAATGTTAAATATTTAATTTTTGTTCCAACTGCATGAAATTCTGAATAATAAATATTGTTTTATATATACATGTATATCATACAAAAAATTTTCAGAAGTCTACATTACGTTTTCGGTTACTAATTGTTAGTCTTTTTTTATGATTATTTAAATTAATATTTTTTTTTTTTGTGATTTAAAATTTAAAATAATGTTTTCGTAAAATTTATATTCGTATTTAAACATAAAATAAAGAATTTTCCTCATGGATGTTAAAAATGAACCATTAATAAGAAAAAGATTTTTTTTAACTTAACTCACTGAAATTTTAAAAAAAAACTCTCCAAGTACTGTTTCTTTTGTGAAATCTTTAAGCAAATTATAACAATAATCAAAAATCCATGCGGGGCTTTTTTTTATCATAATTATTCATTAAAAATTTATTAAAAAATATTTTAAAATTTAAAACATTTTGAGTTTCAAGAAAAATTTGAATTGAAAAGAGCATAATTCAGCAAGCAAAGAAACTAAAAAAAATTATTTAATACAAAAAAAAGATGTTGCATGACTTAAAAGTAGTTTCATTTACATAACTTTTTATTACTTATGGTAAAAAAAAATTGCTTTTTTTTTTTTTTGTAAATTTTGTGTGTGTCGTTTCTCCTCTTAACATTAAACTTAATTAAAAATAAGAATGAATTAACTAAATATATAATATATTGCATATTGTAATTAATATTAAATAATTTAGGATCTTAAATTACTAAAAAATAAGCTCCATTTAATTATTTTCATTCCACAGAAAGATTAAAAAAGCAATGTTTGCAACATCTGCGCATTGTCGTGTTTTTCAACCGAAATGCTTTTAACAATTATATAATGATTCATTAGAAGAAAGCGAGAAGGACGCATTTGTTGTTATCGTTATCGCTTTTAAAACTACGTGCTGTTTTTCATACTAAATTTGAAAATATTTGGGAGATTTTACTCGTTAATTTACGCATTAATTAAAACAAACATTACATCTTACATTATTTAAAAATCCTTATTTGTCGTACTTAATTTAATTACAATCATTGAATATGCTTATATATATATATATATATAAGTACTGTAAAATGTAAAGAAAAGTCAGTATAATGTATTAATGAAAAATAATTTATTTTTAAAAATATGTATTGAAAAATTAAATTGAATTTTAAAGCATGAAAGTTTTTAAGAAACGACTATTAATTCCTAGGAAAAGAACATTTTTTTTTCTCTATTTATACATGGTTCTTTTTATCCAAATTATTTTCCATTTGTTAACTATTGTAGTGTGTTTTTAAGAATTATATTTATTTGGAGGATCTTTTTTTATCGCTCTTATGTTAGTTAGTATAATGTCAAATATTAATAAAAAATTAAGACGTGACTCAAAGAATATAATGAATGTAAAAGTTTATATATGTCTTAAACCTTCTGTTGCCATTTTGATTTTGAAAAAGACTTACGCGATAAATATGCACGCGCACCCGCATGTGAATCAAGATTTTTTTTTTCAAATCTAATTAAAAAAAAAAAAAATTATAACTAATATTAATATAATTTGAAACTACTATAGTCCTCCCAGTGATATGGTACGGAAGTTCGGAGAGGGGGCGCCAGTTCAGGTATCGTCTTCGCCATTGACCGAAGTTAATAATTACGAGATCTGTCTACGGAAGACTTCGTGTTGCTCCTGTGATATTAATAAACAATCAATCGAAACTGTTATATATTATTATTTATTTGTTTGTTCCACATTTGTATAGAATTTGATAAATATATGTATGTTTTATAAATAGAATTTACATTAATATAACCCATCTTATACTCAAAATCTTGGAATTTTGAACTCAATTTCTTATGAAAGCTCTATCTAATTTTGAAGCTTCTCCAAATTTGTATATTTTTTTAAATTTTATTCTTTACATTTAAGGTAAATTCAAAGCACTCCAATATTTAAATACTGTCTATATCTTAATTACCATATTGCAAACTTCGATATCAAAATACTTTTTCCTAATTTTAATGTAGCTTTATAGCTTTTAAGCAGTTTAGATGCTTTCTTTGGTAGAATTTTTCTATTTATTTTAAAGAATAATTCTGCGTATCACTTCAACTTAACGTATTTAAATTCTGTAAATCCTTGAATATCATTACTGCAAAACTCTACGTAAATTATACTTATACACGCATTTTCACTGACTATCCCTGTTACTTAAATACATCAATTTAATACATACCCTCACTGTTTCCCATTTTTAATGAGTTTTATCATATCCATTAAAAAAAAAATTTGAATGTAGTTTTTGAATCTTCTGCTACTGGCCCTATTTGTATTCATTTAATTTTATCAAACTTATTTTATTTTCCAATAAAAGTGTTACATTAAAATAAGAATATTTAATTATAGTTTTGAACAATGAAAACTAAAAATATGCATAGGAAATTAGAGATGGTTTTAAAAACCATTTGAAAAGTATTACCTATTTAGAATTTCCTTTTCTTTCTTCAATCTGAGTTCTTAGATGATGAGTTTTCCTAATAATATTTTTATTTACGGTGAAATCACCAGTTTGAATAAAGGAAGAATTAAAATACTGAGAAATTTTAAATTTTATCTTTCCTCGTTTATATTACTATCAACTTTGTTGTTTGTTAACAGCATTGAAAAGGTTTCTGCCGCCCAAAGTGTAATTGAAAAATATATTTACAGATCAGTTTTTGTATTCAAATACATATACATGCATATCTCCTAAAAAGAAAATTACTTGTTGGAAACGCGACCAAATGTCCCGTTGATTCAATACTTTTATGAAAACCTCTGTGTAAAAAATGAGAAAGAATACCGCAAGAATAACAAGGAAGAACAGTGAAAGGGTCAAATAAACACACACAAAAATCTGAGAGTTATGTAGTTAGTTTGATATTTTCACACTTCTGAACAAACAGCGTTTAAATGTATTGTAGAATCTTTTGACTCGTGGATTTTTTTAATTACAGTTGTGTCAGGACATTGGCCGATCTCCAAATTTCTCAAATTTGTTCGCAGCTTTCTAATGCATTTTAGGTTCCAATCAATGACCCGTAATCGAGTTGAGAAGTTTATGGCCTGCTTGGCACAGCTGTGAAAGGTTTAAACTGCATCGAGAACGTTTCGCAACAGCTTTACGCAATTCGACTTTTTTCCCCCCATTTTCTTTTTTTGGTGATTTCTTTTGTTCTTCTAAATCTGTGGACGAAAACATTTTTATTTGTCAATTTTATTTTTATTTCTCATTTCTCTTTTTTTTTTTGTTTTTGTCAGTGTCTTAGAAAATTAAAATAATTATAGTTTTTTTTAGATATGTATGACATTTACATAATAATTATGTAAATGTCATTTTATTTCTACAATTTCTACTACAATACATGTTGTTACTTCAATTTTAAATTCTTTGATTAGTATTATTGTTGTAGTTTGTAATTCTAATTGCATCGACATATTTACATTACTTTTGCTCTCCTTCATTATTTCATATTATTTTTATTTCATTGCCTGCGCAGGAATTTTTATTATTTGTATTTTATATATCTATGTATTTAAAAAAGGACTTTGAGAAGTTATGAATAAAAAATGATCGAAATGCTTAGTAAGTTATTTTTTTCCTACCTACCTATACATACATATATATATATGTGTGTGTGTGTGTGCGTGCGATGATGGTACGTGCGCGCGCGCTATCGCGATGATATTATTGTGTGTGCACGTGTGTGTGTGTCGGCTATTGTGTGTGTGTGTGTGTGTGTGTCAGAATAATATTTCTGATAAATAAAATTCATGATATGAGTGTTTCATTTCTGGTTTCATTGTATAAAAACGACTCTCAAAAATTAAAAATAACTTTCACTCCTAATAACATTTGTGATTAGAAAAGCTTATCTTAACCTTTCTTCAACTTTTAAATCGGCATTTTATAAGGTCCTCTAGTTTTTTTTTTTTTTTAAATCTCACTAGATTATAGGTATTCTTAAATTGTATTTTTGAACATTTTCTATTTATTTCATTTGAAAAAAAGTTTTTAGATATATTTTCTTTAGATTTGTGATATGAAAATACTTTTGTCAGTTTCGGTTTCATTGTCTGATTCAAATGAGCGTTTATACTATTAAGAAGCATGAAATTGCATTTTCTATATGCGATTATCCTTGATTCATTTCTTCTGTTCTGTTCCTTTTTTTGTATTGCTGTCCGTTCAATATTCGGACTGTTAGTTTTTTGAATATGTTTCTTCGTTATGTACAGCTTTTAATTCATATATATTGTTATGTATTGCTTTTTATATATTTTTATTATTCATTCTTATTTCTTTTCTTTGGGATTGATGGATAAATCCAGGTATTTATCCTGTAAAGCAATGGTGGAAGACTGATATATAAAAAATTGGTATAACTATTAACTTTTTAATAATTATATCAATTTAATATTGATTAAATATTACTCACATAGAAGCACAATTATTTCAAAAATAATAATATATTTTATTTTATGAAATAATTGACCCAGCAGTGCTTCGGCTATTTCTCAATTTGAGTGTGTGTATGTATGCATGTATATATATATATATATATATATATATATAATGATTTAACTTTAATTCCTATTAGTTTCTCACAATAATAATTTAATTCCTTAATTTTTCCCATTCTCTCATTTCTAAGTAAAGAGTTCATTATTATATCCTGAGATCAATCCTTTTTTAACTTTAATTTATGCAATCACGCCCTCTTAAAATCTGTAATGTCGGCAGATCCTATTACGTTTTAGACCCGTAGGGATGATTCCTACCAGACTTTAGGTCTGCATTTAGATTCCCTCGAAATTCTTCCATTCATTACCACATGCTTTGTGACGTATATAGTGAAATTTCCCTATTAAATAACCAAAAACACAACTATTTTTACAAAAAAAAAAAAAAAAAAAAAAATCTTTTTTTTTTTTTTTTTTTTTCCCGAGTTTTTAGATCAAACACATGCGAGCATTGCTTTTTATTTATGTAGATTATGAATTATTTCTAAATTATTATCACTTACACTTGAATAGTCTTTTTTTAAAGTTATTTAATTACTATTTCATTAGCAAAATATTGGAACGTGAGTAGCTTCGCTCAGTACTTACTCTAATTTGATATTTTGGTATAACGATTTTCAATTTCGTTGTTCTATAAAAGAGGAATTCCTAGAGCGAAATTTCAGTGGTTTTACGCCCTCAATAATAAAGTCCGCATGCTTTTGTTAATTCCTGGAGTATTTTCGTTTTCTGGGATCATTAAGAAGATCGTGACTGGGCGTTTTTGATTTTTGTTCTTTTTTCCACAACGATCATGAGTTTGGATTCCACATAACAAAATTCTTGCACCGTTAAATGTTTTCTACGAAAATTTCTAAAAAAGTTAAAATTTTGTAAAAAAAATCAGTTTATATATAATAAAAAACAAATATTAATCTTTTCAAGGATATAATATTTGGAACATTAAGTATGTTTTATTTGGTGTATATGTTTTCAAGTCTCTTTTTCTCTTGCAATTATAATATTTACTAAATAAGGTAAAGCGATACTTGTATTATTCTTTTTAAGTGTTATTATACAAAGTAATGAGCTTAGGATTCAGAAAACGGTCATTAATAGACAATACTAGTAGAAATATTATTCTTAAACAAGTGTTTAAATACAAAAATAATAATTTTTCAACGGTATTTTTTATTTACTTCTTTTTTATTAGAAATCTTAAGCTGTTGATATTATTTGGACATTCAACAATTTGTTATTCAGCTAAACCGTTTTTTAAAACTCTTCTAGAATTTGCTTAAAACTTTCTTCCTGTATTACTGTAAACTTACCACATACATTTTGAATGCTTTAAGTATGTTTTAAATTGCTGTAGCACATTGTAGACTTTATTTATAATATCACACTCCTCAAAGTAATCGTAAAGCAAGCATTCATCTATTAAAAGTATAGAGAGACATAACTATGAAATATAATTACAAATAAAATTGAATAAATAACATATTAATTAAAGGAATAATTTTCAGTCTGTTTTGTTAATTTCAGACTTCTTTTGAATAAATTTTCATCTTAACTTTATCATTAGTCAATTCTGTACTCTAAATCATTAACTGACGCATTTCAATATAGCAAAGCAGTGTAAGTTATACAGATATTATAAAATGAAAATATATATTTTTCCAGTTTGACCTTCCAATGTCCTTTATTTTAGATAATTACGAGATCGTTATTAAAAGATGTGCTGGCAATATTTTGCAAACTTGTTCGTCTTCCGATTTTAGGCAACGTTTGACGTAACGATGTTATATATACCTCCTATTATTTCAAAATATTCCCAGAATTTGGTATTACTTCTATACTTGTATACATTACAGAATAAAATAGTCCTTCCTAGAATACATACGGATGTGCGATTTATACAAAAGTGAATTAACAAGTGTATTATTCCTTCTGGAATCAGTTAATGATGCTATATAATGATTATATAACTAAATGTCTCGTGATTTAAATAATTTCGCTCTTTAAAAGTTCCTCTTTAATATACTTTTCTTCTGAGAAAATGTAATGGACCTACGCAATCATATATATTTCTTAAAATGTTTAGTTTATTCTCGTGAAAAAGTCTTTGAGGCAGAAATATTTATTGGTTAATGTGCTATGTTTAACTGCAATCTTATAAATAATAAAAGCCTTATAATAGGAACTGTTTACATAAATCTGCAGCAACTGCCTGTTTGATTCTTTGTAAAGTAATTTAACAATAATTATTCTTTGGTATACTTAATAAAAATAAACTAAAACTAACACATTTTAATTTCTTCTGATATATTTAGAATGAAAATGAAATGAGTTTATAGAACAATTTAGGATTTCAAAGATGACTACTTTTAGGTAAATTTACAATTCTGTTTTAAAGCTATGTTTAAGCCTTTGAATTATCAAAGGCACAAAACGTCAGTAATTATCATCTTGGATTCTGTAGTAGATAATTATTCAAGCGGCTGCTTTAAAAGTACAATATTGTATTCCTAAATTTTTTTCTTGATTTTCAATTTTTTTTAATAATGTATGCTATTTTTTTTTTTTTTTTTTTTAATGGATGTCCGTTTTGTATTCCTTTTTTTCTATCCTAATAAAGAAGATTTAAGTTAAAAATTGCTTGGATGTACAAAAAAAAGGTGTGAATTTGGAAATTATGAGGGGGTGGTTTATGTGTATGCTACCTGCCGATAGGGTTGCAGCTTATCATAGTAGTAAATGAATCAGGTAGAATAAAAAATGACTTCCGCTGGTTATAAAATCACTACTCTCTCAGAGAGTGGTTCGAGTTCTATCAGGCTTTGGAGCGCAGAATTTGTTGTTTCTGTTCAATGTGCATTTGGTTGATGGTTTGAGTATTTGAAAATTAAGGAGAGTAGGATGCTTTTAGTTCTTCATTTTGGGATCAGGAGAATAATTTGTGATAATTTTGTAGGGAATTGTTATGAATATTTTCAAGATTTGTAAAGAATTCGTTAGCAATTTTTCTCAATACAGATTTTGTGGTAGAGAAATTAATGGAGTTGTAAAAGTCAATATTTTTCATAAACCATCTGGTATTCAATATTTGTTTTAAAACGTGATTTTGTGATATTTCTAGTTTATTAATACGAGTTTTAGCCGCAAAACTCCAAATTGGCCAAAAATAATTAAGAATCGATCATAGAATCATAATTAAAGATATGGACTCATTTGAGAATAATTGTGTTATTCTGATTTTTGTTATCTTTCGAGATTAACTAAATGATTCTGAGAGGTTTCGGATAAAGTTTTATCATTTTTAAATGAGGAGTTTATGATTTGATTTTTTTGAATCAATACAATCGTCTCAATTTGACAGTTTTATGACAGCGTTCATACTTCTTACATGAGGCTGCGGTAGCTTAGTGGTCGCGGGCGCGAACCCGTGCTGACGTTGTTTCCGTCGAGTTATGGGCTTGAGTCCTGATGCCACTGAAGATCCACCGTACTGAGGGTCGTTAACGATACACGTTACATCGTTAAATCTATCGAGGCTCCAGGTCCTCCCTATAGCATGGTGTGAAAGACTGGAGAGCCAGCTCAGGTGTAGTCCTCGTCACTCGACCGAGGCTCAAAATGACTAGGTTCGTCACTATTAACCCTCGTATTGCCTCTAAGTGCGACATTAATATACAGTCAATTAAAAAAATAAACTTCCCGCGTTAAAAATTTTTTGATTTAAATCTTTTTTCTGTCCCCATCTGCAAAAGAAAAGGTCTTTGTAAAGCACGGTAGGTATTATCATAGATTATAAATACGCTGTTGTTTACTATAAACATAATTTTTCTTCTCTGAGTTTAAAATGCAATAAACATTTTTAAGTATACAAATCCGAATCAAAGGATATCTGACTGATAAACTTCGTGTCGTCCTAGGTTTCATTTATATATCATAAAAGTTCATACCTCTGATATATTGAATTATTTCAACCGCGTTACTTTTCATTCGTCTGAAGAATGTTTATCTTAATTATTTTAAAGGGTATCCAAAAGTTACTAGAATAATGTTGCTCACAGAGAGCTTGTCTAATACACATTTCTCCATTAGGATTGTATCACTCAACTTCTTGCGAATTCAGTTCTGCCTGTGCATCACTTTGTCTGCTCATAATGAATATTTTTAAAGTGCAATTCTTTTTCTCTCTACTCATTTTTGAGATGGTAGATGTAAGTGAGCGGCATTCGACTATGAAATTTTGCTTCCTTCTCGAGAAAAATGCCACAGAAATGTTATGATATAGTAAACAGCTTACAAAGATGAGACTTTGGGAAAAACTGAAGTGTTTGAATGTTATTTGCATTTAAAAAAAATGGGGACATGTGTCATTTTTTAAAAGCAATGGTAAACATCGTTCGGAATGTCCATCGATTGCCCCAGCAGAAGGAAAAATATCTAGACCATTGAACATATAGTGGAGTTAACGGGATTGTCTTTGAGTTAAGTTCGGTGAATTTTAACAGAAGATTTATGAAAAAGAAGGGTTGCTGCCAAATTTGTGCTCCAGTTCTGATTAGCTAATAGAAAGAGCCATCTCAGTGCATCACTTTTTCGCCAAAAACAGGCACGATTTCCTTGTCTCATGCACCTTACTCTCATGACTTAGCTCCGTGCACGCAGGAAGAGGGGCATGAAATGATACCGATTTGACAAAGTAGAAGTGGCCAAGCAAAAAAACCAGAGAGGAACTGTCAACAATCACTGCAGAAATAGAATTATCGATTGGACGTATGTATTCTCAGCTTTTTGTACCTCTTTGTAAAGTGATGACTAAATCTCTCAACTTTCACCGCCTTTCAATGTTTTGTAATAAAATATATGTATTTAATACGTAACATTATGATCATTTTGGAAATTTCTTGAACTAAGTGTGGAAACAATACCTCTCGGACGAGCATCATTGTCCAATTCGCAAATATGGGTTCTTCCCACCATATTTTTATAACAGCTTGCAATATCTCTTGCTGTATTCCTTGAATTTCTTGACAGATTTGAATCTTGAGCTGAATAATGGTTTTAGGATTATTGGTGAAAACGCGATATTTAAAGAACTCCCTGCGAGAAAAAAAAAACTTGTGCCGTGAGATGAAGGAATCGTGAACTAATTTCAATTCTCGAGAACAGAGTCAAGTTGATAGTTTTGATTTTTCAATAATCCTTTCCTAAACACAATCAAGATTAGCCTTGCTTCAAACTGAGTGATATCTTTCATTTCTTGAAGCTCTTTTGACAGATCCTTGTGTCTCGAAACATTTAACCAATGCCAATATCACAGGCTTAGAAGAAGACTGTAATAAAACGACACTCTATGCTCTTTAAGTGAGAACAATGGGAACTTTATTTTCATTATAAATTTTGATAATAATGAGGCTAAGTTGTGTATTTTTCCGTAATTAAAATAAGAGGTCTTGATTTTCCCATTCTGATAACAAACCAAAAAAATTAATTTTCTCAAAAGACCCACCCATCCTGACTCAAAAGACTTTAGACCCACCCTGTATTTTCACGTTTGAGTAATGTAATGAAAGTAAATAAACATACCATAAGGCAAAAATTAAAATCTATATGTGACTTTTTTTTCCATTGTGGTTTTTATTAAAATAACTTTGAATTAGTAGTTGTTCTCATTTTGAAAATTCTATGTGTATTTCTTCAAAATATGTTTAAATTATGTTACGTTGTAAAAGTATTTTTTTCATTTAAATCTTTTAAACAAGGTTAGCTAGTACAGTTTATTTTGGTTAAAACTTAAAATCAGATTCTGTAGAAAAATTCAAATTCAAAACGTTTTCCATTTGAAAATTAATTTGTTCGTAACATCCATCCACTACACAACTTCTCGAATTTTTCTTAGGTTTTATATCGATACTAATTGTTAACACTTTTAAAATGTTTATTTTTAATTTCATTAACGTAGTTATTTAACTCAATTTACTGCTTAAAACTTAAGTTCAGACTCTGTAATATATTTTGAAACAGAAAGATGCATTTTTATTTCTTTTCCGAGATTAACATAAATTTTTGCTATTAATTTGCGCATTATTATCCAAGGCTCATTTATTAAAGAACATAATTTTAAATACTTTTTATGAAATGTATAAAGTATATGTTTAATTTTATCATAATAGGCCTGTAGATTGAATACTACTGTGTACAAAATGCATTAGGAATACTAATTTCATAAAGTACTTTTACGTTTGTCTCAAATTAATTAGATAAAACAAAATTTTAAAATGATTTCAAAATCATAACAGTAACTCCACCCATTACTTTAGGTGAAGTCAGAAATGAAAATTAATTAGTTATGCCACGCCCTTTCAACGTTTAAGAAAATTAATGTGGAAGGAATTTCTAATTGTTAATTAAATCTCTTTCCGTTTGTAGCCTTAAATTACAAGGCTAAGTAAGTTTTAAATATAATTTTTATGTGCTTTTTTTGTATTTAAGATTATTTAATATTATCCATAGAAGTGTCAATCCCCAATTTTCTTAGTCACAAGTTTAAGCAAAAAAAATGTATAGTTGATCAAAATAAAAGAACTAAGTTAATATTAGTTGTGTTCTGTTCAATTCATTAAGTAATATCCGTGATCGGATTTAAAACCACACATTTGTTGATAAAAAAAAAAAGTTACTGTGAGTTAAAACTGATGTTCTTGCAGATTATTAAGTGATTTTTGAATTCTTTAAGATTTGAAATTTTAAGGATTAAAATATCCTACTTAATTCTTTATTCTTTGATGCAATATTTAATTTTTAATAATAGCGACTTTTTTTAAAAAATTGTTGAGTATTTTTGTAGTTTAACTTTTCATTAATCCAAAGAATTAATGGAAAAACTAAATTAATTTTCATAAATTTAAATTTTACTCTTTTCAGAATATCAAATGGCTGATGTATCACTACAAGTAAATAACATTATTATTTATGTTTACAAAATTCTTATTTCATAGCTTCCAATCCAAAAGCTGAACCATGATTAACGAAATGTCTTCATTTAATGAGTTTTACTTTCCTCATGCTGATATTTTAAATATATTATTTTTTTTTTAAAAAATTATTTCCACAGAAATTTCTACATAATGTCATTAATACGTGACATGAATATACCGAAGAATATTTTCTAATACTAAATGATATGTTCTAAGATGTTTTGATAACTAACCTAAAGTATATTTTCTCTTTATCTTTTAGTTTTGGGGACAAGTCATCGCTCAAGAAGGTAAGAGAGATGACACTCACGTTGAAAATGTGGTTCGGCAAGCCGTTGCGGATGAATTCAGCAGCGAAATTCTTACCAATAGAACAAGAGGTAACTTTTTTTTCAGACAGTATCACAGTTTATAGTTGGAATTGTGTCAACTAAAGTTAACTTTTTTTTTTAATTCATAAAATCATCAATACCTTTTGAGATCATGGTAAGATAGGACCACATTTATGAGATGAAAATCTCAATAGACTAATAAAAAAAATTCTTTTTTTCTTTCCGTGGCCGATTCCTACCTTCCAAGGAACAGCGATTCAGGAATATTCATTTTTCTATGCTAGACCTCTCCAGTCAACTGGACGTGAGCTGCTGTCACTAATTCATTTAGGAAATAAAGCAGGATATTTATTTCATGATATATCGGAACTCTAAGTGTTTAATTTCAATATTTATATTTACTATGTAAAGGGCTTAAAATAATAAAACACGAAACACCGACCATATTGAGTAAAATTAGAAAAATGCTTTTAACATTGATGTATGCAATTTTTATTTTTAAAAAAATGGATTTTGATATGAACCTCAAATCAAAAGTATTTTCTAGGCTTTGATTTCTTTTGATTGCTAGGAACCTAAAGAAGAAGTATATATTATATATCACTTTTAACTTAGACAGAAATTAAAATACCGTACATTTCAACAATTCTAAAACATTTAAAATTTTAAAAACATTCAATGTTCTCAATAAATACGAAATATATCTATATATTTTAAATAAATGAACTATAAAAGAATTTTTCTGTATGGTTTGATATTGTGCTGTTCAAAGACTTTTTTTAGAGAGACTTTAGAAAAATCTTAAACCTAAATCTTTGGCTTATAATTATAAAATCCAATTGCGAGTATTACTATTCATACTCAATTCTATTCTGATACTGAAGATCATTGCTAAATCACTTCATTCTTCCTCTTAAAGTAATTTGATTTTAAATTTTGACCATTACATATTACGGCAATTTAAAAATGCATTTCAAAATAATGAATTTTTTGTTTCAAAACGAAAACTTTTAGGACAAATAAATTTAGAACCAAGAAATCAACAGAACTAGACTCGACGTATAATTTAAGTGAATGGAGTTCAGAACGAATCTCTAAATTTACGACTAAATTACGGCTTGCTTTCTGAACAAAAGAGATATACATTGTCGCAATTAAGAAGCCTTGGAAAGAAATTCGTTAAGTTTGAAGTATTGAATTGTCAAACTCTTAAATCTGCGTGGGCAGCTAAAACAAAACAACGCAGACGTCCTTCACAAAAACCAAGGGCTTTCTTATTTGACGTTCAGAGATATGATAATGAAAAGAACTACACTAGAAATAAGAATTAATTTCCGTGGTTGATGTGAAACATAGCAGAAAGTTTTTCCCAAAAAATATCTCAACATTACTTGTTTCTGTATAAAATAGTTTCTTCCTCCTCCCCCATTTAACAACAAATATTTAAATTTCTATTAATTTATAAAAGAAAAATAAAATCAAATTTTTTT
This sequence comes from Nephila pilipes, assembly GCA_019974015.1. Classification (NCBI taxonomy): domain Eukaryota; kingdom Metazoa; phylum Arthropoda; class Arachnida; order Araneae; family Nephilidae; genus Nephila; species Nephila pilipes. The sequence continues at coordinate 774,325 of BMAW01098640.1, read as the reverse complement.
ATCTGAATCTTATTTTCATTAAAATATTTTAATTCGAATGTCCAAAGACTGTTTGATTTGATCATCATATTCATGGGACTTTCTCAATTGTTTTTTTATGCCAGCTCATGGTAAATTTTGTAACTTTTATTTAAAAAACAAGCTTCTGCTGCGGACGAAATGGATGAAGAGGATCCTGAACTATGTCTCATTTTTTGAATTTAGAACACAAAAATTATTAATAAAAATACATTATGAAATAAGTATTAAGAAAAATATTCATTTGCATGAGTGTGCGTAAACGATTATATTTGCGCATGCGTGCGTGAATGTTTGTGTGTATGCGTGTATGTGTGCGAATATACTACCTTATTGAATTATTGACGAGTCAATGCTTTTGTATTAAAAGACACATGACTTTAATGCATTCTTCAATCGTGAATCTGCTCCCTATTCTAATGCAAAAAGTGAGAAAGTTTTCTTCGGGCCGCATTAAACTGATTATAATGTAATAAGGGGTTAATAAGATGCATTTATTCTTCAATAAGGCCATAATCAAGGTATTTTAACGAATCAACCATTAAAATGTACTTTTTTTAAATTTAAGTACAGCACGTCATAACTTTGTGAAATTATTTTATTCCATTCAGCTATAAACAGAAAAATTCCCTGCTAAATGAAGAATTAATTTTGGTTCTAATTACAATTGAAATTCGTTGAAAATGCCTCTTTTCATGATCCTGAAGGTCATACATAACTTTAAGGCCACGTGTTTTCATCTGAGTTCTACGTCGTTAACGATTTTAAATTCAGAAAAGATTCCAAAATTCTGTTCCATTTGTCAGTAAGATTTTTCTTCGAAAATTTTCTTTTTAACAATCAGCTCTGCTCGCCTTTAAAAAAGAATCTTGTTATCCATAACTGCAATGGGCTAAACTTTATATCAAATTTCTTTATTAATTAACTTCTTCTGTTATACAATAATTATGTTTCTTGTCAGCGTATCTTTCCTGTGCATCTGGGGAAATGGTCATCAAGCTCAACTTCTCGGAACCTTTTCGGGGCGTAACCTATACTGACTATGACCGATCTAGTCCTTGTAAATTCTACGGAGATGGTAGCCGATATTATGAACTTCGTATACCATTGAAAGGTTGCGGAACAAAACAAGTGAGTGATAACATTACTTAACTATTGAATTAAACAAACATATATGATTTAATTTTAAAGTTAGTATATCAAATGGAAAAAATATCTATATAGATGAACTTTAAAAAAAATATTTATATATTTATGAAATTTATTTAACTATAGCAAAATATTAAAGCTTATGCTATTTAGTTTATTTATTAATAATTTTAGAGTGTATATGTATTAATACTGAACGTGAGATTTTAAACAAACATTGCATTCATTTCTCGATCTACCACACACAGATTGCTATCATTTTATACGCCTTTTTTTAAATTCATATTTGATTGCATGTCTTAATAATTTGTGAAAATGTCAAGGTGTATTTGATAGAATTTTTTTTAAAATTATCTTGGTTCCTTTTAATTCTTTTTATCAAGAATTAAACTGTTTTACGTCAATTATTTTTGCATTGATTTTGTTTATCAGATATTAAAAAGGTTGTTTTTTTTTTTTTTTGCTGTAACTAATACCTTTCTTGCATTTGCTCTCTCTATATTTCTCATATTATTATTTTATAATTACCATTTCGATTTTTCCTTCTAAAAATACAAAATTTAGGATTGTATATCTAACGTAAGCTCACAAAATAAAAGACGCATTGCAGATTATCATTCGTTGAACTATAACTGAAAATTTCAAATTTAATTCTTTTGCATCAATTATACATAATTTTTATATTACTTAGCCTACTTAATTTTTTTTTAAAAATTTAATTTAAATGTTTTTCGGTGGTAAAAAAAAGTTAATTTTTTTTTTTTTTTTTTTTTTTTTTTATGTGTGTGTGTAATGATGATTTAACTTTAATAGCTTTACTGAATAATAATTTAATTTCCTAATTTTTCCCATTCTCTAATTCAAAAGTAAAGAGTTCATTTCTATTTCCTCATCGAATTCCAAATCATACTTTTATTTATTAGATAATGCACTCATAAAATTTGTTTAATCCTCTTCCCATAGTCGTAAATCTGTCAGAAATAATCCCTACCAGGCTTTCTATCTGTACCTAAAGTCCCTAGGAATCCCTACACCTAGATCATGTGAGACCATGTGACTGAAAAAAATTATTGGAAAACTTGTGGACTTTATTATCTGAACCATTAATTTCTTGTTTGAATTTTTAAAAAAAAAGATGTAACACACACACATACACATATATATATACATAAAATTCAAATAAAGTAGGTAAAAATAAACCAAATATTTGAAAAGATATATAAGAGTGTGAAAAATAATATATTGGATGTCGTAACAGGCTTTAGATTGTTAAGTTTTATATATATATATCAAAATAGAGAGAGAGTTTAAAGTCACACATTGCTTTTGAAGAAAAATGTCTTTCTAGGCTTTCACAAAAAGAATGTATGTGGATTATGTATTCTATATCTGAGTTTATTACGTCCGAATAAACGTAAATAAATCAATACGTTGCATGAGAAACAAAGAATTTTGTAATTTTACCATTGTCACAAATTTCCTTGAGGGAGCAACAAATATTTTTAAAATCCAATTATAGATAATATCAGAACCGTTTGTGGCATTCTTTTTCTTTGGCCTGCTAAACTAAGAAGAAAATGCATCAAATATTACGTAAACTGCTTGACAGAAATGGAAGAAAAAATGTCTTAACTGTATTAAAACTATACAGAATATGGTAACATTTTCAGCAATTCTTTGAATTCTTATTTACTCATAAATTTAAATAACATTTTATCCATTGATAAATTTAAAATGTTTAATTTTTTAAAGATTTTGGTTCATCAAATAGTTTAAGAAAAATTTTATTTGAAAAGTAAAACAACTCAAACTTAATGTTTGAACAAATTCCTTCAAGTTTTGAATGATGGATTTCCATCATAACACGTTCTTTGAAAAAAAGATAAATATTCGATTTCTGGGTTAAATAATCTATTCAAGAGACAATATTAATCTCTTATTACACTTCAAAGTTTCGACCGCGAAGATTAATACCAGCATCAATTTACTTTCAAATAGCCGATTTATCTTTACTTTTTGAAACCTGGCGATCTTAAGGAACTCTGCGCCTTTAACAGTAGCCACTCAAAAGTTAAAGTGCCACTCACCCATCCAATTCAACCTACGTGTGGTCCTATGATTCGGAATTTTAAGAAAATCAGTCACCTTTCAAGTTCGTTTTCTTTCCCCCTTTTCTTTTCTCCTCTTTAATTTATACCTTTTAAGAAAGAGTGGCTTCAACGGAGGTGAAGCTGGTTACTTGAACGCCCACGCCGGTTCTGAACCGGTTCCGCCTTTCGGCTCTGATCGGGTTCAACAGCTGAATAACAAGGTCAAAGCGCGCGGACCAACGCCTTCACTCTTTTCACTGATGAAATTGAACGCATGTCATCTTTGTGTTATTTTGATCCGAGCTTCGCATGTATGAACAAAATTCTGTTGTATATATACATTCCAGTGCCAGCCCATTAAATAAACGTTTTGAAAAGAAAAGATAGTTGTTAGCTGCATTCATCTGATTTTCAGTTAGGTATGCAACACCACGTGTGGTTCATGGGAAACAGATTGATGTATTGCTGAATTTTTCATTAGGAAGTGTTTGTGGAAGTGGAGTATAATGATGAGAAAGAGACTCTGAATTCTTCATTAAATTGCGGAAAAAACAGACCTCACCTTTCGTGAAAACCCAAACAATTTATATTATTTCAAGACCTAAGTGAAGTTTTCTGAATAATAGATGTATACTGTTTTTTTTTTTTTTTTTTTTTTTTTTTTGAAATTGCATTAAGTAAAAAGAAACAAATCGATTTTCGAAGAACTTTTTTTTGCAATAGGACTCATGTTTTTGATTAAAAAGTTATCCACTTTCAAAACGTTCAAATTTTGAAAGTGGATAACTTTTCAGTCAATAGTTTTTCAAATATAAATAACTTGAGCTTCCTCTTCTGATCACTGAAATTTGATTTATTTAGAGAAGCAATGCGTTGAGCTGAGATCTGACCATGGAAGTGGCGACATCGTTGCAAATATATAAGTATTTATGGCAAACGTGCTGTAAGCACCAATGCGTATATAAATGCTTACCTTAATTGAATAAGCGGGATTTTAAAAAATTTCAATTTTAGAGATTTATTTAATAGCTGGACACATATACAAAATTCATTAAATTAAATATGTTGAAAGATAGTTTCATTTTAAAATGACAAGAAAATATTGCTTCATTTATTTCGAAATTGTTAAATATCTTTACTAAATGATTGACATCGCTATGATTCTCACTTTCAAAAAGGACGAGAATATATGGTTTTATATTTATTGAAATTATTAAATATCACCACTAAACTATTTTTATTTGCAATCGTTTAAATTACATAAAGAATATATTTATATATATATAATTTTCGTACACATTTTGAGAAAATGAAACTAGTGTCTACTTTCAATTTGGATATCTCGCTGTAAGTTAAGAAATTTCTAATTTTCTAGGCTTCAAAATAAAAATACTGTTTCAATTTTGCAAAGAAAAAGAGAGAGAAAAGTTATTAAGTTCTACCTAAAAGGGATATTTGTCCTTTGAAGCAAAAATCACGAACATAACTCTAGAAAATGATGAAAACTGAGTAAAATTTAACTTCCAAAAAATATATGATACTTAAAAATTGAGAGTAATTTTTAACTCTTAAACCAGCAGCTTTAACTTTTAGCCGAAATTCCTTATACTCTTAAAATCATTCTTATTCTCATATTTCGACTAGCTTTTGTGTTGCATTGTTTGCTGCAAGCAATACTAATTAATTTTTTTTTTTTTTTTTTCATTTTAAATATACTTCGAATTATTTTTTTGATTAATTCTGTCAAATGACAACTTTAACGCTTTAAAAAAATTATTAATTCTGTTATTGATGCAATCAAGAAAAAAAATTTAAGAAGCATGAAAAAAAATCCTAATTTTTTTCTAACTATAAACGAATTAAAATTTAGTTTATATCTAAATGTTCTAAATATGATATTGTATCTGTTCAAGCCTTTCTTAGCGATTTTGAGTTTGCCAAGGAATAAAAAGAAAGAAAAATAAACAAATTATTATACTTAGAAAAAACTGTGCATACATTAGAAAATCAATTAAGATGTAATCTTGTTTGTATCTTATTATTTGAAGAAACTCCGATCGATCTCGAGAGAGAGAGAAAAAAATTTAATAATTTTCAGCTGAACATGTTATATTTCCTCATTCTTGTTTTATTACTATTTTTATTCGGAAAATTTTATTTTTATTTTCATTATTATTAACAACTTTGTGTAAAGAATTACGTATTTCCATTTTTAATTAGTTTTGTATTTTTGTAATTGCATTGCATTCTAAATGCATGAATCAACAGTGAATCTTTGCACTCAGTGAAGCTTTATGTTTAGCAATTACTCTTAGTCAGCCTTTCAGAAGGCGTAACGATAATAATAAAAAAAAGTTCTAATGTACAGAAGAAGAAAGCTGTGTAAATATTTTTTTTTAAAAAAAATCGGAGTTAACGCAGATTAGTTTATAATAATGCTTTGTAAACTATGGCCTGAAAGATAAAAATAATATTAATAATTTGAAAACTCAAGTTATAATTCGTATATTCTAAAGAACTATTTTTATGTTATCAAAAAAAAAAAACTATTCACGCACTCATTGTTAATTATGCTCTATAATCACATCTTCTAGGCAAATTTAATATATGCATTTAAATCTGTATGTCATTTCTTATAGAATCTTGTTCGAAATCTTTATTCCTGCTAAAAATGGAAGGAACAGAGAAATATAATTTAACAAAAAGAATATGCGCTTACAAATTTCATTATAATTATAATGGAAAGAATACACTGTTTTTAACACGAACAAAATCCATTATTAACTTAGTTTTTTCAGAAAGCATGGAAATAATTCATATGTAATCTACTCAAAAACTATTTCCACATTAAAAATGAATTATACTTTATCTGTCATGGTGTTAATGTAAAATACATTCAGTTTCCTTGCATTTAAAGGGTGCGTTATTCTATGATAGAATGACGTATATGCCTGTTTATGCAATGTCTATTCCCTTTTTCTCGATTCCTTTAATTAATATGTTTTATCATTAGATGTTTTTTGGATAATGTTTAAATTTTAGTACTTTAAAATAATAAAAAATTCATTTTCAGGAAGCACCTCGAGTGTTTATTAACAATATCATCGTTCGTTTCCATCGATCTTTGGAATTAGAAGAAGATGAAATTAAAACTATTATCTGCCGTTATCCTCCTCCACTGGCTCCGACTCAAGTGCCAATTGTGCTGTAAGTAATTAGAAAATAATAAAAATATTTTTTATAATTGTTACAAAATTTGCTACTGTACTCGTATTAAATCGCTTGAAGTCAGAGGATATAAACAGCAACTGATTGAAACGAAAATTGTTTTCTTTTTTCGTAGAAAATTAATTTTAGTGGTAATTTTCGGTACAAATATTTTATTTTATTACGCTAAATGTCAAAAAAATGATTTTTGAAAAGTAACTTTTTGTGTAATTTATCTATTTTCCTGTTTGCCATAGACTTGTAACACATAAATATTAAAATCTTTGAAATTAATATTATTATACTTAACTTCAAAAACGAAATTAGTTGTATTCAAATATATATTTTAAAAAATATATTAAAAATAGTCAGTTGCGTTTATTTTCATTATTAATATAATTAATTTATATTGATTAAATTTTATATTTATTTTTATTTTAAATATTTCATTTGTTTTTAAATTATGTAATTTAATGACATTATTGAAAAAGCAAATTATGGAAATCCTTGAATATTTTTTTTCAGAATTAATAATATATTTATTTTTTAAATATTAGAAGCAATAAAATGTATATCATATATTTATAAGTTTTATACTTTGAATTAAATTTATTTTTAATTGTAGGCTCTAATTGCTTATGTAAATATTAATATTAATTAATAAAATTAGTTGTGAAAGTATAAAATTTTTTCTCTTAGGAATATTTAAATAAAGCAAGTATGTCATAAAATACTTTTAGTTATTCAAACTCTGGTTGGAATTATCATGCTTAGCTTATGTATTCGTTATTTGCGCTCATAATTGATAATGATACATGTTAATAACGCTTTCTAATACCTATGTTACAAGCATCGATTTGATGTAAAATCTTTTAACTGAATTTTTATTTCTGTTAAGTCACTAAATTTATTAGTTCAACTATAATGTAACTAATATAGTTAAATTAGCTAAAATACGTGACCGCAGTAATCTAGTGGTCGTGGTCGCGAATTCTTGGCCAGAAGTGCTTTGTCGAAGCCTGTGTTGAAGTCCTGATAGCACTAAAGACTCGCCGTATAGTGGGCTGATGTATGTTAAATTTGTCGAGGCTCTAAGTACTCCCTCTCTTTGGTGTGGTGTGAAAGTTTGTAGAGGGAGGTGTCAGCTCAGGTCATTTCAGCATGGCTCAAAGTTACAAGATCCATCATGTTGCTTCTAAATGAGTCGTTAATTTTAAAAAAATAATGGTTAATTATAAATACTTTCAATTACGTACGATAATTAAAAATACAATTTGGGATTAAGGATAGTCGAGACACTAAAATGCTACAAATTTTGTGTTTTTATTATTGTTATTATTTTGTTAAAAAATAAAGGATGATTTGCTGATTCTATAGATATATTATTTATGACAATTTGATGAAAAGAATATTCGCAAACAGAATTTAAAATGTTAAAGAAATGTACTACACTATAGAGAAAATATCTATAATTCCAGTTTTTTTTTTTTTTTTCCAAAAAACGTTTTTGGAGGATTCTGATACACTTATCTGAATCTGTAATGCTGAAATTTTACACGTTATTAAAAGAGATTGCTTCCATTGTAGTGAATATATATTTTTTTTCTGAAAAAACACAAATTTTAGGTGCTACACAATATTTGTAAAATATTAGGAGAAATTTAATCATAAAATTTTAAAAATTTAATATTTTATTGAGCTTAATCTTAAAATTGTAATTTTAGTGTATAGAATGTCATGCTTATAAATACTCTGCAAATATTTAAAGTTATAAATGCCATAGAATTTTTGGAAGATGAACCTGAAGGTGACTTGCTAATTTAAATACGGCTATTGATTAAAAGTTCTTCATACATTTTTATTTGTATATATCAATGTGATATTTCCTTCCATAAAAGGATACATAAATATACAAATAATTCAATAATAAAAAAAGAATTTTACTTCTTTTAATTTTAAAGAAAGTGAGAATTACTTAAAGCTGGCATAAATTAAACTCATTTTTATTTGTCGAAGAAGTCTCGTTACCTTAAGTTGAAATCAAATATTTTTTTTAAAAAAATTCAAGGGGATGAGGCTATATATATATATATATATATATATAAACATAAACACTAGGGAGTGAGGGTTATATGTATATAACTATTATAAATTCTTGAAATACTATTTTAAGGTCAATGCATTGAATCCACTCTTATATTCAGTTTTCAAAAAGGTATTTGAAGCTTTACTTTGACAGGTAGTCCATTTTCTCAGCATTGCATTATTCAATATCTGTGTGGAAGGAATTTCTAGTCTTAGTTGCGAGAAAAAAGGAAGTTACGCTGCACAAGGTCTCGAATGTTCGCTGCAAGCATCATAAATTTTGATTCTAATAACTTCAGTTGTTTGTTGAGTAATCATTGTCCGATGCGCTGCGACACGTTATTTCCAGATCTATTTTCTATTTTTGACTGTGTTAGTATAATTTTCATCATTGAAAAACCAAGAAAATTTCCATTTGCCTTTAATTTGATAATTAATTTAAACCAATTTTTTATTGATGACATTAATATCTTATTTCCATGACATTCTTTAAGTTCATGATTATCACGACAAAATCCTTGATCCATTGAATAGATTTTTAATTTTTATAATAATATTCAAATCTGCTTTGTATACAGTGGCATGTATTCATCATCTTAATGTGATATATAAACCTACTTTTGCTATTGAAATTATCTTGCATAGATTTTTTTTCTTTTTGTACTAGTATCATGCCATGATTTAATATTCATTTAAATATAAAAAGAGTTTTAAAAAAATTATTACTGATAAGTAATTTTCTAAAATATTTAGAAACTGCTTTTATTAAGTTTTACATTACTCTTTATAATTTATTTAATTACTTGCGTAAATTGTAAAAGTATCGCAAACATTACTAAAATATTTAGGCATCTAAAAGATTAGAAAGCATATTAACTTTGATAAACTTTTAATTATGAATTATTCAGCTAGTTATATGTTTCTTTGAAACTCACGATTTTTCATCATTCTGAAACTCGTGTGCTTTTATTATTATTATTTCTTTAAAAATAATAAATAAATTCTAATAAATTTTACTAATATAACATTTAAACTAAATCAAACTTTTATTTCCTTTTTAGCCCTCCACCGACTGCTGCAGTTCCAGTTATCGTTCCACCGAAACTATCTGAAGTAGAGCTCCTCCTCATTATTTGTGCTTTACTATTTCTGACATTATTGCTCCTGGGAATTGGTATCGCTTATTATTGTCTCAAAAAGAGAAATATCAAAGTCATCAAGAAAAAGAAAGCCATCTCTTCTGGACCTGGATCCGAAATCACAAAACTCAGTGGCTCTACTATGGGAACATTGTCAATGTTCGATCCAATTCGTATTCCAAGAGCAATTGCCCAATCTACATCAGGTTCTGAAGCTGCTCTTCTTACATCTTTATCATCTCAAAATGGATCTGGTGACCACAGTGATACAATACCTTCAGATTATCCAAGCGAATCTCCTTCATCAGTGAATTCAGATGTTGAAGAAATAGAAGGTGGAAGAAGAATGATGATAAACGATTTATCCACCATGAGAAGTGATCATTTTAAATATGAGAATACAGCATTCATTCCAGATGAGACAAGTAGCATAGTTTCTGGCTATCCTGAAGACCAAGAAAGGGCTGCTAGCGTGTCTTCCATTCCCGTTATGCAAATTATGAAACCCATTGAGCCTCCAAAGAAAAAATTGAAAACCAAAGTGGCCAGGGAACAAGTTTTGACAACTATTTCAGAAAGAGAGGATGCCATGTTACAACGTGAAGCTATGCAAAGATCGTATGCAGCAGTTAGTTCGATTCCGCATGAGTTAAATGCACCATTACGTTACACCCAAACATATATAAGAGAAGCTCCACCAAAGCCTCCTTCTTCATACGCACCTTCCTTGTATGGTAGCATACCAGATAATGACAATCGCTCTCAAGCTGAATTTATTGAAGATATTCCAGTGGCAGCTCACAGACCACCCTCATCGTATGCACCGTCACTTAAAGGTAGCATTCCTGATAATGACATATGGTCTCACTCAGAATTGGAAAGCGAAGTAGCTGTTATGCCTTACGTAAGAAAGCCTAAGAGAGAGACTGCAACAGTAACTGATTATTTCTTGAGCTCGCAGAAAACCACCGATATTGAAGATGATATAAAACACCTAAAGAAAACTACAACTTTACAACACAAACCAAAATCTCCACCTCTTTCACCACCAGCTACAATTTATGATTCAGAACCAGAAGTTTCGGAAACATATCTATCAAAGGCTTTGGTTCCTAAAAAGCCGAAAATAACTGTTCAAAACATTGATGATTTGTATTTGACGACTACCACTGAAGTCCATGCTACTGAAACAGTGACGAAGACTACGAAAGATACCATTATGCAGCATGTTAAATCTCCACCACAATCGACAGAACCACCGTCTTCTACCGGAACTCCACCTTCTACTTGGGATGTTACAATTAGACACTATCCAAATCAACCTCCAACTGAACATTTTGAGACAGATGATAAGCTTTCAGAACGTCGATGGGATGCATATTCTGAAATTAGCGAAAAGTTTCGCGATGCAGAAAGTACTACTACTGAAATACCAGCTCATCGCAGACCACGCCATCCGTCCGAACATTCTACTGCTTCTACTCCAAAAAATAATTCGCCTTATAATACAGTTCATAGAGTTACAAAAACAATTCCACATCCTACATACTCTAGCATTATCTACAAAGTTCTGGAACCACCACCTGTGGAAGGAGTAGAGCAGCTGACTCCAGAAATCAAACAAAAATGGCGTACTATCATTACAACAGATGAAACATTTCGGTATCTTGTTCAGGAAGCAACAACAGTCGAAGAATATATACGAATAACAAAAGATTCTCGGTACGAAAAACTCTTCGACACTCGAACGTGGCACGTCATTATTCGAGCTTTGAGTACACCTGATGAACGATATCCACCTGCTCAAATGGAGCCTCCTGCGGATGTCCGAAACCCACGTTACAAGAAAAAGAACGATGGAGAACCTCCTCGAAACCGACGAAGCTCTTTACCTCCAGTAACAGAGTTCTCCCTGGCTCGTGATGCACCACCCTCTATCAGTGGCAGCATACGATCTAGGCGGACTTCAAGATCTGGTTCAATGCCTGATTACGATCTTAGATCTATGACGGAAGTCGATGTCGATTTTGCTCATGCTGATAGAGAATCTCTCTGGAGCGTCGACACTGGGTACACATATAAAACTGCGCGAAGTCTTGCTGAGCGATCCACCTCAGAGTTCCTGGAAGATGTGCCAACGATTGTAGCTGAACGTCCCACACAATATAGGGGTGTTCATCAACAATCTCACTACTACGTTGAACAATCGGCGGCTGAATTTGTCCGATCACATGATTCTTACCTTAAAGACTCAGCAAGCAGAGAATTTGGTGAAGGTGATTATTTACAAAGGCAGCCCCTTCCTTCAACTTCCAGTCCACAAAAACCTGCCAGGCCACGATTCTTAGAGCGTTCTTCGACTGAGTATTTCGAAGACATTCCTACATTGTCCTTGCCTGATTTAAGGCAAGCATCTACGGAGGTTTCATCGGTCACCGAACGGCGAATGGACAATGTCGTTCATGAACTTCGCCAAAAGGGAAAGTTTTCTCGTTCAGAGGTCATAATTGATTCACCTATTGTGAGGGCGATTGACCGAACCTCTAGCATAGGTGAGAGAGAAGAAATTAAATCTGTGACAGAAACCGATGTAGCTGACTGGAAAAGATGAATAAAACGACACTAGACTGCTAACATAATTTGGAAGCTCGATCGGTGGACTTAACGCTTTGAAGGAAAATAATAACAATTTGTAAAATAACGCAGGTGAAGTCTGAAAGCGCCAGCTGTTGCTTATCTTTTTTATAAATTCTAAACAACTATATTGTCTGGGTTTTTTTTTTTTTTTTAAATTTTTATCACAAAATCTGTGGAAAATTGTAAGTAAAACATTCAAGTAAAAAATCTGGACTTTTAGTGTTGTAATTTCTATTATACTTAAAAAATTATTTCTTAAGAGCAACTTCAACAATTAGTAATTTACTCATAAGTAAAAATTTCGCATTATCCTTTTTCTTTTTTTGATTATTAAACATTTATAAAGATATGTTTCTATGAAATATTTTGAGAATCTATAAAAATATAAATTTTTTTCTAATAAAAAAAAGTTTTAGAAAATGAGGAAGTGATAAAGAAAAAGCTTTTCTTCGAATTTTAATTTTAGTAAATGAAACTATACAAATTCGATGTATGTAAAAATGATCATATATTTTTGAATTAGTATTTTAATTCATTGAGCACAAATTTGGAAATGAAATTGTGTTACATTTTATATTTATTCACCTTTTAAATGTTTATATGTATAATGTGTCAAATGAGTGAAATATATATGGTTATTTAAAATTCTCATTCATATATATATATATATATATATATATATATATATATATATATATATATATATATATTATTTTAATTTAAATCTTTTCTTTTTCTGATTATTTCTGTTTACTGTATCTATTTTTCATTAACAAATGAATTGGTTAAATGCACATTATGTATTCTAAAATTATGTATTTCGTATTTAAGACTTCATGTATGTTTCAAAAATATAAGTATTAAAGTTTTTTGAAAAATATTACAGATTATAAACTTATCCTTTAGAATAAGATACTATCAAAGGATAAATCTTTTGTAATTCTAATTTTTCATGCGCAGCTGGCTCATTGGTATATTACTACTTGATTCTCTTGATAGCATTCGTTGTATGGTGTTCAATTGTTTATGTGGCAGAGTAACAAGAAAACAAAACTGGTAAATTATTTCGGGCGCCAAACATCCTTTAAACAAAGTAATACTCTTAAATCATTTCAAAATGGATGCATTTTAGGAGTTAAATAACATCTGTTTGGTGTTACAATTATAGAAATAGAATTGCGGTGTCATTATTTACTGTTATATCTCAATGTGTCAAGTTACTATACAACGAATCTTATCGACAGTTTTGTCTTAGAGTAGGAAGGTATAAAAGATGTTGGGAGTTGAAACAAAATAAATCAGTTATGATTACATGTAGTTAAACGACTAGCGGTGCAGGTCGTGTTGACTAATCCTTTTTGCTAAACATTTTGATTGTACTGCATAGTTCTTAAAAAAAACATTTGAAACCACTTTTTTTATGTAGTTTTTCTAGCTTTCTTGAAGATATTGCAATTTTTTTCTTAAATTATTTTTCTTATTGACTTTTTTTAAAAAATATATTCAAAGAAATATCGTGTGATATATTTTTTTAATTTTTAAGGATATTTTATTGGAACTACTTCAATGACGAGAATTCTCTTTGGTTTTATGTTTGATATTTTTATGATATTGTTCTTGTAATGGTGTTTGTTTTATACAACTTTTTAAGAAATGAAATCTAACTTTTTCAAATTCTATGAGATTTTATTTATTTCCTATAATACTATCAAAAAGGCATTTTTGATTGAAAACATAAAGCAATTTTTTTTTTTTTGCTATTTATTATTAATCTATTTTTTTCTCCTTTAGTCTCTTTAAAAAATTATATATTACTTCTGTTATTGTTCTTTATGTTACAATTCTTTCCTTTACAAAAAAGTATAATTGTATTTTTAATTCATTTTGAACATAAGTTATGAATTTAATTTGGCATGAAATTGCGCTATGGTAATTACGCTTTATTATTTTTAAAACGTTGATTTTCAGCATATTCGACAGTAAATATTTTTAAAAGTCTGTAAAACAATCTTTTTTGTTTTTTTAAGAAATTATAATTTAATAATAATAGAGAATTTTTGCCCCTTTAACTCAATTTTTACCTTTATTTTAAGAAAAATTCTAATTTTAAAAATTATATTTAAGAGATTCTTATTTTCTTTTCTAAAAATATTTTTGTACGTATGAATATCTACACACTCAAAACTTTAATGTAAGAAACCGGAATGGTATACTTCATTTTTATTTAAAAATTTTAACATTATTTACAGTAATGTATTTAGATTTCAATTAGAACCAGCTCAGAACTGCCATATTTCTTTGGTTTATAAACCACTTAAATTTTTTTACCTTTACATTTGTTATCAAGTGCAATTATTTCCGGACACTGCCAATAAGATTTTAATATTAATTTATACTTTTCATTTGTTTTTGTAAATAAAGATCGTGAATGTAGGATAAAATTTACGTGAATCATCATTTTATAATGTTGGCCAAATTGTGCGTGACTGATCGAGACATCACGGGATTTTGAAAGCTGCTCAAATATGATATTTAATGTGTTTCTGATGTCGATAAGAAGTATTCGTGTTTCAAAATATATTTGTTTCTGCTAAAAATGAGGTGTCTGCAATGGGCCGTTTACAACTATTTTATTCCTGTTTAAAATGACTGAGAAAATTGTTCTTTTTAATACTATTCTTTATATGTATAATTTTGAATACTTTCATTTATTTCAAATACTTTGCGATTCTTTCATTTATTAATTTCTTTTTTGTATTACTCTTCCATGTCCTAAAATACTCTAAAAATTACGAAACTATGAAAAAAAATGATTAAAAACTTCGATTTAAGTAAATGTAATAGTATTTAAACATTTTTTTCTCACTTTCTATTCCATAATTAGATCTACAGTGCTATCTAATCACATTAGAGCAATTTCATAAGCTTCGGGTTCTAAATAGACCTTATGTAAGGACAAGATCAATTGTAACTTTAGATGACAGATAGTGTTTTTATTTTGTTCAAAGTCCCAAGTAAAAAATATTGTTAAAAATAAATGGATTTATCTTATAAAATTTTAATTCATTCAGAAAACATCGTCTGAGAACCTAGTAGTCTGCAACTTTAGTCTAAGAATTTGGAGTAAATCAATTAATTTATATTCATACTCATAAATTTTTTTTTAAAAAAAAATTTTTTTTTTTTCATTTTCTTAATTTTTCTGTTTTTTGTTGGTTATTTATTTTTGTCAGTATAAAAATCTTTCTACTCAAAAATAAAACAAAAAAATTCCTTTCGATCATTTATGTGGTTTCTTTCTTCTAGTCATCATGGTTCTGGCTATTGAGGTTTGTTTTAGGTCTTCGATACTATACTTTTTTTTTTTTCAAAGTCGTTTCAAACTGTTTATTTTAAACTATGGTATATGTAATAAAGTCACTAAACCCAAGGAATGAGCAATAACTTATATGTATTAACGCTGTTTTTGTAAAAAATTCTAATAAACCTTTTGTTTTGAAAATTTGTGTCATATTTTTTTCGTTATTTTCAAACATGTAAGCCGTTAATTGTATTTTAAACGTATTTTTATAAAGTATATGCAAAATTAGATTTTGATTTCAAAGGAAACTCATCTGAAATGTCTTGGATATAAGATGATATTCAAAAGATTTAATAAAACAAATCACTTACTGAAATATTTAAGAGTATGTTAGTATCAATGTAAGATAATTTTAAGCAGAAGAACAAAATTGTTTTCACTTTCAAATATGTAAATGCTCTCAGTATTTTTTTTTTATTTTGGATTCCATATAATTTTCTTTTCAATCTAAAAGCAGTTATCTCTGTTGTTTCTTATATACTGAAAGAGTTTACAAATTTACATCAAATTTAAAAGTAAAGTATTTATATGCATCATAAAATTCATATATTTCTCTCGGTGTATTCATCAATATGCTTACACAAAACTGAACATTTAAAGAAATATATTTGATAACAACTATTTAATTGAACTCAAGTGTTCCGATGCTTCAATTTTTTTAAAAAATTAATCTGCGTCTTATAGTAACTTTTAACGGAATGTGTGGATATAAATGTGATTAGCAAATTATGCTGCAGGATTTTAAAAATATAAAGTAATTTAATATCTTTATTCTTAACTTTACTGGATTATTAAACTGATAACAAATTGGATTGTAATGGTTGCTAATTATAATCCAATAAATTTCCTATTTAGGGGTAAATAACAGTGATAGTTTTTTAATTTAATATTTTGCGAGGTTGTTTCATATAAAGTATAAAAACGCTGAAAACTTTTCTATACCATTGAATCAAGCCAATGTCTTTAAAAACTATCGGAACTTCTCATAAAATTAACATCTTGGAATTCGTAACTTTTTATTTATCTTCTTTATTGAATGAAGTTTAATATTTATATATATATATATATATATATATATAGAGAGAGAGAGAGAGAGAGAGAGAGAATTTTATAACAAAAATCAAAAACAAAACTAGAATTAAGCATATGTAAACTATACATAACACATTCAGCCTGTTTTTTGGATCGAAAAATATAAACCATTACATAAGTTTAAAATAAGTATGAATAAGAATTCAATTAATTTTCATTGTGTTTTTCTTGTCATCTATATGCTTTTGTGTATACTTTAATAAAAATGTAGGACAAAAAAAAATTTCATTTCAAATTAAGTGTAAAGGAAAAACGCTTAATTATAGACTAATTTATTAAATTTACTCGGAGTGTTGTACATTTTAATAATAATAAAATTACCTCGCACTCTCATCTGTCCCAATTCAGTGTTATTTAAGAATAAATAGATTTGAATCTTGAAACACACGATGGTTACGGGCAATAGATCTTGTAATTTAAGTATCTCTTAACTTCACTTCAAAGCTTTGTTTCATTTAACAGGCAGCGTCTTCTACTTGTGTGTATAGGAGACCGTGACACAATTTGAATGTCGCTGATCAAAAAGTTTGATATCATGATCTCTTACCACTAATAATCTTGTCAAACTATAAAAAGGAAAAAAAACAAGAAAATATCGTACTTTATTTATGTTTTTCAACTTAAGTTATATCTTTTTAATTTAATTATCAAAATATTAGATACCCACACACCTTACAGAATTTGAAACACTCTTGTAAATGAATAACGAAATGGTTAACACAAGCTTTGCTCCAGTTTCAAAGATAAAATCTAATTAATAGTATATATATATATATATATATATATATATTTATATGATTATAGACAGCGTTCGCTATATCTTTTTCTTGAATTTTCTCGTTAAACGTTCATTAGCAAACAACATGCAAACAAACAAATTAAATGGAGAATTAGTTTTTCGAACGAATGATTTTAAAAAAATCTTAATTCATTCCAATTTTATTAAAAATGTAATTAAGTAAAATAAATGATGAATTAGTGAACCTAACCAACTATGAATGAAGGGAAAGGAAATTCGTATTCATATGATGAATATCAGTCGAAATACATATCATCCTTTCAAAAGATTTATGATAAAAAAATCTCATCAAGTTAAACAAATATTTATTTCTGACAAATATTCATACTTTTGCTCTTAACATAGCCAATAAAATTAATGGAATTGGTTTATTATGAACGAGATGTACATTTTGGCTCCACTTTAATGATTGATAAAAACATATTTCCATAATCTGCCACCATCTAAATAGCTAATTTATTACAAAAAATTTAGTTATTCGTTAATCAAAACAATTAAAATGATGTTATTGGATATGTAATAAGAAGAAAAAGAATGTATGATTGTTCCCATCTACGATTTTTTCAAGTGAAATTCAGAAACATTCAGCAAACATATTTCTTATTTCAACAAATAAAATTAAATATTTTTTTTGTTACTAGAGCACGAGAGAAACGAAAATATACAGTCAAAAAATTGATTAAAATAGAAATGCATAGCATATTCAAATTTTTTGATTCGGTTTGGCAATGAAATCATTAATTAATCATACTCATTTTATTAATCATTATTAATATCATGCGTATGATATTAATATTGGAGCATTTTTCTATTCATTTAAAGCGTTTCTGATCATTGCACTTGTTTTATTTAGCTTATTTACTTTGCACCAGAGCAACACAAGGGTTTTGGGTCACATACCTCTTTATTTTTAACTAAAATCAAGTAAGAGGATAAAACACGTAACCTGGTAATTCTCTCTTCAACTTAATATTGACGGTTTGTCAATGATCTTGGTCATGAGTTCCATAACCGGTGATGTCCAAATCTAGTCTTGTTGCTAATCCTATAATCACTAAAGACCATCGTATGAAATAATGTGGCTTTCAAGAAGACTTCAAAAGTTTTCCCAAGAAGTGACGTAGAAGACAGAAAAGTGATAAATAATTACATTAACTTCCAAATATACGAACAATTAAATAAATACTGTTTTCAATGAGGTTTTTATTATTACCTCTGTTACGATATATATTTATTCTTAAGTCTTCTATTAAAATTTCATTATTAATAGTAAACTAAAAAAGACAATGATTTTATGAATTTTACGAAATAAAAAATCAAACATTTTTATATAGTAAATAATAATTACTCTATTTCCAATTGTCAACATAAAACTTCGCCGAAGAGAATATAAATTCTCACTTTAATTCAATTTTGTTATAAATGTTGGGTTCCTTTTGGTTTTTGAATTTTATTTTTAACTTTAGACGTGAATTGGCAGATAGAGATAAATGTATTGTATTTAATAGCAATTTTACTTTTAATCTTAGTTATTCGTCTTTTTCGTGTATGATTGAATTGTCTATTTCTGAAACAATCTTTCTCAAGTCACAATCTTTCACAAGTTAGAAGTGCAAATTATACATTATGTGAGAGCGCATGTATGCATGTTATTTGTTATCAAACAAGAACACACTAATTGTTTGTAGCGTAATAGGGTCTCATTTAAAAAGTTTCAGTTAAAAATATTTAAAAGTTAGCTTATTTTATTAGCTTACATTACATTGATGATTACAACATTAAACGAAGAAATAAATAATAAGCAATAAAAAAATCCCTTGAAGCCAGGCTCCAATATTCAATACACGTCGCTTCCAGGATTACGTTATTTAGATAGAAAGACTGAAAAATTCCTGGAAGTAAATGGAGGGCTACGGTTCCTTGCTTTCTTTCATTCTCACTATCATCTTGATACAAATTTCCCAATTCATCTTTGGTTCGCTTTGTCTGTTGACTGAAAGATTTTCATGTTCTAAAAAGTTGTACTAATTAAATTCAATGTTCAGATATTGTTAAAAGCTTGTTTCAACATCATTTATAAATATCAATTGCCTTATAAATATTAATTTATATTTGGGAAGGAATTTATTTCATTATGAAGGGGACACAATTGATTTTTTATAAAACATACTATAAATATTAAAACAAAAAAAGAACACTTTATAATTTTAGTTATTTCAATAAATGCCAAAAACTCTCTTTGAAAACATACGAAAATATTTCGTCTTAAGCGACAGAAATTGAGTAAATGAAGATATTCTTGATAAGCATTGTATATTTATAAACAGACATGGGTCTCCTAATCTATAAACAATCTTAAATTATTAAATATTAATTCATAATTAATAAATCTTAACAAACTAATAGGAAATTTAAAATTAGCAAATTTTTATACCTTATACCAGGGTAGCATTTTTGTAATATCTTCACTATCTCTGTGCTTTAATGTTTGAAATATAAATAATATCTAAACTATTCTCATAAAACTCTTATTAAGATTGTAATTAGTCACGGTTGCGATCTTGAGACATCTTACATTCATAAAGGAAATGGTCATTAAAGAACTTTCATTATAGATGCTTTGTGATCAGTCTTTTTTAATTATTTTTTAAATTACTAATTAAATTTATTGTTTTCAAAACTCATAACAATACAATAAAAATATCATTGTATCTGTTATTATTAAATTAAATTCAATATTCGCTTTTCGTTTAATTTCTTAATCAGTTCAACTAAGAGTTTGGCTAAAACCAGGCATGCTCAACTTTTTTCGAGTATTTGTTGGTACCGAAAGTATTTCTTTTTCTAATAAATAATCAAAGAATTTTAATATCGTCAGCTGTCTGTCAGTGTAGGATGCAATTGGTACATTTTTGAAGTCAGTTCTTTTCCTTAATTTTTTAATATCATCACTTTATTGAGAATCATACAGCTGGGAAAATTATGTTACATTCTACATGATTATGTGAAAGGTGATACTTTGTAGAGAATTCTTTTAAATTTTTTGAAGGACCAAGATATTGAAACGGTGAAACTGATCAACATAGAAATAAAATATCTTTTTCTATTTTTAATTGTTTAAGGGTGGGAATGAGATATACTTCTCATCACAAGAAGAGAATTAGAAATATAATAAGATCTTCAAAGTTTCTTTAGTTTACATTCAATCATCTGTAAATCCTCGTCTCCTTTAAGCAATGCATAACATAATTCTTCGATTTTGTATTGCCGAAATATGTATAACTACTTCACCGTTCTCACATTACATTCATCCAGAGAAGCGCTGAGTTTATATTCTTCATTGTTAGTATAGAGTAATGTGTAATAAAGTAAGTTTTATATTAAAATTATTTTTAACATCAATATACATCGTCGTATCCATTCCCAACAATTTTTTGTAGGAATATGATTAAAAGTTGAAATCTTAATGTAATTTTTAAGTTTTCCAAGCAGTCATTTTTAAATCATGTTAATAATGAATGGAGTAAAACATCTTTTTTAAAAGGTATGTTATCAAAAATTGTACATCAGATTAGCTATTCTAAGAAAGTAATACTTTCAATAGCTCATAAAGATTTTTTTGTATTTAAATTTTAGACATAAATTTAATGATCTATTTCTTAAAACTCATTCAAAGAATCCAATTACAGTACAGATTCGTTAAGTCGTACTCCTTTAACTTGGATTGCTGAAAAATCCGGGTCGGTGTATATGAAATATTCCCTTTTTTTTTTTAAGAAGCGATCTGCAAATTTCCATAGTAACATTCATTTGTTTCATTTATGTATTTTGAAAAATTATTTCCTTTGCTGAAATCTTCGAACAGCCATGAATGTTTGAAAGATATATTACTATAGTTTTCCTTGGGTTTTTTTTGTATTTAGTTTTGTAAAACGAATTTATTAATTTTGATCGCAATGATATATGTACGTGTCATTATTTTAAAATTATACCTTATTCAATGTTCATGGCATACAAAGTCATTAAAATAAAAGGTCATAAAAATAATGATTAGAGAAAAATCAAGTAATGCAGGTTTATCTTTATACCAGAAAATACTAAGGAAGAAAGAAGAATGAATCTAAGAATTGATTTTATTGTGAGCTCAGTACTAGACTCAAAAATCATCAAAAAATTTATTCCAGTTAAAAATCTATATATATTTAAAAATGCTCATAAAAACATTATGAAATCATTAATATTTTAATGAGATTTTGATAAACTAAAGAAAGGACAGAAAAAGGCCAATGCTACTTTTGGAGTTATTTTGAAAACCAGCTCAAAGAATCTGTCTGTGCTTCCATATTCTCTCGATTAGTAAATACAAAAGAGGCAAAAAAAAAAAAAAACCGATCCTTCACCTTTCTGAATACCTAGATTTTTATCACTCTGACGTACTTTCTCTTCTAAAAACATAAAATACGTGGCACTATGCATAGTTACATGAATAAATGCATGATTTAGACGGAATAGGAATAAAGATTTTTACAGAAAATATTTCTGTCACTCGAATTTTGTTCCAATAATAATTTCAGAATCATAAAGAATTTACATGTTTTAGAACAATAGCGTCATTTCTCAAGCCAAGTCTAAGCTCACATGATTAGTCTGTACACATCTACGGTTTCGAAATATTAGTGTAAAAGTAAAAACTTGGTCTATGTGTTTTTAA
Organism: Nephila pilipes; assembly: GCA_019974015.1. NCBI lineage: Eukaryota > Metazoa > Arthropoda > Arachnida > Araneae > Nephilidae > Nephila > Nephila pilipes. Next base: position 752,037 of record BMAW01098640.1, on the reverse strand, counting down.
TAGTAAATTCGAAGTTTTCAGTTTTCAATGAAATTAATGTTTCTTAAAGGTTCATTTAGAAGTTCTAAATGCTCTTAAATTTGCAGTAACATAAATTTTGATTTTCCTTCTTATTTAATTCTGAGGTAAGAATTAAGAAGTAACATCAAAACAACCTTTTAAAAACATATATATTTTACTGTTCTTTTTCAAAATTAAACCCAATTACTTATTTATTTGAATAAAACTGAGCAATAGATTTGATTATTTATATATGAGAAAATTTAACTCAATTCTACATATTCACGCAAGACATATTCACTGACACTTGCACATTTAACCTTTTCAAATGTTTGAAACAAATAATTAACAAAGAATTTTTTTTTTTCATTAAAAAAAAACTTGATTTGTGAAGGGAGAAAATTAATTTAGATTTTAGTTATAAATTTACGTAAAAGTTCTAAAAGGCTTAGTTAAAGAATAATACCTCAGATTTCATTCTTCGTAAGTTATTCAATTTAACTTTATTTCTCTATTAGAAATCCAATCATGGGCTGACTAAAACAAAAAGAATTGTCTTATTTCAAACTATTATTATTTTCCAATATATGCTTTTCTTACCAAATATCGCATTTTTGAATAGTGATAAAATAGGACTCAAAAACTCTTAAATATTGAAAATGTGTGAGAAATGTTATTATTTTACGTGCATTTTTATTATCTCATACTGAAACTTGCAACACCTGCATTTATTTGTATTTAATAGGAAAAATGATTTTATATGTTGTTTTGTGCAACAAAATCTGAAAAACTATCACAGTCATAATATCTGTTCTTGATTTTATTCACCAGAGTTCCTGAATACCATTTCATGTGTTGATATATCATACAAGTCCTAATCTAATTATTTATCATATACTTATTCCATTTCTAAAATGCTTACGGTGAGAGAGTATGGGATAAAAAAAACACCATAAAAATTAATAAACATAAAAATATTGTGTATCTTTAATAACGTTTTTAGGTACACAAATAATAAGGTTTCTTTTTCAAAGGTTGTGAATACTTTTCTAAAAAAATTTTAAGTTGCAAAAATAAAAAGCAAATTTTTATTTTAAGAAGTTTTAATTTTTTTGTCATATATAAAAATTATTCAAGCCTGTTTCTAAAACTAGGCATAGAAAGAGATTTTATTATTGTTCTTTAAGCTATCATTGGCATATCTTCCCCTTAGTTTTTAAAGGTTTTTACAATGATATCATCGATAGTTCAGTGTGAATCGAATAAAATTTTCTTTTATTTCGAAGAATTTTTAGCCTATTTTTTCCCATTACTTCCGACTATTGTGTTGAATAGAGTAGTAATTTAAAAGCATATAAAGATTTTCCTTATTGAAACTTAAATTTGTTTTAATATTCCATAAATGTTACAAAAAAGATACTCAAAGCATTAGTTATGGTCTGTAGATTAGATCTCCATTAAAGTGCAATTATAACAATTTTTTAAAAAATTCGATTCAATATCAACAAATGAATTCTCCAGTTTTGAGTTGTACGAATAGTGAATAAAATAATTCATTTTAAGAAATTATTTTTTACTATCTGATTTTTTTACAACGTGCACTTTCAATTTGCCTGTATTCGACTTTTAAAACTCTGTGTTAAATAAATTTATAATAATTCCTTAATCATTTATGCATTCAAAGCATAATTTATTATTATGAGTCGTAATAAAAATATATAAAAAGCTCGTATATAGATTGATCCAGACGAGTGAGCTCTATCTCCGCTAAAGTCACGAGAGATCGACGATTCTGTCTCATTTTCACTAAGCATTATTAGAATTAGATGTCATCTTCCTCTACAAGCGCGATTTTCTCTCTTTCTGGATTCTTGAAAACTTAAATTTCCTGTCATAATTTTGATAAATAATAGTAAAATGCCAAATTTCCCACTATTAATTGATTGAAAAAATAAAATTGGCTTATTTAGAATAATTCCATTTCTCCCTGTCATGAAATAGACGTTTATCATGGAGACGGATTTATGATTATCCTCATCCTGGACAATCGACATACAACCACGAACAAGAATTTTTACTATATGAGAGATATAAGTTTCGGCCGCAATTATTCTTGGGGAAAATTGATAAAAATTTCAAAACTGTGTTTCAGAAGAAACACATTAATTTAGTACTTTTATGGATCTCTCTTTCATACATATAATTCATACATAAAACTTGGTAATGAGTAATATAGATTTTGGTGACTGTTTGTGAAATGTTACTATCTGGATTTGTAAATTGATGACATGTCATTTTTCAACAAGTGATCGATGACACAGCTAATATGATTCTGATCTTTGTTTCCATGTCTATGAAATATGTACATATTTATTTTTATGCTTTTTTCTCCTTTTTCATTCCTTTGATCTTTTTCATTGAATAATAAGCTACGAAGTGAACTATATTTTATTTTTCTTTGCTACAATCGTTCACATTTCAGAATATTTCAGATATTACTTTGATTTATTAGCGTGATGAGGAAAATTGATAAATTAATATTGAATCGTTATTGATTTATAGCAGTTTACGCATTCCTTTTTGCTAATTTAAAAGTATTTTTAAATTATTTAATCATTTTTTGATGTTCGTGGCATTTTATTGGTCACTTTTAACAGTTCTTTGAGTTATTACTATGGTTGATACAGCAGACTGAATATGTTTTCCTATTTCGGTAATTTTAATTGTGTGTGATAACAACTAGTCAGGTTTTTTTAATAAATTCGTAACCATGCATTTTCAATGTGGAATAAATTTGGCGATCATGAAGTTCAGTGAAAGAGTTTCATTTGAAAATTAGATACATAAGATGCAATAACAATGCATATGACATGTACAGTATCATTTTCTAGTTTAAAACAACCTTTGATGATTTATTGGTGCATAAGCAGTTACGTTGCTAATTAAAATTTGCTACTCACGTCACAAAAAGAAATGGATTATTATTGCTTTTTTTTTATATAAGTCTACTAAATCATTTCTATATAGTTCTCGCGTTCAAAAGTTATTTTATTTATAAGCTAAAAGATCCAGCTTGGTAGTGGTTTTTAAGAAAATTACATGGAATTTCTTCTTAATATTATGATAATATTAGATCGGATATAAGGTATCCGTACACTTTTAAAATTCTTTTTTCGACAAAATTTTCAATTTCCTAATTTTAATGTTATTTTAAAAGTTAATCTCTTTTCTTTCCATTGATGTTTAAATTTTATTTATACCATATTTAGAATTTAAACTACAGGGATTTGAATTTTATTCGATAGATAATTTCTGGAACAGGAAGTGTGCTTATGTTTGTAATCTGAAGGTCGGGAAAAACTTTTGATTATATTTTTACGTATTAGAATATCGTAAATATCCAGAAGTATGAAATAAACAAGCTTAAAATATGAATTTGAGTTATTAGAATTTTTGAAAAATATAATAGTCGAGAGGATTTTTAAATATATATTTATCTAGAATATGGCAAAAAGAAAGAAAGAGCTTTATTGTATGTTTACATCAGGTATTTTCTTAGCTCATTGTTGTGAGTTCCTGTTGAAGCTGTTTCTTATTGTTGAAAATTTCGATTACCTTCGTTTAAAATGGATAATTCTAAATGTTGAATTAGTGCCGAGAGAAACATTTATTTCATGATAATGGTTATACTAAAAAAAAATAATTCCAAAAATAGTAGCGCAACATCTAACTTCAGTGCTTCGAAAATGAAATTTTCTGTTGGGGAAGAAAGAGTATTGAAATAACGAATAAACCAGTAATTGTTACCGAATAATTGATGTAGAAGTTCTGAGTTTATTTTTACAACTTTGTTGCCCAAATTGCTTCTACAAAGGTTTGCTATTTGGTGAAAATTCTAGATATGGGTTGAGCTCAAGTAAAGTTATTAAATATAAATATTGTGACTTTTGCACGGAGTTTTCTAGCTCAAAGAAAACTTTAAGCTGTCTTGGGGTAAATGTAAGATTTTTATATGGTACACAACAAATCGGTTAAGGTTTTTCTACTGCACGTATAAATTATGTGTTACTAATATTTATCCAGGCTCAGAAAACTGCGTGCTCTAATCTTAAAAACAAATTTATGTCTGATATTTCAGAAGTAGATGAATTGTACATATATACAAAAGGCAGCTAATGAATTGTTTGTTACGCATTCTTCTAAAATAAGATATCTGATTGCGGTGTTTCAATCATAAGAAAATGGTAGAGTAGAGGTTATATCTCTATTAATGGGTGTATCACTACTTCATCAATTGACACTGGTAAAGTAGTGGCCATTAAAATAATGTCAGCATATTGTCAGATCTGAAAAAAGATTTCAAAAATGTCTAACACTATTGAATCTGAAACATTATAAGCAGAACATGAGTGTCTCAGCAATTTGAAATGTTCTGTATTAAGAATTGAAGTTGATGGTGCTAACAGAACCTTCCAGTGATGCATTGTCAAACTAAATCTTAGATATTCGCATTAATATGTTGACGGTTTTCAAAAGGGCTACACAGTTAGATTATATTGGGAATGTTCAAAAAGAGGAAGTTTCAAATTCGTAAACTAAAGTTTAAAAATAAAAGTCTATATGTGGAAAAAGTAAACTTACTAATTCTTTTATTCAGATTACAAAACTGTTATGGTGTTGCAGTTCATAGTAATGTTGGTAATCTACTCAAAAATGTATGCGACATTGTTCCGTTGTTCATCAAATGGTAAGAAATCAGTGCATCGTTAATGCCGTATGGAAAGATAGCCGGTGTTGATATCAGCGAGCACTGTCAAGAAAACCCCAAAGAAAAATATCAAGGTTTTCTTAAGTGCTAAACATAATTAAACCTACATATTTAGAACTATATTCTAAAGAAGATCTCTATAGAAATATATTCTAAAGAAGTTCCTTCGTTGTAAGTCACAAAAGGCCAGTTAAGTGTTTTAATGGCGTTATATGACAGTGGGTACCGAAAGTTTTTGTCTGCCTTAAAACTTTAAAATCTGGTACTGCGATACAATTGAATAATAGGTATAAGGACTGTGTGGATTTTTTAATGAAACTTAAGGAAATTCCAGGGTGTTTTACTTTGAAATTAAATTAACATCTTGACAAAAGTAGCATTTTTGACGCTGAGCGTCATTCAACATCAGATGTAAAGCAGAATCGAAAAATACTAAGAACCCTTTTTGGGAGAGGGAGGGGATTTATAAAACAAAATAATTTTAACTATACTTTCTTTTGTTTATTATTTAAAATTGCATTTGAAACTTTTTTTTTTTTGATAAAATTATTAAAATGAGTTTTTTGATATGTTTGCATATGACAACTCAGATATCAGAAAATGATATGCATATATATATATAGCCAAATTAGTTTAAATTTTGTAAGGATCTTTTTATATAGCTTTAAAGAATTTCTACCACTTTCATAATTATAAAATTGGTATATTTATATTAACAAAGGTATAAATCAGGTAATGTAATAACTTTTTTTATTAATTCTTAACTCGAAACATAATAAAAACTGTAGTAATATCTTTTTCACCTTTGAAGTGGTATCAGTTCTAAAAAATGTTGTGATATTGCAGATAAAATTTGCAGAATGATGATATCTTTGTAAACGCGTTTGAGTTATGAGCATTATTCTGGTAATCAATCTATTTTTTCTATTTTTGTTATGTATTCCACTCTAAAATTTGTTAAGTAAAAAGTAGAATATCAAATGTATTTTGGATGTTTTTGTTATATTTCAGCATTAACAAATATTTTGATAGCACAAATATCAAAGCATTTCATAAACATTTCTCCGAAGGTGTATTGATACTTTAAAAATCATCATCATGACAAGTGTTTTTGAATTTAAAGACAAAATAAAGTAATAATAATTTCTTCCATTATTTCTTTAGCTGAATGGTTTGAACAAAGAATAGACGAAAAAAGTTGAATCTTATCTTAGATTCTTGTCATTAAAGAGATTTCTGAAGCAAGTAAGGATATGAAAGTATTCTATAATAATTCTATAATTCCTTATGGATAAAATTTATTGATTTATGACCATTTTAGAGAGAGATCAACGCTCTCAAAATTCGCTTATTATTTGTTATAAGAATACATCCAAGACTATTATTCAAAATGCATGTTCAATATTTTACCCCAATCTGCTTTCCACTCCATTAAAGAATGAGAGTTAACTTGCTCAGTTTAATATTGTATTTTAGTCTGATTTAATTGTTTCGTTTCTTTCAGTATTTAATGACACAATATTACTCGCAATGGATTAGAAGAAAAGCTATTTAATAGATTAAAGAGCTTATGCAACATGTTTTTAATCATATTAAGTTTCATCGTGGCTTGGATAAAATTGCAAACACTTTTATTCACATGAAATCAGTAATATGTTCTTTTGTACGTGAATTGCACTAAACCTGTCTGAACTGCTTATGCCGAGTGAACCAGTTGATCTGTATTCTGATGAGCGCAGCTGTTTTGAGCATAAAGACGTTGACTGAAATGCTGTGCATGAAAACAAAATTTCATCTTCAAATGATTCTCCTCAAGTTGTTCCAAACCACACAATTCCTTGACTTCAAATTTACTCACACTTTTTCTCGTTTTACGAATTAAACTTAATTTGTGAACACCAATGTACATGAAATTATATTTTACATTCACAACTCACAGATAAACCCCATCATAACGAGGGCTTGGGAAGAACCCCACAGGAAAGACAAGAAGTCTCAAATCATGATTTCTAAAACATAAACTCTTCATGAAAAAAAAAACTATTTCTAGAACAATGTATTTAATGTTCAAGAAAACTGAAAAGCTCAATCGTGATTTGTAACTGATAAAGGATATGCATGAATATTTGGAGTTTATTTCCACACCAGCAAAGGAATGGCACATAATTGTGCATGGTAGAGAGAGTCAATATTTCATTTCGAAGCGGTTTTTGTCTGGAGCTGTATCAATAAAATTCAGGTTGTGATACTAGAAATTTGTATATATTCATTGAAAGTAATTATAACATTATCATTGAACATTAAATGCATACATAGAGTCTTGATTATACGACCTATCTGGCCCTAAAGCTTTGAAAATGTGACCGTTAACGTAGCATAACTAGTATTGAGTTAGTATTAGGCTGATTCCCTGTCTATGCCTCGACTGAACAGATGACATAGATGTGCAAATTAGAGATTTATGCACTATAATCAAACATATCAAGACATTCTCGCATAAAGTACGAGTCATTGATAGCAAGAAACTATCATAGTAAACAAGTGTTTCCAAAGTTTTTATTACAAAGTTGAATTTACAAAGCTCGTGCTTTCCATTGATTTGGAATGGTAACCTATTTCGATGCTTAAATTTTTGCTCTATAACGTTATTTATAACATATTACATTAGACTTCCAAAGTGCGAAATTCTATGATTGCTTCTCAGATGAAAAAATTAATATGACCTTTGAGATATGTTGTTGCTTCTGAAGCTTGGTGTTCTCTTGATATAAAAAAAAAAAAAAATAACTTTACATATTTTATAATCGCTCTAAGGGATTTTAAACCAAGGAAACACGGAATGTACTGCCACTAGTATTATAGACGTCTCATAGGGTCTGAGAACTGCTGACCAGGTTGTCCGGAAGATTGAGTAATCTCGCACCCGTTTTCTTCTATAAACGCTTTTTCTTCCGGAGAACTGAAGTTAGAATGTCTTTGTTGGACAGATATCTTCTGACTACGAAGGGCGTAGAGGCTTCTTTTAGGTGATTCCGGAGAATTATAAACTGTACAACATCAACTTTCTCCTGCATCAAATTTAATATCCAAGCGACTTTAAGCATCCTGTAAATAAAATACGTAGAGGATTATGTCTCTATTTGGGCTTAAAAAATTCTGCTTGTAAATGTGTTTGGCCGCGTACGAAAGAAAGAAAAGATGTATTGTAAAGCTTACTTTAATGTCATAAAGCCTGTCGTCGTACCTTGCCCAAGGGAATATCCGATCACCGAATACAAGTCTCTGACTCTCTCTGTAAAATGATTCCTCAAGTATAAATATTGTAATTCCGCAGGAATATTGCAACATTATAGTATCCTCTATATCAGTGATTCTCAACCTTTTTTTTTTTTTTTTTTTTTGGTCATGGTATACGTTTAATAATTTAGGAATTGGAGGTCACTCTAATAATAAGATAAATTTTAAAAGAATTTTTCTTCGATAATTGATTGATGAACCTAAAATATAATTTGAAAACATAGCATACAATAATAATTTTCATTGAAAATAAAATGAAATTCCATTACAAAGTAATTAAAATATTTATTTAATATAAATTGAATGAAATGTAAAAGGAAATTCTATTACAAATTAAACATAAAGTTGATTTAATGTTAAATTACAAATTAAATTTGAGTTTGGTGTGTTTCTTGACTACTTTATTTGTATTTGGGAGTAAAAATAATAACACTTCTCCTATTTCGTAATCCAGAATTGAAAATGTGAAACTTTTTTTCTTCTTCCTCCTTTTTATCCCCTCGTTTTTATGTCAGTCTAAGGTGTAAATCCGAATTTGCGCATATCAGATGTGGAAAACTGTAATAACACAGAACTTTAACACAGACCACAGTAAGACCTTTCGAATTACTGTGGGATGAGATTAATTCAGAACGAATTGATTAATTCTTCTCAATATTTTGAAATTAAATATCAGCTATTACACACCGAAATCACTAATTCCTCTTCTTTCAAAGTTAATTCATGCTCTGATGTGTAGTTTGTCACAAAGGGATACAAAATCGAATCAATTTTTTTTATTTTTAAACTTGGAAAATAATAAGCAGCTCTTTACTCTAATATTGTCAAATGATCTATAGCTATTTTATGAATTATTTTATAACAGTCTTTGGGAACTAACTTAAGCTTTTCTAAACTACCTTCTAATGCTTTCTTCTTCCATAAAGAAATTTTTTTAGGAAATCTCAACAATTTATTGGTTGATTTTAAAATATTTTCTTTCGGTCAGTGCACACTCTCTTGTATTTATATTATTAAAGGTAACAAAAATATCAGATAAGGAAGCTAGCTTAGTATACCATATGATTATCTCGTCATTCAACAAATCAACGAAATCATGACTATCTTGTTCAAAAATACCTTTGTCTCTGTCTCTATTTTTAATTCAAGCACGCAATATAAAACTTTCTCTCAAGATTATCTATTTATTTTCTTGTTCATTAACAATGATTCGTATTTAGAATCCATATTTCGTATTTGTATTTAGACTAGATATTTTAGTCTAGATATTTAATCTGGCATAATTGACTAATAGGTGACTTTTGAACGGTCTTTGATTTTAGGCAATTAATCATTTTCATACCTTTTTTATGTTGATATTCAACACATAGGTTCATTTTTTTCAATCTGATTAACACTCTCTTACTACTGTGGAGCAGTGGTCTCGCTACAAATTGGAATTGTACATGAGCACTCATCTTAACATCACTAACATCACTTGCCTGAACAACATTGTTCCAGCACTGTTTCCAATTCTGATGATAATTGTTTTGTAAAGAATGTTTCCTGATGCAAACAGCAGTTAGTAACTAATATATCTGTGTTATGCTCCCTTACATGAGCTATAAATCCTGTTATAGATACAGTCATATCCGGAGGACCATCTGTGCAAATGGCAATGCCAAAACTCATTAAAAATTTAATTTCTTATAAATACGAATTAATTGAACACAAAATATATTCCCCTGTTGTGAAATCATATGATTCACGACAGCATAAAAATTGAATAATTGTATCATTTTCGTGAATATGTCGAACGAATGCGATTAAGTATGTTTTCCCCATAATATCAGTTGTTTCGTTGATATGTAGAACAAAATTTTAATTCACTAGAGTTTTAGCAGTATTTACTTAAGGTTTCGGGATAAGTCTATAATTATGAGATGAATTGAGTCCTTTGAAAGCGATATTGTACAAATTTCTATCTCTGTTGATTGATCGACCATTCTTTTTACAATTTTACAACAAGCAGGCAATATAATTTCTTCAGCTAAATTATGAAATTTTAATTTAAAAGCAATTCATTCAGCCATTTCTTCCAGCATTTTCAGACACATTAAATTGCTTTTTAAAATTCTTTACTTGCTTGGATTTTGAAGACAAGGATTTTTAAAAGTAACCTTTTTCTTTCGATGCAAGTGAAGGATTATTAGTGAATGAAAGACGCTAGAACTTGTTTGGTACTATAATAATAATTATCGAAACCAATGTTTGATAATTTTCAATCACATACCATACACTTAGGAATAATTTGGTCATTTAAAACAACTGACATCCCCTGCCTCAAGGTAGAAAACAACACCCGCTGAAACAGCCTATGTTCCAAATGCTTTTCGAATTCAATTATTAGTTTCAGAAATATTTGAGAAAAAACATTAGATAACAGTTTCATGAATTTTCCTTTTTTTCAGTAAAAATTAGCATCAGTAAAAATTATCAGTAAAAAGTGAATCAGTAAAAATTAGCAGATAGTTTACAACCCTTTAATGATTGGTAATTTCAAGTAATTAAGTTTGACCCTAACATCTTTGGAAGAATTGCTTACAAATTAAAATTTACAAGCAAATTTTTTGTATGAAGAATCCAAAAATCTATAATGTTTAGTTTACTGCCATTCATTTGTTTCGCAACTGTATTTAATAATTCATATTTTTCTTAGTTGTAATATTTGTCTTCAATCTTATTATATTTTTAGTATTAGAAAAAAATTTTAATTGGTTTAAATATATTTGAGAAGAATAGCATAGAAAATTTTGAGACAATTACTTAACGATCTATATTTGAGTTCAAAAACTTTCAAGTGGAATTATATGAAATTTGAAATATGTGCTAATTTCAAGATCATAAATCAGGTGCTCGAAAGAAAAAGGCATAATTTTCTTAAGAAATTATTTTACTATATTAATTGGGTTAGTAACTTAATCCATTAACATCAGAACTTAATTAATTCCCTTCGGATCATTATCATTTTATATCAATTTCGTCCAACTGCAGTGAGAATTGTGAAGTTTATTAAGGGTGTTTTCTAACAATTATAAATTAAACTACAATTGAAATAACGAGTTATACCTCACTTACTCTGAGGTTGTCGAGTAAAATAGGGATCGAATCTCCAACTAGTTGAACTGATTGGTATTTGAGCACCATGTTAGGGATTCCCAAGTTGACATGATACCGAGGAGCGTAGGTCGGTTCCAAGCCCAAAAGCCTTTAAAGAAGCTTAATGCGAGAGGGGATAACTGCTAGTATGGAAAGCAGACCCTAACACAGGAGTAAGAGATACATTGTATCTAAGATATAGGAACAAGTTTCATAGGCAAGGTTATGAATCCTTACAGAGATTCCACACAGCACTTCTTTGAGAGAAAAAACTGATTTGCAGAACACAGGTTAATTTGTCTTTATTTCAATGTATCTAATCGTATTTATTCATTTGAGATCCATTCTAATCAGTTTGAAATGAATGTATTCCCTAGAATTCTACTGCAAAGTTACCTATAAACTTGTAGTCCTTAGGCTATTTAGTTTGACGAAAACTGGTTGTTTTCAAAGTCACAAAGATTCAGTTTCTCTTTGAATTGTTACTTAAAAATATTTTGCTATACTTATCTCTAGATTTTTGATTCAATTATCTTTAATATATTGGATCTAATATAATTAATATATCGTACTTTAATTAAGTCTTATCAAATTTCATCAAAGAGTAATCTAAATTCATCAGTTGTAAAAATGTTATATCTTAAACTGTAACCGTTTGTAAAACAAAACTAAAATATGTTTGCGGTACAGGTGGGAGAAAATTTCAACATGTAATGTTTTTCTGAGAAACATATGGAAATTAGGTAATAATTCTTGCGATTCCTGAATATTTTAAATTCTTTCATTTTCATAAACTTATATTTACGTATATATTATTCCTTACAAAGGGCAAATGTACATTTCAATGATGATTCATTATATAAGATAGTAGTAGATTTCCACTCGCCTCATTCGCCCTTTCCTTTACACCTCGTGACCAAGTCGTTATCGCGATCAACGCTGTATTGTTGATAGACGATTTTATTTATTTACCAGCAGTCGTCGGCGAGAGTTATTCGCACATTTAGTGTTTTTTTAGAGAGAGCGTAGGCTGAAGAGAAAGTTAAGATGCGATCTTTTGTTCCGCTGCTGTTTGCAGCTATATGTTTTTGTCTTAGTCCAGGCATCCGCGCTGTTTTGAATACCCAACCTGAACAAGTGCACATATCTTATGGTAAAGTTCCATCTGAAATGATGATTACATGGACAACTTTCGATCCAACAAATACATCCACTGTTGAGTATGGAAAAATAAAATTAGATCAAGTTGCAACTGGATATGTTACGAAATTCGTCGATGGAGGGTCCAGTGCCCGTGTTTTATATATCCATCGAGTTTTACTGACTGATTTAGTTCCAGGAGCTGAATATGTATACCATTGTGGAAGTACAGATGGATGGAGTGCTGTTTATTGGTTCACTGCTATGCAGAATGGTACTAATTGGAGCCCAAGGCTGGTTGTTTATGGGGATTTGGGAAATTATAATGCTCAGTCTTTACCACGTATTCAAGAAGAGGTTCAAAAAGGTATGTATGATGCACTTTTGCATGTTGGTGACATGGCATATAATTTAGATTCAGAAAATGCTGCAATTGGAGATGAATTCATGAGACAAATTGAAACCATTGCTGCATATTTGCCATACCAGGTATGTGTTGGAAACCATGAAGAAGCTTACAACTTTTCAAATTATGTAAATCGATTCAGCATGATGAATCAAGAAGGACAAATAAATAATCATTTCTACAGCTTTGATATTGGCCCAGCTCATATCATTGCATTTTCAACTGAATTTTATTTCTATGTATGGTATGGCTGGACCCAGATAGCTCGCCAATATGAATGGTTAGAAAATGATTTAAAAAAGGCAACTCTTCCTGAGAACAGAGCAAAACGACCATGGATCATAACAATGGGACATCGCCCTATGTACTGTAGTACTGATGATACCGATGACTGCAAATTGAGAGAAAGTATCATAAGAAAGGGTCTTCCCCTCCTTCATGCTTATGGCTTGGAAGATTTGTTTTATAAATATGGTGTTGATTTAGAATTGTGGGCTCATGAGCATCTCTATGAAAGAATGTGGCCATTGTATGACCTAAAAGTATATAATGGTAGTTATGATGCTCCATATACAAATCCAAAAGCACCTGTTCATATTATCACAGGTTCAGCTGGTTGTCAAGAAAAACTTGATCCTTTTGTGAAAGATCCAGCCGACTGGAGTGCTGCAAGGTTTTCTGATTATGGTTATACTCGTATGAATATCATAAATAATACTCATCTGTATTTAGAACAAGTGTCTGATGATCAGAATGGCAAAATTCTTGATAAAATGATGCTTATAAAAGAGAAACATGGACCTGAAGCATGGCTTTGATTTGTCGTTATGTAGATTTAACATAACACTAAACTTAGTTTTGATTTCTTTTTTCTGTATATTCCTGTGCATATTATGTTGTGATATATATTTCATTATTCTGATAAAATGATAAATGTCGATACTAAAGCAGGCACCGATAGACGTTGCTGATGATATATATTTTCTAGAATCTTTTGTTGTACTTTTAATGAGTGTAAATGTATCTGAGTCCTACAATTTATCTTCATAATGTGTATTTGTACTTTTTATATTTTATTTCCAATTGATGTATGTATGTTAATGTTCATTAAAAAAATTCAAAAATTAGTGAATAAGTATGCTTTTATTGTTCTGTTTTCAGTGTTTTATCCATTGTTGTGATAATATTTTAGTAAGTATTATTTTATGATTAAATTTCATTGTATATGTTGACATTAATAATATCAATATTGGTTACAAACATTGTGAGGTATGATAATAGTTTTTAATAAAATAAACATTGAGAGTGGATAATTGAATTTCCAATTAATGTCTTAATTTATTGTACTACATTATAATCTTTGTAATAGATTAATTTTTAAATATATACTTATTTGTTCATGAAGTATTATATAATGTATGGAAATTCATCTAAAAATTATTGCAAGGTCTTAATTTTAGAGACATTCTTAGTGTGCATGGAAAAATGTTTCAGTTAATATTAATGTGTTAGTATTAATTTTGTTTTTCATTATGGTTGTAAGCTTATAAAATTAAAACAGACTATTCAGATATTTATATTATTAAAGAAGCACCAAAAAAACTATTTACAATGATTTCACAATTATCAACTATGGTAAAACTTCGTGGATGCCACCTGAACTAGCATCTCTCAAGAATCACTCAGTTATATGTATTAAACATAATCTAAAACTGATGTAGAAAATGATTTATTATAAACTAATTGTTATGACTTAAGTTTTTAATAATGATGAATAGTTTAAAACATCTGAATAAACTCCATTTTCAGTTAAAGACTAATTAAAAATTTTGAATATGCTCTTTAAAAAAGTAAAAATATCTATTTCACAAAGTTTCTTTTTTACATGAGAAAACTCTTAAATGGAATAAAATATTTCCATATATTTGAATAGGTTTTTTTTATTTCCTGTAATTGATAAGATGCCTGTGCATCATTTCTTTATTGTTTATTAATTAAATATTGTGTATTATTTTAAAGAAATCATTTCTAAGGAGTGGATACATTTTAATTTATTACCTTGTACAGTATGAGCATATTTTCTGTAGGTCTCTGTATAAAAAATATTTCTCTTTTATAATGAAAGTATGTAACAGTGTATTAATTTCAACTTGCATTAGTATTTTTATTTAATTTTGAATGTTTTTCTCATTAGACGTCTGAGTATTGTGAAACATTTCATTGTTATTCAAATCATTGTGAATGTTTTAATTAACAATATCGGATGAAACACAATTTAGTCTTTTTCATATACACTTGGTGTACTTACAAGTATGAATATTGTAATGCCTGGCAATATTTTGTTTTTTCAAACAGTGGTTTTTGTGCAAAAGATGGGAAAATAAAATTAGAATATTTTAGAAAATATATTGCTACTTTAAATTGGCAAAAAGGAAAGAAGTATTACAATTTACCTTTTTATTTAATAACTTAATTTTTTAAAAGTATTTGAGCATTCAAGTGTCTATTTCAATTTGTTTAGTCCTTTTTTTTAAAAAAAAATTATGAATAACAGGAAAAATTAAAATCCATATATATATATTGGGGGGAGGGGGAGATTAAGGAATTTATGTATTGTTTCTTAAATTATAAATGAGAGTAAAAATTAAAATACAAATGTGATTTTTGGAAAAAGAAAAAAAAAAATGCTCATTTTTGTGAAAAATTAAATTGTATGAACATGTATAGGAGAGGAAATCAATTTTCTCTGTCAGAAATGTTAAGAAAAGGTTTACACCTCATAGAAAAATAGTTTGACAAATTATAAGCTTAACAATGTTTTATTTAGAATACTTTGTGTAACTGATTGGTCTTTTATTCATATGATTATTGATAAATTATTAGGTAAAGGAAGGAGAATATTTAAGTTCCATAACTCCTATATCTTGTCCGTAATATAAGAAAAATCTTTAAAAAAAAAAAAAGGGAAAAGTTGAGGGAAGGTACAAAAAACCCTTCTCTCAATTTTTCCATTTTTTTTTTTTTTCCTCCCCCTTTCATGAAACAATTTGAGAAGAATTTTAAGACATTTGTTAAATTTTGTGTAAATCAAATTATATAAGTATGATCTCAAGCAATACAAGAAGCTGATGTTTTGTTTAATAATAATAAACTAGATGTGTTTCAGTATAGTAAAATGAAATCATAATTTTTAAATCTTATCAGTTATGGATATTAAAAGATGAATGGTTTTTTTATTGCATTAAGTAATCTTATTTCAATAATCTTTAGACAGTTTTTGCAGCACACTTGTGTATATTTTTGTTTCTAAATTCTGGAGTTCTCTTAGTTACCAAGTATGTATCTGTACCTTACATTATTAGTAAATTTTCATCAAATTTTTCAGTTGTAAATTTAGATTTGTTCATTATTTAACAAAGAACATAAGGTATTGTGGCATATTTTAAGTTTCATGAAAATTGTGTTTTGTCAAAATAAATGACTATTTAATTTTAAATGAAGTATTGTTAATATGAAATTCGTTTTTGAATTGGGTGGAATTATTTTCTTTCTTCATTATTTTGTAACTGTAATTTTTGCATTGTATGCAATATGCATTATATTCCACATGTATGTAAAGACTTGGTACTGTGTATTTTATTTTTCCCATCAGGTGTTCTCCTTAGGTTGTTTTTAATTCATTTTAATCTAACATAATAATTCCATAATACTATTATTATGGAATTATCATATTAGTAATAAAAAATTTAGATGTAACTACTATTAAAAATATGAAAAAAGTTGGTAAAAAAATTCTCAACAAATATTGAAAATTCATATTAACTATTTTTAGAAATTTTTCAATCTTTTAAACATTTTTCAATTTTTAAAACTTTTTTTTTATTGAAAATCAGAACTATGCAAATCATTTTTTGTATAGTTTAAGAGGAAACTTAATAATACATTTGCTTTTTACTGATTTCTGTTACCTTATATATTAATTAGTTTTATCAGTTTTTAATATTGAAAAAGAATATTTGTTATCTTTATATTTCATGGGCTTCCTATGAAGAACACTTATTTAAAGCTTTAGTTATTAACAAACCTCATAATTTCAGACTATTTCCATAATTATGGCTGCTGTTTTGAATACATTCATCAAAAAAGCCTTCCAGAAGTCAACATTAATTGGAAACCATCTTTTTCGAAAACATCTTTTATTGACCAATGCAACCTTCTCCATGGCCATGGGTGTAGCTGGGGATCTTGTGCAACAACATTATGAAATCCTTACTGACAGAGAAGATAGCTGGAAAGCTATTAGGACATCACACATGGGAGCTGCCGGACTTACTACTGGAGTACTATCACATTATTGGTATATCCTGATAGATGTATTTATACCTGGATCTTCACTTAGATGTGTTGTTAAAAAAGTAATGTATGACCAAATATTATTTTCACCAGTAAACCTTACTGTATATTTTGGGACTGTGGCTGCTTTAGAAGGATCTTGGAAACAATTAAAAGCTGAACTGTGGGAGAAAGGATTAAAAATCTACACAGCCGAATGGATTATATGGCCACCAGCACAATTCATCAATTTTTATTTATTGCCTTTAAGGTATCGGGTACTTTTTGATAACTTTATTTCATTTGGTTTTGATATTTATTCTCCCTATGTTAAGTATAGGTGTAAATTAAAAGAGCATGATGTAAATGAAGATAAATAAATACTGAAATTGCTGTAAAAAAGGCTGGCATTTTTTTTTTCCAACATTTGCTTGGTGATGTTAATTTTAAGGACTTTTAATTCTTTTAAGTTATGTGTCTTTTTGTTAATATTTTAAAGTTTTCATCAATTGTTAAACAATAAAATTTTGTATAGAGAATAGTTTTTCAGATAGAAAATATTCCAATATTAATATCATATTTCACAAGGGACTTACCACACTAAAAATAACCAAAACATTGGGCATTATACTACCTTATTTTAATTTTATGATATTTTTTAAATGTCAGTTTTTTGATGTTTTAACAAAATTTCGTTGGTCTACCTGCATTATTTAATGAGCTATTTAAATTTCCTTTAAAAATATGCCAAAATATTTTATTAACCATCAAATTTTAAATTGCACATTCCTAGTTTTTTTTCTTTTTCATGATGATTGTCATTGAATTGTTAATATTTTTTTTTTTTTTTTTTTGTATTCAATATAAAATTTTATATAATTATTTGATAATGCATGGAATATGGGTTTAGATACGTTGTTGTATATTGAATAAGGATTTAATTATTTTTAAAATCCTCAAAATTTAATACAGCTGTTTATTTATTTGTAGTGTCTGATTGAAAACATTTGTATAATTATAATTAACACTAGTACTAACAAACCCGTGTATAGAATTGTGAGAAACACTTCGGAGGAATTGGAAAAAAATGTGTAAAAATATTAAAATTTGTAAAAGTAATAGAAATGTAAAAAATATTGAAAAAATTAAGTTCTAAATATTTGTCTGTTTGAAGGTGGTTTTTTTTTCTCCCTGAATTATGCATTTTCTGTGTGTTCAAATATTGTGATGTATAAATTTTTTCTTATAAATATCTAATTTTAAAAGAAGTTGCTGAAAGGTACCATTCCCCATAAGTAATGTGCAAAAAGGAATATATTTTAATGTATTAATATTTTCTGTTTCAGTGAATTTTTTCTGTACACAATGTATTCCATATTTTGTTTCGTATAAAATGAAAATTGCTACTGAATGTTTGTAAATCTTAAAGGTACAAATATAATATGATAAATATATGTATGAAATATAGCTACACAAACTTGTATTGATTTTTGGAGCATTTTTCCTAAAGTATTCTCAGTTTGAGTCCTGTACATTAATATTAATCAAAGACACCCTCAATTGAATACAGAAAATGTTTGTTGTTTCCCTCATCATTAATTTTGTATTTTGTAATCATAAATAATAACTTTAATATATAGAATAGATAAAAGAATTTTTTAATTAATTATACTATTATTTTTCTCTCCCTTTAAACCCCCCCCCCCCCTTTTTTTTTTTTGAGTGAAGTGATTTGAATGTGCGTTTAAAAAGACACAAACCTTACGATTGGTAACTTTCAAAATGACTTTTCCTGTTGTGCTTTTAAACATTCTAAAATATAATTGTACACCAATGATAACTCCTAAATAAAGCGACCACGTTTAATAATTATATCAGCTAAAATTCTTAACTTTCAGACTATTATCTATTATCATACTATACTCTTTCGGTACTCCGGCAAATATCAAAACACTTGATTACTAGAAAATCACTAATAATTATGCGTTTAAATAGCAAAAGCTATGCATTATTACGTAGACGTAGAAGTTAATGTAGTACACGCAAATAAAATGTCAAACTTACGAAATAACTAAAACTACAAAAAAAAAATTACTATAAGCTTTAATAGTCTACATCAGGGGTATTTAAATGTAAGGGAACCCTTTAAGCTTACTATTCTCTTCAAGGAACCCCTTGATCAAAGAAAAGAAGAAATAGGATACCAACTCTTTATCCTACTCAAATTTATGAAATTATTATTACATCTCTATTTTATCATAATAGAAACTTCTTTTAAAAATAATAAACGGTAAGGTAGCAAAAATGGTTTTTTTTTTTTTTTTTTTTTTTTTTTGATTTTCCAAAATATGTGTATGAATAATCAACAAAAGCAACAATATTTTAAATTTTAACAAATTATTGAAAAGAAACAAATTTTTGTGACTTGTTTGCTATTATTATTTTATTACAAAGTATTTTTACGTTTGAAATAATTGTTGAAATCTGCAACCTAATGTCATCTTCAGCCTCCATTCTGTTTCTGCAATTATGAAATTATGCAAACTACGGAAGCGTTTAATATTATCTTTCAAAATGAAATATGTCCAAAATTTCAATTTTAAAAGAATGGCGTCAATTATACTTTATACAATTGAAAATAGTGAAATAAGTGGGTGATTCTTCACTTGAGTCTAAGAACTCAGACCTAATGCGTCTTGATTAATGCATTTGTAGCATGTGACTTTTACGAAATTTAAGATTTTATTTTATCTTTAAAATATTTATTTTTACAAGCAAATTGCCTTTAAGAATTCGATCTTTCATAAAAATTAAAATTCTACTAGAATTTTGGCGGTTTGATTGAGCAAGTAGTGATCTCTTGCGGAATCCTTGTCAAACTTCCTGGGAACCCAGGTTGAAGACGCTGGTCTACATTATTCTATTGAAGTGAAAAGCATAAAATAACATATGTAAAGCTCGTCTGCCTGTAAACGGTCGATTAAATGGCAGGACCGAAAGATGAAGTGGCGTTTTATAGAGTACTGAATTAAAATCAGACAAAACTAAGAGAACTATTTTTAGTTAAGATATATTTTGTAAATTTGAATTATGCTAGGAGTGTTTTCATTTCACTAGGCTGCATTCAACGACTTTTTAACTATCAAAAAAAATTCTTTTATTTTTATATCAAGATACTGATTCTTTGTCGCAAATTAAGTGCAATATCGTTTAATTGCAATTTTGCTGTAACTTTTTTTTTATCTCTCATTTATATAACCAAGTTCATGATATTTATTGAAATGATGGAAAATTAACCGATGTAAGATATTGAATGTGCGATATCTCTTAACATAAATTTCAATTTCAATTCATTTTTACTAGTATTGTTTTATTAACTATAGTGTTAATCACACACGCATAAATCAGTAATGTTTTAAGCTTGTGAGTGTATTAATAATGATTTTAAATAAATTTATAATGTTAAATAAGTACTCAATCCTATCGCAAAGTTTCGATGTGTTACATTTGAGACTTGGAGCACGTTTGCGAAAAGCAGTTTTAAATCACAAGGTTGGAATGGCTTACCGAGCTCATTATTGAAACCATCAAAACCAAATAAAATGTTATTTAAGGTGACCGACTACGTCTAAAACGTGATTTTCGGCCAAAATTAATTTTTTTTTTATTTTACCATTTTCAAACCCAGCTCATTAGCTTTCTAACATTGCCATTGTTTTGAATTTAGGATAAGAAGTCTGTCATACACAAAGATCTCAATATCCATCTTCTTAAGAAGCACATCAACTATCTCTAGAAGATTCTGTAATAGACTAACAAATCATACTGATCCACTAATAAGGGCCCTGCTAATTTTTGCTCACAATAAGGGAACCCTACCCTACTAATCCTGTAATATTATTTCCATCTAATCCCCCCCATAACACTTTGCATTCCAACTCGGAACCCTTCAATTAAATCCTTCATCGCTCCTTCAATAGCCTCTTTAGTCAACCTTTTCACTCCAAGACTTCCATCATCATCTATTAAGTTTATCATCAGCTGTTTATTTACCCTGTCGCCATCCTTACCTCCCCCCTCTTGAACTAGTTTGCTGACCATTACTGTACACCCAGCCAAACAAGAACCATTTTATTATTAATTAAAACGTTTTTCTGAATTTCACTTGGTGTGTGTGTCATCAAATTTTCGATCGTTAATTTAACCAACTTCCCATCAAGCTAGAGCTTTGAAATTTTGGGAATCTTTCTTACTCGCCTAACAATGCAATATTTAGACATTTGCGACAAGTTTAACTAATATTTCAATAATTTTAATAAGTCAAAATATTCTTTCCTCTCGGCGCTTTTAGGATTGAGGAAAAAATTTCTTTCCCCCTCTGGGAACACCGGGCACTCCCCACACGCCACATGAGGTATCGTAAAACTCACAAAGGGGAGATAGTAAGGGTTGCTGACTTTCAGTCAGTAATCATTCGCAAGAAAGAAAGATTCCAATATTTGGCGCCGTGTCTTATCATAATAATTTTTTTCTGAATTCTGGTTCCCATTTTTTTTTAATAGAATGACTTACAAACTTTCAAATGCATTTTTTGATTTTATGAGTATTGTGATTTTTTTAATACGCTCACAAATGTCTCTTGTTAAGTAAATTTTAAAGTTAAAAATAACTAACAGTTTTAACTAATATTTCAATAATTTTCTTTAATAAACTTTGCTACCATATAAAAACGTTGGTTTTTACATCGAATTTATAAATTTACCTTTCCCTTCCTTCTGCTTTCACATCATCAAAAAATGGGGGGAGGGTATTTCAATTGTAATTTTACAACAATAATGAAAAAAAATTTAAAAATTCATATAAAATAATACTCTTCTCTTGCTGAGGATTAGACATTTACACTACGTAGAGTCTATCCAAAGCATTGAAAGAGGGATGTAAAAATATCTTATCTTACAATAGGATTAGTAAAAAAAGGTGTTAAAATTCTTTAAAAAATCTTATCCTCATTGTAAATAATTCCTTCACTTTCCTCTTCCTTTCCATTAATTCATGTTTTTTTTTCCCCCAAATTCACTTGCGCATAAGCACATTTTTAATATGTTTGTTTAAAATTTTAAAAAATTTCAAAACTAAAAGTCCAAAGTACTGGCACTCGCTACTATTTGATTGTTGAGGATAAGAAAGAAACGAAATAACAATTTAAACATTACGTTATAGCTGTCAACCAAACCGGAAGTACCAATTTAGAGCCATTTAAATGAAGGGGCCGCGGTAGCCTAGTGGTCAAGGTCGTGGACTAGCGGCTGGCGGTTTTCGTTCAGTTGCGGGTTCGATCCTTGGCCGCCAAAGACCCGCCGTGTAGCCGGAGCTGATGCACGTTAAATCTGTTCGGGGCCCAAAGTCCTCCCATTGGCGTGGTGTGGATGTTAGGAGAGGTGGGTGCCAGCTCAGGTGTCGTCCTCGTCACTTGACCGTGGTTCAAAATTACGAGGTCCGTCGCCAATAGCCCTCGTGTTGCTTCTAGTGCGACGTTAATAAAAACTAAACTAAACTAAAGCCATTTAAATGATCGGAAGTTTGACAATTTTTAATAAATTTACAGTAATTTATGTAAAACAATATATAATTTTTATTGTGAAAATTTTACTGACATGTTCTATAAGCATGCTACAAAATTTCTAATTTTTATGAATTTCTGTGAAAGAGAATGGCAATAGCAAATATGTCATATTGTTTGCATCTCGCATTTGGAGACCGAAATTGTTTATATGCAATTTAAATTACACAGTAAATCTTTTTTCATAAGATAATCATTGTTTTTTCTGAAATATTGAGAAACAAAGTAATATTTGGTAGAATCCTAGTTTTTTTCGGGGGAGCACTTGGCGTGATTTAATTTTTGGCGATTTAACACCAAGTTAGTTACCATACAAATTTTTTATGGCAACCCTATAAAATCTATGAAAGAGGATTTGACTTTTTGTTTATTCCTTTTTTTTTAATGAAGGATTGGATACGAATGCTGTTCATCATGTACGGGCATCATGACCCCGAAGACCCCTAGTGATCTTTTCCTCTCCCATGTGGTTTACTGTATTTGGTAAACACGGGTGACGCACTCCCGGAATACCCTAGCGATCCTTCTCTATTTTCTACCCTCCTTGTCAACCACTTTTTGATTTGTTTTCAACTTCACGTCTAGATCACAGTTTAATCTTGTTTGGCGCACAATAGCCATATCAGGCTCTTGCGCCAATAAACTTTACATTCACTCACACTCACATACGAATGTTGTTTATCCCTGGAATACCGCGATTTTTGAAAATGACTATTCCGTTGAAAACGTTGCAAGTGGATCGTTTACAACAATTTGACTTGACTGAAGGAAAAAGGAAATCAACATTGGCAATTTGAATGTAATTTCCACGGCAACCTGAATCATCATTAATAAATCAGAAATAAAACATGCTTCTACTTGCAGATTTCTATGTCCAAAGTTCGACGCTGAAATTAATCATATCCTAAAAGATCTAAATTGTAATAAATTACCACGAAGTAATCAACAAGTTCATAAAGAAGAGTTCAGCTCATCTGAAAGGATATTAAAGAAATTTAATAATGGAATTGTTTACATATTTATTTACAGGATTTTTAAAGATAGGGTTTTAGGGATCGTAGAATGCGATGCTTCCGAAAGTTCGTTAAAGTTCTCATTTTTATTTCTAAAAGTTCTAGTTGAGTTCAGTTGTTTTGTGACATACTTCCCACCTTAAGTTCCTCCATATTGGAACTCAACACTCAGGAACGAAATATTCTAAAGGTCCATGCGACGAGGAGCACGTAGAGTTCGTCCATATCGGTTAATTTGATGATGAACAGATGTGGGCGGCAGTCCTTCTCCAGAGTCAGAAACTAGGGGTAAGGAATCACTTGAAATATTTCTCTCATCATGTTTGAAATCACTTTCAATCTGTTGACGTAGATCTTTATCAATGGGGGAACTTACTTCCAATGGATAAAGACGCTGGATAGGTTGAAGCAAGTCGCCATGCTTTTTACGAATTTTAGCAAGATGTACTACACCATCTTTTCATTCAATCAATTGAACCACTTTTCCCATGAGGCCAATTAACTCTTTTAGCTGTGGATTCAAATAAAACTACATCTCCTACGCAAAAAAATGTACTTTTCGCGACCTTTTTTGCATAATTGATCAAGATACTTAGAGCGAAATCGTTTTCGTAAATCCTCTCGGAGTTCTAATCTGTATAGATATCTTTTTCGTTAACTTGTAGAATCATTTTGATCTAGATCTGGAATTCCACTCTCCTTAATGTCTCTTAGAAACTCTGCCGGTGTTAAAGGTTCGAGTTTCAAATCTTCAGATACATAAATTATTGGTCTAAAGTTAATAATATTCTCACAATCGCAGATAATCATGAAAAGTTATTCATACCTTAGAGAAGCCTTTCAAGGATTTTTCTCTAGATAGTTTTTAAAGGGCCTATCAATTGTTTCCAGAAGCCTCTCCACCATGGAGAGCTGGGTGGAATAATATTTCACTGGATTCTTGACACTGATGTGTAATAATTGATTTTATTCCAGTCCACTTTATTTAGGGCTTGGTTAGATCCTGTAAAATTACTTCCATTATCCGTATTGATAATAGAAGGCCTTCCTCTTGCAATGAAGCGGCTCAAAGACAACAAGAATTGGTCTGTGGTAAGAGAGATCACCACAGTTCAAGATGTACAGGTAAACAGCAGAAGTGTATTAAACGACCCGAGCTTTTGATGCATCTTTTAAAAATAAAGGACTGGCAAGATCGATTCCAATAGTTTCGAATGTGGCAGAGTCTCTTAGTCGGTCTTTTGCTAAGGGTGCTGCTTGGACTTGGGGATGCTTAGCATCAAATCTTTTGCTGACGGTAAATGTCTTTATAACTTTGCGTATTGTTTTGCGACTTTTTAGAATCCAAATCTCTTCTCTTAAAATGGACACCGAGTCTGAATTCCACAATGAGATAAAGATTTATGCTTTTGCATTATCATTTTATGAACACAATATGGTCCGAAGGTAGAAGGATGGGATATTTGAAATTTTCAAAATCTTTCCTCATCAAAAGAAAGTGTCTTGATTCTAAAAACACCGGATGGGTCCAAGAATGGACGAAGATTGCGAAATCTTTCATCATTAACTGTTCTAAGTAATGCCTTTTGGGCCATTATCTAAATGAGAGAGAGAGAAAGAATTTCGACTTCTTTCATTTCTTCAACTTCCAAATATTTTTTTGGTGCAAGAAGTCTTACTAATTTTACAGTTTCTAATAAAGTGATGTATCCATGCTGTAATTCTTACTATTTTTTCAAAGGATGAAACATTGATTAAGTAATTAAATTCATTATTTTCTGTAATTGTTAGAGTAACATGAATCGTTTTGAAACATTTCGTTCTTCCGAAAGGCAGAAAATCAGCGTTTGGAAGAGATTAGAAATTCAAAAGAAGTCATTTTGAAAGTAGTAATTTGAATTGATTACGATTTGTATGATAAACATGGTTGACAGACAAGCGTTCGTAGAAAATGGATCATTTTGAATAAATTTTTTTTTTCGAAAGGGAGAAAATCAGCATTAAAAAAGCAGTAGAAATTCTAAGTCATCGCTTTTAAAGCAGTTAGTTGAATATTTGGGGATCGATTACGTTTTTCATGCTGATAGGTTCAGGTATCTCTTCTGAATAAGATCAGTAAATTTTATCCGTTCGTTTTCCAAATGTTTCCTTCTTTTTTATGCTATGCATTTTTACATATCTTCATTATAACTGAAATTCCAAATATTGAAATGCTATTTCGTTTTTAATGGCTTTCATTTTAAAGACACTTTTATGCTATTTCATTTCCCGTTAATATAATTCACATTAATATTAAGTGCTTTGCTGTTCAATATTGCCTTTTCTATACGTTCTTTTATGTTTTCTTTATACTTATAACGAGTTTTCAGACTTTTACCTTAACATATCCTTTCATCTAAAACGTCATCATTTTTATAAATTATTCTTCCAGATATGGCAATTTCTACATTTCTTTTCAGTGAAAACGTCAGCGAAATTTGTCTTCCAGATACGTTGCTATTATTTTTTTCCGCTTCTATAAGCTCCGGGTTCACTGTACATATGGCTTTGACGCCATATAAGCGAGGTTTTAAGAAAATCACCAAGTGGCCCCTCTAAATTAGGACTTGACGTATCCTTTTTGAATTTTAAAATGGGAGGATCAAGTTATATTCGAAAAAAACCGAAAATTTCCCTGTAATCGATACACTATCAGTAAGGAAGTTCACTCTTGATACTAATGATACTGTTGCACCAAGTGCTAAAAAACTTGGGAAACTTGACAAAAATTTGAATGATGATAACAATATGAAGGAAAAACAATGTATGGCTATCGTATAACAGCTTTAGACATACTAATCATTGCTTTTACCGTTTTATTGTGCCCATAATGTCTCAAAAATAAATTGAAATTGGTAGAAGATTCCAAGTTTGGTCTATCTTCAAATCTTACTTTACATTGTAAAAATTGCCCATTCTCTTTTATATCTAAAAAGAACATAATGAACAATTAAGTGAATACAAGATTTGTGTATGCGCTTCGACTCATTGGAAAAGGGTATACAGCTGGGGGAAAAAATATTGCTACTTTAAGTATGCCCTTTTTGTCAAGCATGTCTTTTCGACAACAAGAAAAACAATTATTCATGCTGCTGCATTCGTTGCTAAATTTTCAATGAACGTAGCTGCAGAAGTGGTTATTACAATACAAAAATCAGCTAATAAGTTTACGGAATGGGGGGGGGGGGGGTCGGTGGAGCATGCAACGTCGAGTCTACTAATCGTTCAATGGTGGAGCGAGTGCGATTTCAGTTTTGAATGGAAAAATTCTTGATATTGAAATCATTCTGCAGAATTTGTAATAAATACAAAAATATACCATCAGCATAAACTCAATCATACTTGCGCAAATCACAGTGGATCCTCGAGTAACTTGGAATTTGTTGACGTTTATCTATATTTGAACCGTCTGAAAGTTTACGTTCTCTTCGATACACCGATTACTATGGCGATGGAGATTCGAAAGGATTCAATGCAGTTCAAAATATTTACGGCAAGGAATCTGTGAAAAAATTTGAGTGTATAGGAATATATTCAAAAAAAATTTGGAAAGCACCTTCGCAAATGAAAAGCTAACAGAAAAGGACTTAGCTGCAAGGGAAGGATGATAAATAATTTTATAAACAAACTACAAAACTAGTATGGTATAGCTATTAGGTCCAATGTATGAAGTTTATTAAACATGCAAAGTGGCACAATCGCTGTAATTGCCCACTGTTGTTCAAGTAGGGGAAATCAATGCATGTATCCGAAAGTTGTGGACAGTTGGCATAAATATCAAAGAGCTTTTGCTATGGGAAAACCTTACAAGGATACTAATATGGGTCTACATTCAAATCTAATAAATACAGTTAAACCCATATACATGAAGTTATGGGACCAAAAATTACTCATCAAATGATCTTTAATGTCTCACTCACAATACCAATGAAAGTTTTAACAATGTCTAATAGTCGGTAATACTAAAAAAATGTTTTTGTTGAAACACCAAACTTTATACCTAGAATCATATTTAATCATTATCCAATTTAATAATGAATTTTATGGATTACTAGCTGATACCCACCCGCATTGCTGGGCAGACGATAATATTATATTTCACAACCTATACGTAAAATATCAAAAAAAATTCAATTTTTTAACGATAATGATAATCTAAATTTTAAATTTAAGTAATTGATTGTCTTTAATAATGGTTATCCACCACTTTCAAAAATATGAGAAAAATAAAAATTTTAGTAAAAAGTCACCCCATATATATATACACATGGATAAAACTCATTCTACCGTATACATGTGACACCTAATATTGAAAAAAGATTTAACATTTTGTTAGAAGATTCATCATGTGCTTAACTTTCAAATGAAATACCCTCGCAATGACATCGTGTCTATCATAAGATTTTTGTCCAAAATTTGCAATACTAAAAAAAAAGTCGAGGAAGTCGGGACATCCAAAATGTCTTACGTATGTCATAGCGTCTTGGGTTCGTTCATGCATGTAGCGAGGTTCTCCAGTAAACGTCTTGCATATGCGCTACTCCGTATGAAGTAATCATTTTAGTATTTTTCAAAATATCGCTAAGTTTTGGGGCTAAACTAAGTTTTACCCACCGTAGGATTCCAAACTTATTTATTTCTATCGCTAAATCTGTACTTTTCCTAATTTCGACATGGATGAAATTTCACATAAAGAGCCCCTTCGCTAAAATCATGCCAATTCTCCATCAGCGCTTCAATATTAAGTTATTTGGTATTTTTCCATTTCGCACGCGCAAATCTCACCAAGTGAACTTAATTGGTGACAATACAGAGTATACATAGAAGGAAAAAATATATTCCGTTTGGCGTCGGTCGTATCATTTTTGGCGATAAAGTCACCAAACTTAACATAACCGATGGATAAGAGTAGATTAACGGGCGAAAAATAGATTTTGGATACGATTTCCGTAAAATCCGTTCTTAGTGAGCGTCTACATCTCAAAATGAGTAACTATGCTAAATTTCAAGTCAATCGGTTGAATAGTCTGAGAGATCTCATGATGAGTCAGTCAGTAGTATTCGCTTATAAACTGCTGTTTGTAGAAAATGCAACACCATGAAGGAATCATCAGAATCAAATGAAATTCGCAGCAAATGTCAATTATAGGATATTATGCAAATTAATAAAGTTTCAGAGCCATCGCGCGTGCGCGGCGCGCGCAGCGCCCTCTGAATTGATGCTGAAAGCGTATAAATAAAGTGCTGTAGCGGGACGTTGAAAAAAGTCTATGATTATTTGTTAGTGGCAAACGTTTAGTGAGACCTGAGTATGCCTCCACGACGGAAGAATAAGAAATTCAAGCAACTTACGGAGTTTGAACGAGGGAGGATAATCGGCCTTCGAGAAGGAGGATTTTCCTATCGCGCAATAGCAGCGGAACAGTTCCACAGTGATGCGAGTTTGGAAGCAGTGGACCGACGAGCACCGAACAACTCGAAAAACAGGCACTGGACGACAGAAGGTGACGTCAGAGCGCGATGATCGACACCTGCTCCGCATGGCGGTGAATGATCGCACAGCTTCCTCCAGGCAGCTGGCAGCACGTTGGTCTACTGCTACAGGTGTACAATTGTCGGCTTCGTCAATTCGTCGTCGTCTGCTGCGCCGTGGATTGCGTGCAAGGGTGCCTTTATACAGGATTCCCCTCACGGCGAATCATCGACGGCTGCGTCGGCAGTGGGCTCTTGAGCACAGAGACAGGCGAGCTGATTGGCACCAAGTTGTCTTTTCAGATGAATCACGCTTCAATTTGTGGACCCATGATGGCCGTGTTCGTGTTAGACGTTATGCCGGTCAACGCTGCCTTCCTGAGTGTATTATTGAACGACATAGTGGTCGAACACCCGGAGTTATGGTCTGGGGTGCGATTTCGTATCATGGACGATCCAATTTGATACGAATTGAGGGTAATCTCAATAGCAACAGGTACGTCCGTGAAGTGCTACAGCCCGAAGTCGTTCCTTTCCTTCAAGGCATCCCTGGAGCTATCTTTCAGCAGGATAATGCACGCCCACATGTTGCGCGGACTGTTCGAGACTTCTGTTCAGCACAACGCATGCAACTTCTTCCTTGGCCTGCTTATTCACCGGATATGTCGCCTATTGAGCACGTGTGGGATATGGTTGGTCGGCGTCTCGCTCGTGATCCGCGTCCTGCAGTTTCCAAAGACGAACTTTGGTTGCGCATACAAGCGATATGGAATTCTCTTCCTCAAGCAGATATTCAACATCTGTTTGACTCCATGCCACGTCGTATAGCAGCACTTATTGCAGCGCATGGTGGCTGCACCAAATACTGATTTCGGACGCTTAATTTGTTTCTTTTGTTTTGAAAATTTCATCATTTATTTGTATCAGTACAAGTCGTTTCTGCATTAAATTTCATTTGATTCTGATGATTCTTTCATGGTGTTGCATTTTCTACAAACAGCAGTATATATATATAGAGAGAGAGAGATTAAAAGTTTTAGAGGAATTAGAAATCACTACAGGCCAACTATACACTGAATCAATACAATAGTATAGATGAAAATCGCATTGATTATTAAAAGCGTTATTCTTTGTTTGAAACTAAAGAGGCCAAAAAATAATAATAATAAGGCAT
>BMAW01098640.1:703701-721628 GCA_019974015.1 Nephila pilipes | reverse complement strand
AAAATAACTGTAATTATCACGATGAGTAACTTTTCCAGGTTTAAATATATTTCTTAGATTTTAGTTTATTTTATTAATCTATATCATAAATGAGTTTAGCAAAAATTAAATTTAAATTATTGTAGCAGAATTTTCTTTGGGGTGTTTTGCATTTAATTCAAATTTCTCCTTAAATTCCTTAATTTATTAAATTTTATTTAATAAATGTAGTATTATTAGCCTTTTTAAATATTTTTGAGTCACAATCTTTTTAAAAATAGGGTGAAAATTTATTTAAAAACCTTTTTTTTTTTTAAAAAAAAAAAAAAAAAGTTGCATCGAACGTTGTCGGATACCTTAACGTATTTTAACTTGTGTGTTTACTGGTGGAGAGTTCCATCCCTTCAACTGTCGTGTTAGAAATGGAATGCGTTAAAGGATATATCTGTATTGTGAATCACTTAGAATTAAACAACATATCTGGAAAGAAAATTCACGAAACGTGCGCATTTTATATTGTATGCCGATAGCTGAAGATGATTGTCAAGCAAAAAAAAAAAATTAAGTTTCTCGTTTTAATTCAGAATTAGTACGTAATTATTCATTAAGAATATCAAAATTTGGCATACCTTTTCTGTCGTTCCGGGGAACTGGTGCTTTTAAATCTCGTTTAGGTGCTACAAAACTGTTCGATAAATTTTAATAATGAGTCACACCGAAAATCAACATTCCTTTGTAAATAAAAATAATGTATTGACATTAATTTAATTACAGCACAGTTACATAACTCAACAAGACACAACACAGTTTACATAGGAGAGCAAAAGCGTTCTCTAATTCTAATTAAAGTTCGTTCTGTTATGCGCTGCTCACTCCAATCAACAGCGTCCTTTGGCGGGAGTCACGTGGTTTCTGCTAGAAAAGTATACAGTTCTGAACAATGACTTATCAGTGACGGATTCATCAAAAAATGGTAGAGGGAGGGAGGACACAAAATCCCGTTTTTTAAGGATTTATTTCAAATAAATGAAATGAAAACGAGTGCAGTGTTTAGGAACTCAGTTGGATAAAACTAAGTAGTGGATTATATTGGCTTTAAATAATTTTGTTAACAACAAAAACACACGTTAATGGTAATGTTTGAATAGATTTTAAAGCAGTAACTTATACAAGGATTCTCGGAATAAAATGGGAAATCTCCCTGACACACAGATGTCCTTTGGCAAAGGCGACGAGAAAGATGAAATCACCAGTTAGCTTAGTCATAAACCAGACCATAAACTTCCGATATTTCCTGTCGAATGAGGTCATTAAAAATCTCTTAAAGGGAGAGAGACGAAAAATTACCTTGCTCCGAAAAAGGGCACGAAACGCTCAACAAATATGGAACGCTTGTGGCGTGAACTAAATGCATATTATTAATTTTACAGTTGACACATACGCATATAAATAAATATAAAGGTGTACAGATGCTTTTAATCACTAATTATTCAAAATTTTATGTTTAAAAAGCGCGAATTTGTGGGGAAACCCCCATTAATCTTCTCTTTGAAGGAAAATGACTTTCTGCAATTCATTAAAAAACCAATGATTTTACGGAAGCTGCCGTGAACATCTAGCTTTGAAATTATGAAGAACCAATGGGCTTAAAAGGTTTTTTTTTTTTTTTTCTCGTTTTAATTTTTATCAATGCATGGGAAATTTTTCCAATGTAATACAAAGGCTTTAAAATTAAGATGTTAAACCTTTAAACGGGAGGGGGGGTAAGGAAATTGATAAAAATATGTGCAAAACTAACTTCAGGGGCAGTGGTATATATTTTTATACCACATATTTAGCTCCCAAAAAATCTCTGAAAATCTCAATCTCAAAAAATCTTTTTCCCCACACATTTATCTTCAAATGGTAGTTTTTATTGTTATTTATTTAAATTAGATGGCACAACCATGAAGAAAGATTATAAAAATTATAGCTTTGAATCTAATGAAAGTTCCTTATTGGAGATCCGTTAGCGCGCTACTCATGTTTGTACCTCCCTCGTAGTCCTGTCCACGTAGGAACACACTACCATAATCAACTCTTTCAGTATTTCTTTTATTATGTTTGCCAAAATTCCTCCATTTAAGTCCATTACTTTTGTGAATCCAAGGCCGGTCATGACCGCGAACTCTTGGCTAGCGTTGTTTTCTTCGCATCGTGGATTCGAATCTTGATGTCACTAAAGACAAGCCTGGACTGATGCACGTGAAATCTGATCGAGGTCTCAAGTCCTCCCATTGGCGTAGTTTGGAGAGGGAGGTACTAGCTCAGGTGTCATCCTCATCCCTTGACCAAGGTTCAAAATTACGAGATCTGACGTCAATAGTTGGTGTTTCTTCTAAGTATGAAGTTCCTAAACAAAAATTTGGGAATCTAAGGCAAACTTCCTCGACAGTACGTGTCTCTTGATCAAAATACCGAATACAAAATGATTGTTGCTAGGATATACCAAAGTTGGTCGTTTCGTCCACCAGTACATTGTAGATACTATATGAATATGAAAATTATCATTTGGGGTGCTGTAACTAACACATCAGCGGAATCATCAACTTCTTTCTTGTAAAGAGTTCGTAAGACTTAACTGTAAGTTTTTTTATTATTATTATTTATTCATTACCCATGCTTACAAAGTCCTTAATCTAAAAATAAACTAAATATTAATTCAGCAATATCAAGTTGAGACTTAAGAACTAATGTTTGTATGTTTGGACACAACAAATGACCTTGCAGTAAAATAACAAAATAAATATTTTTATATCTAGTTGAGATTTTAAATTCAGAAATGTGTTATTTTGCCTGTGCATGGAACCATGGCAGAGAGAGGTCACTTACCCCCGTACCCACCCCTAAATCTACCACACCGAATTACTGTACCCCTAAATCTACCACACCGAATTACTGTGAGTATCATATTTTGATTTTGTTGATTTCTACGAACTTGTAAAAAAAGCTTTTAAATATTCCAAGAATTAAAAAAACAGCTAGCAGTTGTATTTGCATCTGCAATTAAAGTGTTACACTATGTTATACTTGGTACAGAGGGTAATCAAAATAATACAAAATCTTTAAAGAATTTGATGGTTTGGATTTCATTTTAACTCCGAATTATTAAGTAAGAAATTAAATTATGTCACGAAATCAATCATTATTAATAACCTTATTTTAGTTTGTAATGTGTTAAATTTGGAACAGAAAGAATTCACGCTGGAAGTTTCGAAAAGAATGTTATTGAACTTGTGTGATTTAAAATGTTAGAATCAAATTGTGAAGAATTTGAAGTAACAGATTTTGAAGTCGATGACGATCAAAAACAATCGCAATTTAGTTGGAAAGCAAAAATTTCTTAATCGAATATTCCGGTTTCAGAAGCGAAATCAACGGTTTTTAAATTTTCAATAACTTTTTGCGACATTGAATAATCTATAAAACCATTTTTAGGTGAAGATTAATTCACCACAGACAAATTTATAGAATAATATTTGAAAGCTTTTTTTTTTTCGAAAAGAAACAGGAATTGCAAAATTCAACTTTCTAGGGAAAACGCGAATTAAACTTAGCGGAAAGCTAAAGTGGTATAATTTCATTAGTGACGTTGAAAGTAGGGATATAATTTCATAACTTTAAAAAATATGAAATGTTTCAAATAATGAAATTATAATTTATGCATAAAAGGGAATTTTAATAAGTGTAAATATTCTTTTGAGAGTGATAATGTACCTCATCCTCTCTAGAGTATAAGCTCTCCTCGACATTTTGATCTCTAATGACGACTAAAATAATCTGTGCTGTAAAAAATTTTTAAAACAAAAATGAGCTAATTGGTGTAACGAAATTATTTTTTTAAAAATGCAATCATTATAAAATAAATATTAGAACTGTTTTATGTAGCTGAGCTCAAAACTGATGTAAATTATTTTTTAAATACAATTAATGCAAAAGATATAATTGTATTTAGAACTTTTTTACGTAGCGGATAAATAAAGATCGTACAGGGTGTGTCTCAAAAGTAAGTTGAATAAGTCCAGGAAAAAAAAGATTTATTGCAGATAAAGGTAAAAACAGCTCAAATTCTTCAAAGTGGCTTCCTTTCGCGTCGACACACCAGCGTCAGCATTTTTCCCAGGCACTGAATGCACCCCGGAAGGCGTCGATGGGGATCTCCTTCAAGCTTCTCGTTGTCCCTACTTTAACAGCTTCCAAAATCCCGAAATTGTAGTCCTTGAATTCCTTCTTGGTTCTTGGGAACAAGAAGTAGTCAGCTGTTACCAAGTCGAGACTGTACGGTGGCTGGGGAAGGGTTGCCACACCGCGTTTCGCTAAGTACTTCGTGACAAAGAAGGTGGCGTGCGATGGCGTGTTGTCATAATGAACACGCCAAGTGTTTGCGATCTCCTTCCTGACGCTTTTAAGGACTTCAAAGTAAAAAAGACTGTTCACTGTTTGTCTTTGTGACACAAACTGTGAGTGAACAATGCCTTTCTTGTTGAAAGAAAACGATGAGCATGACCTACACATGGGACTTGCTCATTCTCACCTTTTCATTTCACCTGCTCATTCTCAAAGTGCCACTCAGCACTTTGCCTTTTTGACTCCGAGACATACTCT
The DNA here is from genome assembly GCA_019974015.1 of Nephila pilipes. Lineage (NCBI taxonomy): Eukaryota > Metazoa > Arthropoda > Arachnida > Araneae > Nephilidae > Nephila > Nephila pilipes. The sequence continues at coordinate 717,005 of BMAW01098640.1, read as the reverse complement.
GAAAAATCCCAATTTCGTCACCCGTAATCATATTATCCAAAAAAATGCGGATCACTTTCCCACTGCTCCAAGAGGTCAAGCGAAATTGTTGCAGTTACAGCCTTCTGTTCATCGGAAAGTAACGTGGGGACCAACTTCTTGCAGATGTTCCGCATGCCAAAATTTTTAGTAACAATGCGATACACATACTTTTACTGATATTACACTTATCTGCAAGGATTCTAACACTCAGACATCGATCAGAGCTCAACATGTCCCTCAGTTTCTTTTACATTTTGATCAGAATGTGACGTTGACGTGCGTCCAGAGCGGTCTTCGTCCTCGGTGTCCTCTCTGCCCTCCCGGAACATCTTGTGACAGCGGTGAACTATATTTTGGGATATGGTATTATCTCCATAAGCTTCCCTCAGTATGGCAACGGTCTCAGCGTCCGTTTTCTTGAGCGCAACACAAAATTTTATCGCGTGACACTGGTCCTTGAAATGCTGCATTTTGAAATTCAGATGAGTTACTAAAACAAGGGGGGGAGGAGGTTGAACTAGCAGTGACGTACACTGCAGAACTGCCTGCAGGTAACTAAGGAGAGTATCACTGGCTTTCTGAAACTCCCACCACCACCTTTCTCGTCACTGCGTGCGCATTGCTAGCGACTTGCTTCAGCGGCGCGAGGTCATTCAACTTACTTTTGGGACTCGTCTTTTATACCGCTACTTCTAACGTGAATGTATTAGACATAGCCTAGAGAACGCGAGTGCCATAATAGAATGTTACTTGTTCCAATAGACGATGTTGTGCGCGTTTCGAAAAATTCTTCAGCACCGTATAGTAAGGATACTCTTCACTTTTCAGATAAAAAATAATGGAAGCTGCAAGTACTTTGCACTTATACGACAAGGGTAACATGCGATGCGTGTATCATGCCTTTTAATTTACATAATATGATGAGTTTAGCGCTATGAATTACAGTTTTCTTCTTCGAAATATATAGTTTATTTTATTTTCTTCACAAATTCCTAGTGCTTCATGTATGTTCAGATCAAATTTCAAGCCATTCTGACCTGTGGTTCTTATCTTACTACCTCTTAAGAATGCATCTTTAATTATATAATCACCCTTAAATCAAAAGTTAGCCATTTCTGGTCGGCTACGGTTAAGGGGAACGAAGGATGTTCCAACCTCAACAACAATCAAATGGTTAGCGAGCGCCAATCATAGCGACACTTTGCTCAATCGGATTTTTTTTATATTATACATGAAATTTGTTAAAAAATTAACCAATCATATTAAAATGTATATTAAATTCATATGATTTATCTTGAAATGGGAAGAGAAAGAAGAAGAGTGAAGATATAGGAGGGAAAAAACAGGATGAGATTTTTTTTTAATCTCTTTATTTATTATTATTATTTATTTATGTTATTTTACCTTACTTGCGCCTCCGTAAACGGTTTTACCCACACACATGCTTGGTAGATCTCGTTTATCCTTTTTAAAATTTAATTTTACAGGTAAATTAATTTTGATAATTTCAAAGCTTTTTTTATTACTAAGACGAGGACTTTAAAGAAATAGAAAAGGAAGGAGAAAGATGGATAGCGAAGTTTTTATATAGACTATTTAATTACATACGCTTTAACATAAACTCAGCCTGATTTATGAAGGTAGGAATTGCTCTTGAATTAAAGTGGTTGAGTAGGTTAGGGGAGGGGAAGCAGTGAGTGATGGGGGTTTGAATACTGTTGGGTATGGATAAATCGAAAATGTTTCAATTGGAATGCTTATGGTTATGGGGGATTGAAGTGGAAGTAATTATTGCAAGTTTGATATGGTAATGGATGGATTCCGTTATTATGTCCAACTTCAAAAATAAGTATCTTGAGTTACTATTGAATTATTTTTATCGCTGGAATTAAACTCATACATGAAAATTCAGTACATTCATTTAAATTCTGCAAATTCTAGTTTTAATAGTCTTAGCTGCATTTGTTTTTAAACTATACAGCTTACTCCTAAGTAATTAAAACGTAGAAAAGTATTTTCAAGAGTGATGTCAACAAAGATATAACTAAGGAATGGAACAGGAAAAAGTGTTTATGAATAATTTTGAGAATTAAAATTATTTTGGAAGAAAGAGGAACTTGTGTAGCGTTTACTTCACTCCTTCTCTACGAATATTCATCAATACAATTAAAAAAATTACAAGAAAATAGGAACAACACAGCAAGATGCTGAGCAGGGAGAATCTGAGTACTAACTATTAAATACATGAATTAAAATTTTAACAATTTTGTTTTTAAAAAGTACATAATGAAAAATAAGTAATATATTTATATTTTGTGAGTGATTGAAATGATGTGTAAAAATTGATATGCAGAGACAGCCTTCTCTATAAAGAGGCCTGGACACAAAAAACCATTAGGGGCCCTAAATATTTCGTAAAGTAAAAAAAAAATTATATTATAAACACGACATACATTACTTATGCATGTTTATTCAATGCATAATTTTGGTTTTGCCAATACATTATTTACTTCAGAAAAATTTAAATTTTTTGTAATTTCTTTTCCAATGCAAGAGCATTTAAGTGTTCTGCTCACATGCTTGACTGAAGATAATTCTTTATTAATTTTAATTTGCTGAAAGAGCTCTCAGCATTTGCAACTGGCAATGTAAAGAAACGTTTTAACGCACACAGTTAAAAAATTTAGAAATAACTCACTATAATTATTATATAGTATATATTGCAATATGTCTTGTGCGTTACATTCCTTTCATTCAAAATCAAATCCCATAGCAAACCAATTTCCTAGATTAGGTTTTGATCTACATCTTTGTTATAAAACCTTACAAAGTTTTTGAAACATTTATCTAATTCATGTTTATCTAAAGTCAGGTATATCAGTGATTAATTTGAAATAAAAAATAATGTTTGGTACACTTTTAAGTCTATCTTCTGTTTGTACAATAACAATATCAATTACGGTGTTGAAAAAATAACATCTAAATTCCTCTACCGGATTTCCTATATCTTCATCTTCTGCTATTGCGAAATATAATCTTTTTCTTTTTCGAATTTGTTTTTCAGGAAATGTTTTGAAATGTTCAAATTACATGCTAGCACTTTTGCTTCGTCTAAAAATGTGTTAAATTTTTTTCTTACATTTTGGATTTCAGTTTTAATGTTATTGACTAAATTAAAAGCTGAGTCAAGTACAATTATTTTTGCTTGAAATAGTTTATTGAGGGCGTTAATTTTGGACAGTATTGCAAATCATACTATTTAACCTAAAATAATAACATTTCTTGTGTTGAATCCAATGGACTTTTAGTTTCGGATATCGCTGTATTATCCTTATTTACATTAAATCGCTGTATTATTATGGGATTACAAGTTTGTTCAAACTGTGTATACACTACTTCAACCGAAACTATTTTGGCTTCCCAATGAATGTCACATACTGGTTTAAATATAATGCTTAAATGCTTTTATAGAATTTCCCACCTTTTTGTAGATGCAGAAAATAAGCAATGCAAACATTGCAATATCTCAAAAAATTTTTAAAAATATATTCTGCTGGAAAAGGCATCACATATTAATACATTAAGGGAATGTGATAGGCAAGGCATAAAAACTGCTTGAGGGTTCAGAGCAATTATTCTAGACAGTGCACCTTTATATTTCTCTTTCATATTGCTACCGTTGTCATATGCTTACCTTCTACAATTCCTAATATCTAAAAATTAAGCTCACTTAATCTTTTCGATAGAGTTTTTATATACTAGTATTTCTTCAATCACATCAGTTACTTCAATATAAATCTTATAAATGACACAATTAACTAGTTAATCTTTCGTCATCAAAATTTACATACCTAATGACTGAAGTATGCTCCTTATGGGAGATATCAGGAGTACAACCCATTTGGATAATGTATTGTAACACATGGATCAATAAGTCCCGAGACAGTGCGGTCGTTTTTTTGCGATTTCCTCCTTCAAACGCACCAACAAGTCAATATAAAAATCACTGTTGATCGATTTACCTTTTTCGAGGTAGTCAATGAAAATCACGCCATGCGTATCCCAAAAAATTGACGCCATGACTTTGCCAGCTGACTGCTGCGTTTTCGGACGGCTTTCGCCAGCTGTGCGCCACTGCCGCTTCGACACTGGAGTGTAGTGATGTATCCATGTTTCGTCCATGGTCACGTAACGACGCAAGAAATCTTTTTTGTTGCGAGTAAATAGCGATAAACAGCTTTCTGAATCATCGACTCGTTGCTGTTTTTGTTCCATCGAAAGCAATCGCGGCACCCACTTGGAAAAAACCTTTTTCATGCTCAATTTTTCATGAAGGATAGTAAATACACTTCCATATGATATCTGTGTCATCTCAGCAATCTCACGGAGCTTCACTTTACGATCTTTCATTATAATTTTTGTCACTTCACTCACATTTTCCGGTGTAACGGCTTCCACAGGTCTACCCGAGCGTTCCGCGTCATTTGTGTCGGTACGACCACGTTTAAACTCGGCAAACCACCGACAAATCGTTCCTTTTGATGGACAAGAATCCGGGTAACATTTTTCAATCCATTCAATCCATTGTTTCGCTTGCACGGTGTTTTTACCCATTAAAAAACAATGTTTTATCAGAACACGAAACTCGGTTTTTTCCATTTTTTAAACAAACTACAAAACGACTTTACTCCAACCTCGATAACTCAGCTGTTTCTGGTCCGATCGACTTAAAATTTTGACACGTTTCAAGCAAAGGTTAGTACTCTAGAAAGACCTGGTTACTGGTTTACTACGAGCCCCATCTCTGGGTTAGTCTCGGAACTTATTGATCCATGTGTTATTACGTGGTTGCTTTTATATCGTCTTTAATTTAATTAAGAACTTCCTTCCCTAGTGCATAAATAATTTTTTCTTGTGATCTATGAGCTGAATGACGCAAAATTCTGTTTTTCGAATTTTCTTATTATTCATATGACTCAATAGCACAGAATCAAATTTACTTAATAATTCGATTAAACTTAAAAAATTTCCATTACCAGGACTCAGGAGTTCCCAGAATCAAATAAAGAGAACTAAAACACTCGCTTCATCAAGAATTAGTTTGAAGATTGCCGACATTCAGAAATCTACAGTTATAATGTTTATGATAAAATGTACTTTCCGTTATTAGTATAACGGAAAGTACATTTATAAATAACTTGAAAGCCAGAGTTGATTCGCAAGCGTTCTATTTCCCTTGATGAAGGATGTAGGGCAACAAATGTCATTATCCCTTTATAAAAAGTAAATTTCAAATCAATAAAAAACAAACCATTATCTATTTCTCTTCTTTGAAAAACATCTCACAGTTTAAATGTAGCTCAATGGTAGAGCATTCGCTTTGCATGTGAAAGGCCCTGGTTTCGATCCCTAGCTTCTCTAAAGGCAACTGCTTCCTTACTTAATGGGTTTTCTTCTACTCATATTGTAACTATGTCTGAGTCAAAACTTTAATGATTTTTTTTTCCTGAAAAAATCTCATACATCTATATCTTCATTCTTCTTCTTTCTATTTCTATTTCATGATAAATCATATGTGTATCAAATCTAATTTATTTATATATATATATATCAGATTGTGCAAAGTGTCGTAATGACTGGCGCTCACTAACCATTTAATTGTTGTTGAAAAATCTCTCCTGTAAGTCAATTTGCTTCACTTTAGGAATACATCTTTGCGCTTAATTTGGCGTTGCACATTTGATTGAATGATTATTGTTGTCACACTAAAAAGCAACAAGAAGGCTGTTGGCAACTAGGGTTATTGAGAAAACGCCAACTAAATTAGTATCATACTTTTTAAACTTCATTTCGTACAACATGAGGAACTTATAAAAAGCTCTATGGGTGCCCAGGCGGCGTAGCCACCCTTCATCCCGTATCTTGCCGGGAACTGCGATGTAGGCCTGATATGGTTGAAATTTTGCTGGAATAGGTCTAACTGCTTGCACTTGCTTCTTCAGAGGCGGGGTGGGTGGGGAGCCAATAGGATCGTTTGAATTCAGCTTGGAGTGGAGGGTGGGTGGCTGGGTGAAAAAAAATTTCTGTTGATAAAAACTTTTGGAGGTAGATGAGTGAGTGCTTTGCTATTGGTTGTCCTGGAGATCGGCGGCTATTTCAATGGGGGCGGGACATGCTCGGTGTTGGGGTATGAATTTAGATATTGAATTAGGAATGAGAGATTAGGTTGAAAGTAATAAAAATTAAAATGAAATAAATTACGGTGGTTCACAGGAATCAAGTAAGATTTGTCTAGGTTTTTTTATTTTTATGTGTAGAATATAATTTTCAAGGATCTGGAGATTTAGATTGTTTATGTTATTTAATGAAGTAAAGAAGTTTTTAGAAAGGTCTTGAATATGTTTCCTGAAAGTTTTGATTTTTAAGGCTTTTCTTATTTCTGTATTCCTCATGAACCACCTAGCTTTTGTTATCATTCTTAAGGTAGAATTTTGTGCAGTTTCGAGAATTTTGATATTGGTTTTACTAGAAAAACCCCAAACCGGGCATGCATATGTTATCACGGTACGCATCACGGAGGTGTAGAGAAGCTTTTTGTTTTGTTTTGACATTTCAGAATTCCGTCTAATTAAGGGGTATAAAACTCTTGTGAGTTTACGGAGTTTTTCACGCGTTTGTATGAAGTGTTGTTTAAAAGTGAGTCGTTTATCAAATGTTATTCCTAAGTATTTGGTAGACTCAGACCAGGGAATTTCTGTATTGTACATGGTGGGTGGGGGAGGGATGATTCTCTTTTTGGTGAAAATCACTGCTGCAGACTTTTCTACATTTATTTTTATTTTCCATGTGTTGTAATAATTTTCGAGAATTTTTAAGTGAAGATTGAGTGCTTTTGTAATGGTTTTTGGGCTTTTATATTTGGCCAGCACAGCAGTATCATGACAACATGAGGATATCGATCCTCGATAGACTTAACGTTTAGCGGTGAAGACGTGTTTTTCAGTGGAATCAGAAATGTAACTCACGACTTGACGGAAACAACTCCGGTCGGATCATTGACGTTGTAACAGATAAAGACTTAATTTCCGAAGTTCCTATTTGAAAAACTTACCATCACGTTGGAATTAAAATAATAAATTTTCCATAATTTTGAGGTTTTTCCAGAATCAAATTGTAAGAACTGTTGCAGGTATCAGAATGCAAACGCCCGTAACCATCTGTCTTTGGATTGGGCAACGTCGCCGAATGCAACAGTTACAAAATTGTGACAGCTACTAAAGTTTCTGGCAACTCAACTTAATCTGTTTTGAATATTGAAATAGTGTTTATATGCGAGAAATATATTTATTTCGACTATGTGATTAATACTTTTTTGATCCACGTTAATTTGATGATATAATTGAAATTGATTTTTCGTTTCCATCTGTCTGTTAACGTTTGGAAACTCCAAGGTATTTGATGAAATAATAATGGCGAGTGCAGTTGATAGTAACGATATGACAATAACAGCTTATTTGAAAAAAGTTATTGGTGATGTTGTTGGTGACTTAGTACCATTGATGTCTAATGATGTGAGTAAGATTTTATATGAATATTCAATGAGACTGATTTATTAAGCAACACAATTCTGGAAATACAGTATTTAGGCACAAGTAGAGCACAACTCGGTGATATCTAGTATTTTACTATTTTATTTATATTATATTTTTTCAACTACCGTTCTTTATTTGTGAACTTCATACTCATTCTATCATATTTACCAAACCAAAATAAACTTGTAACCCTGAGGTCAAACTACTGTTGTTTGCTAATTGAAATAATTTTTAATTTAATTTAGCCGCAGAAGGAAACAGGAGTTTAAATTTAAAAAGGGGAAAAAGTTAATCTCGAATTTTAAAAAGTAAAAAAGTGAGTGAAATACACTCGAAATAAAAATGCAGTAAATAAATGCGAGTAAAAAGTGCAGTTTGGTTGCTCTTGCCTGAGCAACCAAAAATTAGATTGCAATGTTTGTGAATGAAAATTGATGATAGTACTGATAAATGGATTAATAGATCAATATGTAAACAGGTGCTCAAAAGTATTTTAAACATTTTTTATCTGCATGGATGTTGTCACTCACTTAGACAAATATGCTCCTTTGATCTTCATTCTTAGTTTGATATGTTACTAATAACCCACATGTCAGGCTGTAACCTGAGACACATTGTACCTGTACAGATAGATTTTTTTAGCGACCTTCTTTTAATTTTCATTTCTTAAGCATGTTTCTCAATTACGAGAGAAACAGTATACAGAGAGATTATAGCCAGATATATCATGAACTCTTCCAATAAAAAATTCTCTAGTTTACCATAATATTTCAATATTATAATGACATTATTTTATTATTTAACATTATATATTTATTAATTTTGTAATTTATTAATGTAACTATATATTATTACCATTGTGCAATACCAATATTACAGTAATATTAAAACTATATTTCTGCTTCCTCTACTAGGAGTATTAAAAGTATTTTTTTCAACATTGTTTTAAATATAAATGTAAATAATTAAAATCTATTGAGCTGAAAATAATCATAAGTCATGAGCAGAAGTATCTTTCAGGAATCATGTTCAGGACAAGCTTAAGTTTTTGTAATCAGTGTTTTTGTGAAAAAAATATTGCCTATTGTTATTTTTAAACAATGTTTTTAATGTAATTTGTAGCAAAGTGATAATAAATAGAAAATATGGATGTAAGAATTTATGGTACTTTTCCATTTTAGTGACGCAAATATTGCCAAGCAGACTTTATTGGTGACAACACACAGTAAACACATATTCTGTTTGGCATTAGTATTATTATTTTTGGCAACTTTATCACTTGCGCTGGAGAAATAGAAAAGTACTGAATTTTTTTTTGGCAAACGCGAAAAAAAAAAATTCAGTACTTTTAGAAAATGGCTCAAGCCCAAGTCCTATTCGGCAATACCGATAGAATGGATCAAATGAACAGTGTGACAATAAGAACCTGAGAGAAAGGAGCTTTATAATCTTGATTTACTGCAGAGAGATGAGCAAATAAAGAAAGTTTATATAGCAGTTTACCCTCAAATAGAGGGGCCGCGGTAGCCTAGTGGTCAAGGTCGCGGATAGCGGCTGACGGTTTTCGTTCAGTCGCGGGTTCGATCCTTGGCCACCAAAGACCCGCCGTGTAGCCGGGGCTGATGCACATTAAATCTGTTCGGGGCCCAAAGTCCTCCCGTTGGCGTGGTGTGGATGTTAGGAGAGGGGGGGTGCCAGCTCAGGTGTCGTCCTCGTCACTTGACCGTGGTTCAAAATTACGAGGTCCGTCGCCAATAGCCCTCGTGTTGCTTCTAGTGCGACGTTAATAAAAAACTAAACTAAACTAATACCCTCAAATAGATTAATAAGCTTAGTTTACAACCGGGATTGTATAAACAATTTTCTTGGTTGTAGTATTCTATTTCAAAATATGCTACATATTGTTATGCCTGCCTGCTATTTCAGCTTTATGGCACTAGAGAAACTAGTTATACAGAAGTGGACTTCAAAAACTATAAAAATATCTTGGATATCAAGCAAGGGCTTCCCAAACATGAAATGTCAGAAACATATTAATGCTATGTCAATGAGGAAGAAATGAGTATTACAATTAAGTAGAAATATTTCAAGAAATCAAAAACAATAGGTTATAATTTGCCAATATCTTGTCTATGAGTTTATACTCAAGACCTTGTTTTATACCCCATTACATTGCATAATTTGTAAGGAAGCATAATAAATACTGCTATAAATCATTTAGGCTAAGTAACATTAAATTAAGTACTTACAGCAATATAATTAATTATATTGTAGAAAGAAAGATGTATATGATGAAAGTAAATTTCTCAGAGTCATGTGTTAGTCTCTTTGTTTTAACACATGACAAGTATCTTTGTTTTTGCCTAGAGTAGACTTTCTAACATTCATTCACCTTGGTTACCCTTTCTGAAAGCACATGCTATACTTTCAGTGCAATCTCCACTATTTGCTGTGGGGCTTTATGAAATGATTAGCCATGATGCACAAGTCTAACAAGTTTAGCATTGCATTTTTCTGTTATGTAAATTATTTAATAATTATAAAAATCAAAGGAAAGACAGATGGTAAAAGTCAACAGGGTTTATTCAGATGTTTTGCTTATTAGTTGTAAGCATCTAAAATGGAATAAAAATTTAATTTTTCCCCTGATAAGTGGAAAAGTTCCCCACCATTGCCCTTCACACTCAATATCCTTTGAATGCCCTCTGTCTAACATCTCTAGGAAGGCCTCTACTAAGTGTTTGGATTCCAAATGACTTGAGATATCGGATTATGAGGCATTGCTGTATGTATATAGTGTACATTTTTAAGTATGCATAATTGAATATCTTTTAATTTAGCTTTGTTAAAACCATATGTTAAATAAAACAATTTATTAAATTTTGAATAATGTAATGGATCATTCTCTTTCTTTTGTCTCTGCTTTTCTGTATAAATTATTGTATTCTATATTAATTTCAGCATATTCATTTGTATTAGTATCAAATGAAGGCGTATTCTATTATATATAGGAATTTTCTATAACCCTTGAATCATGTCAGAGTATAACTCAGTTGCAGTATTCTTGAAACACTGGTTCTTATGTAGAACTTGTTTGTAAATTAAAATGATTAAATTTTTATAAATCTCTCCTTTCCTCCTCCTTCCCCCAAAAATTTCTCTTTCCTCTTCAATAAATCCATTATATATATGCTTTTGCCTTAAAACTAGAATGGCATACATTGAAGGTAATTTTCTCTGAAATATGAGAAGTTGATTTAAATTAGAATTGCAGTTATCAAAATTACAGGATTCATTTTAAGTTTAGAAAAAGAATGGTAACAAAATTTGATGGAGAAAAAGGCATATTCTTTCAAAGGTAGTGTAAATTTTAGTTCACAAGAAGGGGAAAAAATTAATTTTAAAAGGGAGATTATATTTTCATTTATATAGAATGAAAAAAATATAGTTAAGATGTAGTTTATGCATGGATGATGTCAAGTTTAGTTTTTTCGCCAATTGAATATGTTATTTAGGCTTGATTTGGTGATCAACTTGCTCGAAATATGACTTCAAATGTCTCATTGTCAAAAAATACAAAACGGTGTTGATTCCACTAGCATTATACTGCATCAGATCAAAAAATATTTCAACCATCCTTGTGGAAAAATTAACATATGCATAAATCAGTGTTTTGTTGCTTTAATGCATTTAAAGAAATTAAATATTTGCTGTATTGAAACATAGGCACGCAGGAAAATTATATATATAGGCATTTAGATGTTTTCTTAGTTTGTGTGAATAAATTGCTCAAATATGGGTGAACTATCTTTGAACAATTGGGTGTATAATAATTGCACTCAATTGTCTTGGGAATTGTAATTTAAAGCAAACCATGTGTCAATAAGGAAAATTTTCTTTTGTTATATATAATTTATGGTAACAGGTCAATTGAAAAGTCCCCGGCCTGACACATAGATGGCGCTGCTAGAATTAAATCCATATGTTTTTTAGTTAGCCCTAACCCTCAAAAGATGCATGTATAAATTTGACAGCTGTCGGATCATTAGTTTGTGAATTATAGCATTTTGAGTGAAGCAACTTTTCTTATTGTGAAAAAAATGGATAAAAAGGAATTTCGCGTGTTTATAAAATATTACTTTTTGAAGAGAAAAAATACAGTTGAAGCAAAAACTTGGCTTGATGCCGAGTTTCCGGACACTGCTCCAGGATAATAAACCATCCAGGGTTGGTATGCTAAGTTTAGACGTGGTGAAATGAGCACCAAAGACGGTGGACTCCCAAAAGAGGTTGTTACCGACAAAAACATTAAAAAAATCCACAAAAGGATTTTGAATGACCGTAAATTGAAATTGAATGAAATAGCAGACACTCTAAAGATATCAACTGAACGTGTACATCATATCATTCACGAATATTTGGGTATGAGAAAGCTCTGTGCAAAGTGGGTGCCGCACAAGCTCACTTTTGACCAAAAACAACGACAAGTTGATGATTCGGAGCAGTGTTTGAAGATGATCAAGCATAATAACCCCGAGTTTTTGCGTCCATATGTGACAATGGATGAAACATGGCTCCATCATTTCGCTCCGAAGTCCAATCGACAGTCATCCGAGTGGACTGCACACGATGAACCCGCTCCAAAGCGTGGGAAAACGCAACAGTCGGCTGGCAAGGTTATGGCGTCTGTATTTTGGGATGCGCATGGAATAATTTTCATTGACTACCTTGAAAAAGGAAGGATCATCAACAGCGACTATTACATAGCGTTATTGGACCGTTTGAAGGACGAAAACGGCAGCATTTAAAGAAAAAGAAAGTGCTGCTTCACCGAGACAATACACCGTGTCACAAGTCAGTGAAAACGATGGCAAAAATCCATGAATTGGGCTTCGAATTGCTTCCTCATCCACCGTATTCTCCAGATCTGGCCCCCAGCGACTAGTTCCTGTTCTCAGATCTCAAAAGAATGGTCGCTGGGAAGAAATTTTCTTCGAATGAAGAGGTGATCGCCGAAACTGAGGCCTATTTTGAAGCAACGGACAAATCGTACTACAAAAATGGTATCGAAAAGTTGGAGGGTCGTTATAATCAGTGTATCATCCTTGAAGGGAATTATGTTGAATAAAAAAAAAACTAATTTTGCCAAAAAAATGTGTTTTACTATGGTAGGCCGGGAACTTTTCAATTGACCTGTAACATGTGTAAAATCCTATTGACCTTTTTATCCAAATGATGGGACATAAGAGGTTCATATGCTGTTACTTAGATTTATATATGTAAATGAAATTATGCGGTACCAGATTCACTACGAAGACTCATTCATAGCTATCGCAAATAGAATTACATGCATGAAGGGGTAATTAGATGCACAAGTATATACCATTCTTCACTTGACTCTGATCAGGTGGTTGCAAATGACCCAAGATAGCTTAAATTTAAATTATCTTTTGCCATTGTGGAATGAGAATATCATTCGTTCAGCTAGAACAATAATAAAGTTAGTTCAAATGGAACAAGTTAATAGCTAATGATAACTGAAGGTGATATATCTTATATCACAAAACTATCATGGAATATAGTGATGAAAAATAACTGTTGAATAACCTCTTGAATGATTGTAAGCAGGATTCGAGGGTCCAGAAAATGACTGCAGAGAAAACTATGCTGAGTTGAGGAGTGAGAAGTGTG
>BMAW01098640.1:614594-692206 GCA_019974015.1 Nephila pilipes | reverse complement strand
TGTGATGCATACTGAATATTACTTTAAAGAAGTTCTTATTTAAAGTTATTAAAAGAGGGATTTGTTGTCATTTTAATAAATGCAATATGTAATTAATTGAAGATAAGGAATGTTAATGAATATCATAACCTTAATCTTTAGATAAATACTGAATTTACAATCTCAAGTTATCTGTGATCTTTTTCTCGAATGGCCATGGTAGTTAAGTGGAGATGGTGACAGTTTCAAGTCCTATTGCTTTCAAGTTGCGTCATGTAGCTAGGCTTATGCATGTTAAATCTGTTGAGGCTCCAAGTCCTCCAGTTGGCATGATGTGGAAAGGGAGTACCATTTCAAGTGATATTCACATTACTAGGCTGATATTCAAATTTATGAGGATTGCCAACAATAGTCATCATGTTGCTTCTCAGTGTGCAATAATAAACAATCAATTGAAACTCTCTCACTTTGAAGATATTTGGTGTCTTTGGTAAATATGAGTTAAGAGTGTAAACTATACTGCCGTAGTAATTTTTTGTTATTTTTGACCCTATTCCATATCATTCTATCTTCCTTTCTTTGTGTGAGGGATGTTCCAAAAGTAAGTTTCATCATTTTTTTCATAAAGAAAATTTATTGCCACAAAACTAAACCATGTCATAATGAGCTATACACCTGGCACTATTTTTCGACATAGTCATAATTGACATTGAGATATTTGTTGTAGATTGTAAGCAATTTGAAGAAACCACTCTGGTAAAACTTGGTGCCCTGCAATGCAAGGAATTGTCGCACAGCCTACTCTACTTCAGCATTGTTTTGGATGGACCAAACACGACTAATACGCAGAGTGCATGCAACATCTAAACCTTCATGCACTGATCTGCTTACACCATGTCCTGTACTCTAGCAGTGTTGTTTTCATTCATGGTTGTGTAGGAATGCCCTTTTCGATTTTCATCCTCAACATTCTGCCTTCCTTCATTGAAGTGTAATACCAGTGTACTACCATTTGACGAGACACCATACACAGTCTGTAGATGTTTGTGGATGACTAGTTCCAGCTTGCCCATTAATACCATATAACAGCTTGCACTTCTGTTGTTTGTCATATCTCAGGCACTCTGGTATACTGTTACTCTCTTTTCTTCATCACTCTGTGCATACATAATTTCTCCTCCACTGATGCTACTTCTATTGTTGAACCAGCAATGGGCGGGGATTCTTATGGCAGTTGTTTGTTTTATCTGGTATACCATATGCTCGAAAAAAGGATGAAAACTACTTTCAGAGCATCCCTTGTAGTGTTTCATCCCTTGTTCGGTCGCGAAATGGCAGCGCAGATTCGAACCCTGGACCAAGGGATCCGAAGATGACGGGCCTACCAACCAGGCCGAAAAGATATCCCCTCGGGCTGGTTGAGTAAGGCCTTTTAATCTGTGGCGCTGATGTAGAAGGAAGTCGCTACAGTAGCATTTAAAGTTAAACCTAGGTAATACAATTTTTGTAAATGAAGGGAATTAGTTTCTCTGTATACAGCACAATCAGTATTATTAATATATATATATAATTATGTAATACCAATTTTAGCCATATGGGCCATAACAAAACTATAATTATATCAGCAAAGAAAGAATAAAATTTTTTGCTGAGATTCAAAGTATAACAGAGGTTATTTTCCCTTATATTGCAGTTCAGCTTACAATTATGTTTTAGTATATGGTCACCTGAGAGTTTGAAATAACTTCTGTTCCATCAATAGATAGATGAGTATTTGGTGCAGTTGGGCCAAATACAGCTTACATGCCTATAAAATCAATTATAATCGACCAACCTTTTAAACAAAACTTGTCTTTTTCTTCCTTCACCTTACATTTAGATCACATATATAAATTAGATACAATTATTTACATGATTGATACACTTGATTATTAGAATATTTACTGACCCGTGTGGTGGTCTGGTATGACAGAATAGTCCCACTGTAGCTCATGCATCTAATATGAGGTGACTAAAAGGGGTACCAGTGTCTGCGGGATAGCCAGGCACCCTGCCCCTGGGGATTGTATCAGGGGACCTCAAGGACTTGCCTTCTTTAAATAAGTATGGGCATCATGACTACAAAACTGTTACATCATCAAAAAAGATCACTAGGCACTCTAGTGATCTTTTTCTCATGGTTTTTACTGTCTTTGGTAAACACGGGTGATACCCCCCCACCCCCTGGTTACCTTAACAATCCTTCTCAATTTTCAACTCTCCTCCTTGTCAACTAACACCCCCCCCCCCGAATTTTTCACATCTTGACCACAGTTAAATGTTGTTTGACGCAGCATGCCACGTCTGGCTCTTGCGCCAATAACCTTTACATTAACTCACTCACTCTAGAATATTTGCATGTGTTTTTGGTGAAGCTTGACTAAATAAGATCTTGTGTCTATACAAATCTACCAAGAAAGTATCCAAAAATGTTATAATTTTCTTGATTATTTTTTCTTTGATTTTAATTTTCTGTTTAAAAGTAAAATTTTTAAAATTAAGTTAACATTAAATAAAGAGCATTTATTGAAAAAATTGCTACTAGTAACTTTTACCCTTCCTTTTTTTCTTTTTGCCCATGAGCATTGTGTTGTGTTTTTTACTTATTAGGATACTATTTCTGGAAATGAAAATTCTGAAAGCTTATTAAATGATAATGTAACAGTTGGTGAACCACATACATTTTTGGCAAAACAAACACAGGTAATAAAAAGTATAATTATTACTCATATTAATTATTTTATGTTACGTAGTAGAGAAATATTGATTTTTTTTTTTTATTCAGATGGAACAAGATGAAATAGAAAAGGAAAAGTTGGATGCAGTTAAAAGAGAGCTGGAGATTGTAAAAGTATGTTATTAATTTATGTAAATTTTTTTTACATCAAGAATTGAAAAGCACAACTTATTAAGCTAAAATCATAATTATGTAGTAACTTTAACTAAAAAATGTTACCATAATTGGGTTATCACATTTATGTGTGCAACTTACTTGAATATTTTGAGTGTTATTTATTTTGCAATTCAGTTGTTTAGTTATGTTGTGGAAGTAATGTTACTGATGATTGGCCAAAAAAAAGGGGGGAGGGTCATTATACATCATTTCTAATAAATTACATATATATGTATTTTATATAAAAAGGAAATAAAATTGAATTTTGTTAGTGATAAACTAAGAAACATGCAAAGTATATTGCTCAAAAGAGAGGTTATTGATAATTTTAAGTAATATTTTGACTGCCTTGCTATTGATTAAATGGTTTAAAAAGCAGAACTTGTATTAAAACTTTTTTTTATTTCAAGATATTGAAGTGACTTGAACAGTTGCTTATCTATTTATAAAATGAAATTGGTTAATTTTTGACTATTATATATGTAAATTTAATGGTAATGAAGAGTGCATCACAATTTTGATTTAGCATAAAATTTGGACAACTTGCTTCAAATGTTATGATCATTTAATAATCTGAGAAATTACCTTCAACATCCACTATATACTTATGTTTTGCAGTAGTAGGCTATTACAGAAAATTGCAGGCATAGTACTCTTTCTAAACTAGCTAATAAAGCAAATAGCCTGAAGAAAAATGGAAAGAATGTGGTTGAGAGTTGGAAATTCCAGCTTTTCATTTTTAATGCTGTTTTTGTTTTCAAATCAGCAGATGACCTAGTTTCATCCTCAAGAATAATAAGAGTAATTCTGTAAAGGTTTGCTGTTGCAATTTTTTGGATAATGTTTGCATACTCAAGGATATTGGTAAAAAGCTATACTTAGAAATTCCTTAACAAATGTTAAATTGTTTCCTTTTCCTAAAAATTTTTCACCACTACAACATTGATCTGAAATGCTACTAAGTTGTCAATATTAAGGTGACCAATCATCTTCTTTTAGGGAGGACAGTCCTTTTGTAGGTTCTGTCCTTCTTCGAAAAGTGTCCTCCTTTTCGATATTTTAAATCTCATCTATTAATTTCTGTATTCAGAGATGCCAGGCCAATTTGATACGCAAATGTTGAAAACAAAAAACTTATATGTTATTCAAAAGTTAGATGGCTCGCTTTAACACACCTGCTATAAAGCGTGTTTTACAATTATTTGAGCCTCTGTATTTTTTTTTTTTTTTAAGTTTAAACAGATGTTGAAAAATTCTGTAATATTTTTTTTCAATTATGAATTATTGAACATATTAATGTATTTTGTACATAATCAGGCATTTATTTTCCACAAAACGATTCAAAAGATTGCAGGGGAACATATTTCAGCTACTGAAGTTAGTCTTATTTTGAGCGAATTTGTCCTTCGTTATAAATCACGATTTGAAGAAAAATTTATTCCTTTAATAAAAAAAGAAAATTGTCAAACTTAGAGGAACCAAATTAGAGTGTATCAAAGAAGTACAAAGAAGAAGTTATCCAAATGGGAGGAAAATTGGTAGGTGTAATGTACTTTTATTGAAAATGAAACGCTAAGTGTGTCATAGGAATTGGAAGGTTTCATTCAGGAAATAAAACTACGGAAGCAAAAAAAATCCATGCGTTGGCCCACAGCTGGTTTTGATGCAAGCTGTTATCTGACTGGAGTTTTGCAAATGTCTTCCTGCAGGATTGCTTGCCATACATGTTCAATTGGCTGGTTAGACTAGTGCAATCCAGAGGTAGTTGGGGGTATTTGTTCATCAGAGCCCAAGTACGCTCTATTCGGGAGATACCTGGCAATTGCGCTGGTCAGGAAAATGATGGATAAACTAGAAGACAAGCAGTAGAGAAAGCATAGGGTGTGTGACCTGGCATAATCTTGTTGAAATGTATGCCCAGGGCTCTGTGAAAGAAAGAGCAATACAACAAGCGTGTCTAGCTTTCAAATGAAATGGCACCAAACCATAACTCTTGTTTATTAGGATATGTGGTGAATGACAGATCGGCATGCCTAAGCTTGCTTTAGGTAATAAATTAAGCTACAACTAAACTTTAAGCTGAGTGAAACTGACACCAATCTTCAAAATTATGTTTATTTAAAATAAAAGTTATTCGGTCATCAATCTCACTGTTCATTGCCAGCTTATTAATAAATATATAGGAAACAATCCATGCTACCTGCTAAAGAGTAATCAGAATAGATGGTACAATTCACCTATTAACAGGTCAATTGAAAAGTCCCCGACCTGACACATAGATGGCGCTACTAGAATTAAATCCATATGTTTTTTAGTTAGCCCTAACCCTCAAAAGATGCGTGTATAAATTTGACAGCTGTCGGATCATTAGTTTGTGAATTATAGCATTTTGAGTGAAGCAACTTTTGTTATTGTGAAAAAAATGGATAAAAAGGAATTTCGCGTGTTGATAAAATATTACTTTTTGAAGAGAAAAAATACAGTTGAAGCAAAAACTTGGCATGATGCCCGGACACTGCCCCAGGAAAATCAACCATCAAGGATTGGTATGCTAAGTTTAGACGTGGTGAAATGAGCAGCGAAAACGGTGAACGCAATGGACGCCCAAAAGAGGTTGTTGTTGGCCTGCCTCTAAAGTAGGCCTTTGATAATTGAATTTAATATTAATGCCACATCAACAGAGAAAGACTAATTCCAATACTTTAAAATCACTATTTTATTTACAACATTAATTAACTTATTTACAATACATTATTAGCCAAAGTCTCATCACAATCCATGGCCAAACATCCAAGAAGCCAGCCAGTCCGTCAGTCATTCAGTTTCAGCCATCCCTTATTCCAAGAAGCCAGCTAGCCAGTCAGTCAGCCTAATCAGATCTCCTTTATATATATTCGGGAATCTGCATTCGATACCGTCAACTTGACAGTTAAAAATCGGCATCCAATGAAAAACTACTTCATATGATGTAATAGAAAAATAAACACCGTCGAATGCAAATTCCCGATTCCATTGCCAGATGCGTGAGATGACGTCATATCGGAAAACGTAATTCCCCATGATTACCGCGATATGACAACAGTTGTTACCAACGAAAACATTAAAAAAAATCCACAAAAGGATTTTGAATGACTGTAAATTGAAATTGAATGAAATAGCAGACACTCTAAAGATATCAACTGAATGTGTACATCATATCATTCACGAATATTTGGGTATGAGAAAGCTCTGTGCAAAGTGGGTGCCGCACGAGCTCACTTTTTGTTGGCCTGCCTGAGTAGGCCTTTGATAATAAATTTAATGCCACATGCATAGAAAGACAAACTCTAATATTTAAAATTATAAATTTATTTACACGATTATATATACATATTTACAACACTCTTTATTAATAACATCACTTTCTAAACCGAAAGTTCCAACATCATAGTGATGGTCTCATTCACCATAGCCAAAGTCTAAGAAGAACCTGGAATATATAGCAAATCAGTACACTCAGATCTCCTTTATATATACTCCGGAATTTGCATTCGACACCGTCAACTTGACAGTTAAGAATCGGCATCCAATGAAAAATAACTTCATATGACGTAACTGAAAATTACCTTCGAATGCAAATTCCCGATTCCATTGCCAGATGCGTGGGATGATGTCATATCGGCAACACGTAATTCCAAAGCATTACCGCGATATGACAACACTTTTGGCCAAAAACAACGACGAGTTGATGATTGGGAGCAGTGTTTGAAGATGATCAAGCGTAATAAACCCGAGTTTTTGCATCGATATGTGACAATGGATGAAACATGGCTCCAAATTTCACTCCGAAGTCTAATCGACTGTCATCCGAGTGGACTGCACACGATGAACCCGCTCCAAAGCGTGGGAAAACGCAGCAGTTGGCTGGCAAGGTTATGGCGTCTGTATTTTGGGATGCGCATGGAATAATTTTCATCGACTACCTTGAAAAAGGAAGGATCATCAACAGCGACTATTACATAGCGTTATTGGACCGTTTGAAGGACGAAAACGGCCGCATTTAAAGAAAAAGAAAGTGCTGCTTCACCGAGACAATGCACCGTGTCACAAGTCAGTGAAAACGATGGCAAAAATCCATGAATTGGGCTTCGAATTGCTTCCTCATCCACCGTATTCTCCAGATCTGGCCCCCAGCGACTAGTTCCTGTTCTCGGATCTCAAAAGAATGGTCGCTGGGAAGAAATTTTCGTCGAATGAAGAAGTGATCGCCGAAACTGAGGCCTATTTTGAAGCAAAGGACAAATCGTACTACAAAAATGGTATCGAAAAGTTGGAGGGTCGTTATAATCAGTGTATCACCCTTGAAGGGAATTATGCTGATTATAAAAAAAACTAATTTTGCCAAAAAAATGTGTTTTACTATGGTAGGCTGGGGACTTTTCAATTGACCTGTTATATAAAATAGAAATCTGTATTCGACCTAGTCAAATCAACAATAATAAGTAGCCAATCATAAAAATTAATGATATCGCATTGTCAGATGTGGGGGAAGTCGTCATATCAGCGATAATTAAACCAAATACATAACTAATTGAGTTCATTTCCACTCAACTCAAGATATGAGTATCCTACCACAATCTTGGATGTTTTTGCTGGCCTTTGATACTTAATTCGTAGAAGGACTCAATGCTGAAAACAATTCTGCTCCAATCTGTGAAGTTGATTGATTGGTTTTATAGGATATTGAGCAACGACGGCTATTAATTCCTTTAAAATGTTCTTTTAATTCAGTATATATCAAAATATTTCCTCTTCTGCTAGAATCTTCTGGGCTTTTTTTGTTAGCTATTGCAATTTCCAAAATCATTTTAAAGACTATGAAATTCTGAGTCAAATGTATCTGGCACCACTGCAACCACCCCTGGCAGTGCACAACAGTGAAGGGCATTTGATGCAGTGCCCTATTCACTGAGTTGACTTTCAACAATCATTGCAATTACTGGTGTTCTGGTTACTCATACTAGATTGTTGGATAAGGATGCATGAGGGTTACTGATTGCATGATCACTCTTTCCTCGACTGCTACTTTCTGGATGTTTTGTTTGGCCATATTTTACCTATTCCTGCCAACATCATTGAATATCATTGAGTATCACTCTGACCAAATGTCAAACAATCCTGTAATTTGACCTCTTTACTTCCTTTAGTCTAATTGCACATCCTCTCTCAAATGATGAAATCTGCTGATATTGCTCATGAATTCTAAGTGGTACAGTCCATCTGGGTATTCTAAATCCATCTGGTACCACATTCTCTTGGAAGTTATGCCTTAGTATTGAAATGACCTTTGTTTTATGCAGCATCTGGATGCTCTGTTGCAATGTGCTGGAACTTCAGCTAGTCAATCGTTGGCTGCCAAAAGTTAATCATTTGCTTATTTTATTGTAATGTATGTGCATATGCAGTTTCATCCCATTTGGATTGCTCCTTCTTGGTACCTCTCTTTTTATATTGAAGAGTGTATGTTATTTCTCAATAACAGATTTAAATTTCATTGTAATGCTCATTCTTTATTTTCAGGCACGGGAAAAGAAGAATTTCGAAGAGGGTATGGAAAGATTGTTGGAACATTTCTCATGCATTATTTGTGCAGAACTAATAGATGAGGTATTGTTTTAGTATAACTATATAAACACTTCTTTATTAGTAAATTTAATGTGTTTTAAAAATGAGTTTTGATTTTTTTTTTTAAAGATGGTTTTAAGAAATCTCTTATCAAAATCTCAGAATGTATTATTTTTTTCTTTTTTGAATTCCTTTACATTTTAAAAGTTCAGTATGAGATGTTTTAAGTACAATTTTAGGACTGTTTTCGAGGGGGGGATGTAAAATTCCCTTGTAACAATGTATGCATTTCTGAGATAATGTTTAGTATCTTATTCGTGTGAGTAATCTCAGAGAGATAATAGAGAAATAATTATTTTCCAATCAAGATATTATTGTATAATTTATTAACTTTCTCATAAACAGTTAAAAAGAGCGTAGGAAATGAATTATTTAAACAGGCTGCTTTATCAGGATATTATTCCTACAATATAGATTAACAAATAAATTATTCTTAATGGTGTAATCTAGCTGCTTTTACCTATTATTTTAAAATTTTAAATTAATATATTTAAAAATGTATTGATAGTTTATGTATTTGCATTAAACAGGTAAATAGTTCGATAACACTAAGCAATATTTTTTATTTATTTATTTTTTTTTTGGTACAATGGTTATTTTGACTTTCTTACTAAATCAAACTGTGCTGATTATGAAAATGAACATTAAAAATTCATACTACTCACCACTTTTTTGTTATCATGACCAGCTTTTTTTAATGGACATTAAAAAGGACATAAAATATGCTTTTGTGCAAAATTTGTCATAAAAAAATCATTGTTTTTGTTTGACTAGTCTTTTACAATGTAGTGCTTGTGCTCAACTTTCTCACTGACACAGAAAAAACTATTTTGCAAATCCACTCTAAAAGCTGAGTACCAAATTGATGATTTTCAAATCTCTACATAATAGTGGTGTACTTGGCATAGTATTTTCTTTATTAATATAGACATACTGTTGTATGTTTCTTACATTTCCACTGAATGTGCCAACGTTACTGAATGGTTTAGTATTGCCATTGTATAACAATAATACATTAAGACTTGTCTTAGAAGAGTCTACAAAAAGTCTTCATTCAGGAGGGATATGTTTGAAACCAAGATCAATCATCATTATTTAAGCACACTCACATGGAATTTTGCATTGAAAAATAATTTGAAAACTGCTAATTTCTCTTTTAGTTTATGAAATTCTAGTGGTTGGGCCCAGTAAATTCCTCTACTGCAATTTAAATCATAAAATTTCTAATTGATGTTTTGTAAAATTCAAATCTCTGATTCAGCTGTCTAATGTTCTTTGCTGAATTTAGAGTGGTGTTGTTCTATGTTTAGTACTGAAAGGTAATCAAATTATGTGGAGAAGATACAGTCAATTCAGATTCCTATGGTACAGGGTGTCTTACCAATGAAATGGTAAGGTATTATATATCAAGTTTTGTTTAATCAAAAATTTCTACAATTTTAGTAAGACAAAAATAACAATCCTCTGCATGATTTTGGCATGCATTGATCTTTGTCATCGTTTATCCAATGAAGGTATCCGGAATCATGTGTTATGCACAATACATGGGGGCCTATGTTTTATCTTCATTTCCTATATGACACCTAAAAAATATAAAGCTTGTTTAACCTTGGCTGTTAGTTACTAGCACTGTCTTTTTTTAGTAAAATATCCAAGGATTTCGCAGAAACTGTTTATTGAATTAACATGTAAATGATAGGATATTGCCATGAAAATAGAAAAGAAATAAATCTTATTATCAAAAATTAATCTCTTCAAATAAATGAATAGAATATGGTTATCATGCAAGCAAAATTCTCGATCATCAGTCTGAATTGCACTAATAAGGGAGTATTGTGAAATTTTTATTACTATAATATCAATGCAGAAACCTAATGCATCAGCCGAGTAAACAGTCATTAGATAACATAAGGAGGATGAGGCATATTAAAATATGAGCATTTTTTTTCCCAATAAAAAAAACCTGAGTAGTGATTTAATGAGTCTGAAAAATTTTACTTGTATCTTGTAGCCTGTATATAACCATAAGAATATACATAATACTGTCCTATAAGAATTGTCATATAATATGCTTATAATGTTTACTTAACTGTATACAGTTAACAATTAGCATATGACATTGTAATATATGTTACCATGAAAAAATTGTTCATATATTTCTAACAAAACGATGTGTGACATCATTATGTCAATTTGAAGTAAAGTGAAGTAACATTCTCAATCTGCTTGCTTTCCAGTATGTGGCTTTTTATTTATGATAAACAATATGAGATGATAAAAACAGCATGATAGATGAGATGTTTCAGTTTTTCCTAATAAAAAGTGATATGACTGTGTGTGCACCATTTTGGAAGAATAATTCATTATTGCTCTAAGGCTGACCATAAACTATGATAATACATTTGAAAGCTACAAGATTTAGGCAAGATTTTTTACTTTATGTAAAGGTGTTTTAAAAAAACATTTTTATAAGCATCAAATTTTTGCTAGGTTTTTTCCCCGTATATAATTTATAAAAGAATTGGATGGGATCATGTAATTTTAAAATCATATTTGCTATTACATGAAAAGGTACTGGACACATAATTTCATATATATGCCCAAAACCTTGTTGTATAGCATAATTGGTTAATTATGTAATTTATATGAAAGATGAAACATAAATTTTTTTAGAAACTCCAGTAAACTCTTTAAAAAGGTCCATCAAAATTTGTCCTGAAGCATTTCCCTTTTACATTTTTGTTTTTGAACCTCTCTTAATTCAAAGGAAAATTCATTCAAAACTGAATAAATCAAAGTTTTTTGATACATTTATTTTGACATACTTCCTTTCCTCTTTTTGAACTATATCTTCTCTTTTATTTCTATATTCAAATATTTCTAGTTACTTATATTTGACAGCTGTGTAAATTATCTCAATTGTTTAAATTCAAAATTATTCCTGATTTGTGATAGCAAAAGAGAGCATGAATTGTGTTGTACAAATCTGCCTTTCTGTTTGAAGTATGCATAATTTTCTTTATGTGCTAACTTTTGTGACCTAAATATATTTCAGCAATAAACAAAGTTGTTCCATACTGATAAACTTGTGTTCTGTTAATCATTGTTTTTTTAAAAAAAATAAATAACTGCAACATTTTTTAAAATTAATTTTCTTCAAATTATGGTTTTTGTTGCTATTCAAATTATATGGATTAAAAGTATTATGAAAACCTTAAAACTACTAAGTAGTTAACATAAAAAAAATACCTGAATTTCTAAATAAGCTAGAACTAATTGAGTACATAGGATAAGAAGTAGTGAGAACATTTTATTGAAACAGCAGACTTGCAAGCCTGGTTTTATTGAAGAAAAATATTTCAGTAAGAGTATATTATATGTATTATCTGGCTTATATTTATAGAATACTTTACAGGGTCTCTCTGGAAAGTAATGCCACTGATTTTATTGTGAAGCAACTGTACATCACTGTGTCCTCTACCTGCTGGAAATAGAGGGGCAGGGGGTCAACTACCTTGCCAGTGTTTTCTCAGTTGTCTCAGCGGAACAATTTTGTGAACCTCTATTTCATTTCTTGTACAAATCATGATGCTTTGCTCACTGGAATCAAAGAGCATGATACAATTTTGTGTAAAACATGGCAGGTCTGCTGAGGAAATCTTTCAAATGGTTCAGGAGGCTTTCAAGAATTAGTGTTCATCATAAAGGCAAGTCTACGCATGACACAAGGCTTTTTTTAGATGGCGGGAAGAGGTTGATTATGAAGCTCACTTTAGACACATGTCAAGCTTTTCAAATGATGAAAATGTAACCCTTGTAAAAAAAAATTTTTATATAGACTGATTGTCAAGGAGTGTTTGTTTATTGGATGTGTAAAGAATCCAAAAACTATCGTCTTCGAGATTATGTCCAACGATTTGCACAAGAGAGATTTGTACAAAGTTTGTTCTCTGAATTCTGACTGATGACCAAAAATCTTGCTAGTTAAAAGTTTGTTGAGAACTTTTGGAAACACGTAAAAATGATTCTCACTTTTTGGACAATGTCATCATAAGTAATTTTTTAGTATGACCTCAAATCAAAGAGGCAAAAAGAGCCAAGTGGAAAACATCATTGTCCTCTCCCCTAAGAAGGTTTGAATGAACAAATCAAAGATTAAGACCATGTGCATTATGTTTTTTGACATTTGTGGATTGTCCACCATGAGTTTTTACCTTCCAGAACAACCATCAACTCTAAATTGTATGTAGAAGTGCTAAAAGAAGAACAAGGATCTGATGCATCAGACCACACTGCCTTCTTTGTCACCAGCTTACCTTGCCAAATGTAACATAGCAATGCTGCCCCAAGTCCTCTCATTGCTCTCCCAGACTTATTATTGTTTTCCTACTTGAAATATCCGCTGAAGGGACATAATTTCAGAACAATTGATGCCATGAAAGCGCCTTCTACAGTAGCTTTAAAAGCAATTCCTGATTAATCTTTGTGTTTGGAAATCATGCTGGCAAAAATATATCGATGCTGGAGAAGTTTTTTTTTGAATACTAATTTATTGTACCAATGTGATGAGCAATTTTTTAATGGACTTGGTGACATTATTTTCCACACTAACCCTGTATTTATTTAATACTTTTGTAAACTGATTATCACATTTGTTTTCAAATGAATTTTTATTCATTGTGTAAAATTTTTTTTCTTTCCTACAGCCCATGGTTTTGAACTGTGCTCATACAATGTGCCAATATTGTTTATTAAAGTGGAAGAAGAAACAAAATAGATGTCCTATTTGTAGAGAAAAAATTGTCACTGAAATAAAAAATCTTTTAATAAGAAACTTTATTGATAAAACAGTTGATCAAATGGATGCTGAATATCAAGCTAATAGAAAAGAACTTGTATCTAGCCGACGAAAAGAGATGGGTTAGTATATATTCATTTTGTATATTTATTGTTAATTTTAGTATAATTCTTAACAAAGTGTCAACTCTTAATTTTCTTTTTATCTGAATTTAAAATTTGGAACTAATATCTTTCTATTGCTGATTTAATTGTGTCAAATCTGGAAAATTAAGAATTATTGCTATTATTTTTCTCTTTCCAGAAAATTTTACATTTCGAAATAAACTATAAACTAATGGAAAATAAAACTTTATAAGAATTATCAGCTTGAATAAAATAGTTTGTTTTAATTATAGTTATTTGTAATTTTGACAAAACAAAATGAAAATGAAAAATAATTGAATCATAAAAATTTAAATTAGTAGGCAATAATTTTTGAGTTTTTGTACGATTGTAAAGTATATTTGTAAAAAAAAACATCAAATTGAAGTTTTTATTTATTAATAGTATCAAAATTTGAGATTGATATTCTTATTTTGTTATTGGATGTGATATTTTGTGAGAAAAAAAAAACTGTTGCTTTGCTCATATATATATATATATATATATACATGTATAATGCTTGAGAATTAATCAAATTAATGAAAACTGAATTTTTTTTCAAAAGAATTTTATTGCTAACATTTTGAAATGTTTATATTTTTGTAACCTTAAAATTAAAATATGCAATGGACTAGTGTAAATATTCAAAATTAAGAATAAAAGAAAAATTAAGTATTTCATCAAGAAAAATAATGACTAATTTTGAAGCTAGTTTGATTACACCTGTTTAATGAAGATTAATAATTTTTGTAGCTGTTGCATTGTTTTTATTGCATTATCTTGATTTTTGATCAAAAGTAAAATTTCTAATTAAAATTCTTTCATATGTGGTTGAGGGAAATACCATTGGTTGAAAGAAATCAGTAGACATTTTCTTTTCTTTATATCCTGGACTTCCTTATATAACCTTTTAGTCGACCTGATTGGGATGTAAAATCAAGTCACTTTAATACAATTAGGTGTCTTAAAATTTGAGTTTTTTAAGTGCTTATCATAGAGAGCAAACTTAAACTCATTTAATTATTATTTCACGAGAATTTTTGTTAAAAGGTATTTGCTAATTAGTCAATAATTTGAATTATTGTCTGTAAAATATTGGAATGACTTTCTTTGATCAACCCATATTTCTTTAAATCTTAGATGAGTCGATGTATATTGTCAGCTTCTTTCTCCCAAGAGAGAAAGTAATTTTTTTAGGGTTACTTACTTTCACCCATTCCTCGTTGACTTTCTTTTGAAAATCAGTGGAGCTTTGTTGGCTAATGAATCCATTTTAAAATTGTATATATTCAATGTGCCAAAATTTTAAGAATTTATTCATAAAGTGTTATTACCTGCTGCAGTAGTATAATTATTGTCATAGCTAGCTCTTGGCCAGCAATGTTCAAATTGAGCCCACTTTCTAATACTGATTCCGCACTCTAGTGATCTTTTTCTTTCCTATGGGGTATGTGTCTTTGGTAAACACGGGTGATCCCCCCGGATTACTCTAGCGATCCTTCTCTATTTTTGACCCTCCTTCTTGTCAACCAATTTGTGTCTTTTCTTCAATTTCTTCACATCGAGACCACAGTTAAATCTTATTTGATATGGCATAGGCATATCTGGCTCTTGCACCAATAAACTTTCTCACTTGACTCTTCATGTCAACCAATCTTTCATTGTTTTAACATTTAAATCACAGATTTACCTTGTTTGGCGTAATGTGGCCACATCTGGCTCTTGTGCCAATAAACTTCACTATCACTCACTCACACTAATACTGATTCCGTTGAAGAGACATGAAATAATTGGGGGGGGGGGGTTACACATTAAATGGAGCTGTAAGTCCTCCTGTAATGTGGAAGTTAGGAGAGTGACATTCTTGCTTCGGTACCTTACATGTCAGTTGACCACGTTTCAGAATTACTAAGTTTCTCAACCTATATCCCTCTCTTATACTTTTAGTCACAACATAAATTCGAACTAACTAATCTATATTACATTTTCATGATTTAGTTCAAAATATAAAAAAAATTGTCTTCTTTTTGGAACAGTTTAATATAACCCATGAATTGTATTTCTTTTAATTTGAAGTTTAAAAATATATTATATCTTACTTTGATTGAATGAAAATTTAAGGAACTTTTTTTACATATGTATCAATACATTTAAGATATCAATTAGATATGTGTGAAGTGTAAAAGAAGTTGGAAGAAGAAATGCCTATATTGTTCTTAAGTTGGTTTTATATTGTAACCTTTTTTTTTATATATATTTATATATTGTATAAAAAAATGATTTTATTGGTATATTTTCCAATTGTAATTTCGTTCTTCATATTTTTAATCAAAGTATCTTTATTTTATAATATTACACTGTGCTCGAAACTTACTTATCTTATTGCAGAATCATGGACCAAGAAGAAAAATAAACGATCTCGTAAAAGAAGAAATCGTGGGAGAAGTTCTGGTATTAGGGTAATGAATGATGTTCGTGAAGTTTCCAGTAATGTGGGTGAACAATCTGTTGTAGATCTCTCTTCCTCTAGCGAATCTGAGGAATCTTATTCTAGTTTAGGTAATGGATATTAAGGTATATCTAGACATTAGTAATAATTATGATACATTCCCTTAATTATTGCTTTTTATAATACTTCAGATCTTGTTATTTACAGTATTTCAGATCTTGTTATTTACGTCCTTTATGTAAAATGGTGGAACAAATTTTAAATTGTGGTTTCTTGGTTGGGTTTAATTGTATAACATTTTTAAAAATCTTTATATAGACCTACGGTCACCATTATTTTGTGATATTTCCACCTTTTTTCAGTGCTTTTAGTTATTTTTAAGTTCATATGATTATGTATTTGTAATTAATTATATAGAATATTAATATACTTACAAATTTTGCTTATGATACTAGAAATGCATGCTGTTTAGAAGATCTATAAACTGATAGAATCATGGAATTTTTCAATATACATATTAGATGGATTCTGTACGTAACGATGCAAAGATGTACTTTGCTGTTCTTTCATGAATGTATACTTTTGTCTTACTAATCAACTCATTGGCAACAACTAGTTTGCTTAAACTTCATTCATAACCAAAACTGAATTGATTTTATAGCTCATAAAATCAACATACAATGGTGTGCCTCCAATGTCACACTATGACTACAAATAATGTATGTTATGTACCACAAGTAATATATGCTGTTGTTTTGGTGATAAGTTGTTTGTAGCCAGTAAATCATTATAGATATCATTAAAATTGATTTATATGTAATACTGGGTAATATTTTTTGGGTTTTATTTTTTTGTTGTGTAATAGTGTGTAATCACTTAAAACTTGACTCTGGTATCTAGAGAACAGAAGGGTTTTTATACTGCTTGTATATAGTTTTTGAAAGTTAGATCAACTCCCTCATCATCACCCTAATCTTTTTTAAGTTCTAAAATTTTTGCTTTCTTTTTGCCTCAAATCCAGCTCTTTATTTCTTGATATTTTGACAGAAAATTATGATTAAGTTCACTCAAAGAATTATTGATAAAAATATACTCTAGAAGACAGACATTCATTTTCACAGGAAAAAATGTATTAGTCTAGGAAATGTACTTTAAAAATGTTGAATTGTTCATGCACATTGTTTTTAAACACATGCTGTGAAACAATTTTATTAATATATCAAAAGTATTATTTAAACAAAACTATGTACTGATAACTGAATTAAGAAATGTGAGACAAAATTGCAGATACTAACCACTATATTTTGACATTTAAATGTAACTTAAATAAGTGTTTTCTTTGACCAAGTATTAATGAATACTTGGATGGAATAAATTTAGAAAAATAGTTATAGACTTCTTAAAGGAAGATACCTTTTCATTTTAAAAGTAATTTTTATATATATCACATATCTTTTTATTAGCAATAACTCTAATTTTATTGTGTTGTAAATTGGTTTGATTCTTAAATAGTTTGTAATGATTATTTAAGATTTAAAATTTTTTGATTACTTAAATAAATTTCTGATTGATTTTCGCAAGTATTTTTCTTTTGATAATATTTTTTGATTTGATTCGTGGTTATTTCTTTAACTATGTGGTTTTTTACTTCTATTTGTTTTAAATAATTTTGAAATTTTTGTGTTTATATAATTTTTTTATTATAACTATAATTGTCATTATAATTTTTACTTTTATGATTTTGTTTGCGTATAAATAATAATAATATATATACACACACACTGTTATCAAATATTTTATTCTTCAAAACTTGTATTTTTCTTAAAATTTTAGAAGTAAGGAAGATTTAAACGCTGCAGGATTTGATCTCTATAATGAAACAAACTGTGCGAACAATCATTAAAATTGTATACTTGCAAGAGTTTGTTGTACCCTTCTATGCTATCAATTTAATATTCTATTCTTATTTTAGTTTTGAGAGGAGAAGATAATCTTACAAATGAGGCTTTCAACTATGGTGCCTTCCCCCCTCCCCCTCCCCCTTTTTTTAATCAAAAATCGATGTTACCTTGTGTCATCAGACAATGGTAACTAAATAATGTGTTGGTCACCTGTTTAGGAATGGGGATGCTTATGGTTTAGAAATAGTCTATAAAAAATAAAGATTTCCCCCATTAAAGGAAACATGCTCTTTGAAACCTGGAGTGATAATTATCTGGTGATTTTAGTTCAAAAAATTTTAAGAAATCTCTTGATATAGATGACATTTTTATTTTTAGAATATTCTTGTAATTGCTTTAATGCATAATTAGAAATTTTGTTTTCCATAATAAGTTAAAGGATTATTGAAAAATAACTTTATTAAAAATAATGGTTGTGTAAAATAATATGTCACCTTCTTCAATGTTATACCTTAGTGTTATAGAATCATTAAATGGGATTAAATAACATGCTATATTGGTTATATGAATAATCTATTTATACCCATAAAAAATTTTCCTTAATTGTTTCAGTAGTGCAAATAAGTATTCTGTGCAATTATGTTTCTTACTTCTTTCTTTGATGTATGAGTTATTAATGAACTACAAATTAATAAAAGAAATCAATTTGGGGGGAAAGTTTTAATGATTGCATTATATTATTTTATAATTTTGTGAATTTGTAAGTTCTATGTATGAATTGATGTTATGTAGTAAAATTACTCTATATCAAGAAAGCTAGTAATTAGCACCCCATCCCCAAATGCTACTGAAATGGAGATGAGCACTGCCTGATGGGACTTCTTAGATCTAGTCAGACTTTAACAAATAAAAAAAAATGTTTGGATGGAACTATGAGTGAATATCTGACTTATTTCAGCACTATTTTGAGGTATTTAACGAAACCCTTGTATTTGATTTAAATATTGTGCTAACAAAAGAGCTGTTTATTTTGAGTTAAAGGTATATTCAAATACAAATTCTGAAGTATGTGGAATGATCCAATATTTCTATATCTTGAGTTTTGGTAAATTCAATAAATATTTGAGAAAATGTTAAGCAAATTAATTTATATGAAATAAATTGGTTTGACTATTTTAAGGGGAGTGAAAAGAATGATTTAAACAATAGCAAATGGTAAAGAACAATTTCTTTTGTTTGCACAGACTAAAATAAAAGAGAAAAGGAAGAGATTTCTAAATAAACATTAAATAAGGAACTCTATCTCCCATCCCATCTGAAACCCAGAGGGTTCAGTCGAATGATGGACTAATAGGTTGGATGGTGATTTGAAAATTATTAAAAGGAGAAGAATATAAGTAGATTTCTCAACTAAATCCTCTTTGAGAGATTATTCCTTTTAGTAGAAAAATCGATTACTTACTCCTGTAGAGGGTATTTTTTTCATTTAATAATCAACTTGTTTCTGTTAAGGTATCTGCCTATCTTTAAAATCGGATTTTCGATCAAAAAGTTGATTTAAAAATATTTAATTTGCTTTTTTAATATAGGTTGGTCTCAACTTTTTGAAGTGAATGTTTAGTTTTTTCTCGAAGTCAAAATTCTGTTACACTTTATATTTGCATGCATTTTTTGTTCTTGATTTTTATAATTTCTATTTGATTCTTTTAGCAACAAGACTAACAACTATCAATGCTGACTCTATGCTCCGCCGTTTTCCAAACATTTGATGGCTATTCACCATATTCATCATTATATATATGTGCCTTTAATTCATTTATAGTACATCATTCTATAATAAAACAAAGTTTTTATTAATTATAATCTTACTATGTATTGATATTTTGCAATTCGGATTAAATGTGGTATTTTAATTCTATGGTATAATATTTATCTGTTTTATGTTTAAGTTGATCATATTTGTAAGAAACTTTTCTGTATCCATTCATTTATGCATTGCAGAATTCTACATTATATTTAAAAAATTAAGATGTAAGTTGGGGGGCCAACTTATCTTTAAAACATTTTGTTTGAAAGAATTTCTGAGAATAATAGCTGTCATTTTACAAATTTATATTTATAATGTGTATTATGCAAATAAAATAAGTTAAATATTTCATTGATTAAATTCTGTGTACATAATGCAGAACCAACAAAAGCTTTTATTCAAGCAAATATTTTGAAATCTTGGGAACCATTCCAATCATATCCAGTTGGACAAAAGTCAGAAGGGAAGAAATATTGAGTTTTTGAATCATTTGCAAAATTATCTTTACTCCTGGACTTATGCACAAATTTAATTTAAAAGGTAATGTAAATTGGGGTACCTGTGACTATAAACAATTTGACCTGTTTTTGACTTGTAGTAAAATACATACACCATGTAAATTTTTTCTGAAATATACTCAAGATAGGCTTACAGTGTATTACTTTTTAAGAGCTTTTGGAAAATGCAGTAGCTAATAAACAAGTGTTCAGAACATTCTCACGGGGAAAAAAAAACATTTTGATGTCTAATGAATTAAAAGTATTTTAAGGAGAATAATAGCCTTTATTGCTCTATATCAAATAAAAACAATCAATCAAAATGCAGATTTCCTTAGATTGTAATGTTGGTTGTGATTTAATTAATTTAAAATTTTTAATTGTGATATGAAATGAGTCTCACAAACAGCTTAGAACATTTTTGGCATTCCTATGACAATTAAGCTGTCTCTTACCTCTATATATTAATAAATAAAAAATTTAAAACATACATTTTAAAATAATTTGGGTACTTTGATCCAGAATGATGGCTTGACAGACAAGGATTTTTGAAGAAAGCTTGTCCGACTAGATAGATTAAAACAGCTGGAGGGAGGTGGAGCTATAGTATCGATGAAATCAGAGACCAAGTGATCAGTCAGAAAGAATTTTTCTTTTAGCACAGATGTGGGCTGTGTTCTTATATGTAAATGGAAGATTTTATAGTAAATTTATGATTAAAATGTTGTGCACATTGCAAAGTCACCTTCTTATGCAGGATATAACATTTTTAAAACTATTTGGGATTGAATGAGGGTGAAACTTTTGAATTAAAATTATTGCTTGATGCTTGGAAGAGAAATTTTTGTTGTCCCTGATCTATTGTAAAAATTGTCATCAATCATTGTGTATGTTACTATTGATGTGATGTATCTATGCAAGTTTGATTAGCTTTTTATAAGGTTGATGTTGTTTATTCAACTTTGGCTTTTTATAGTTTGCTCTTTTAATAAGCAGAAGGCAAAAATATGAAATAAATTTCTTTTAACTCTTAGATTTGTCAAAAGGTGACAATACTTTTTAATTTTATGTATATAATTGTATATTTTAGAAATATATATTTATTAATTTTTTTAAGCCTTGTTTCACTTATATACTCACATTTAAACACAGTTACAGTGTAAAAAGAATTTAGATTTCATTACATTTTTGATTTTAGTTTCACATGCATAAAATATATTAGCATAGTTTCCACCATGATTTTATGTATGCATCTTTCAATCAATAATTTATTTGCAAAATCCGTAAGCATAATTTTTCACAATCATTACAAGGAAACTCAAGAAGTTTGTTAAGGATAATTGAGAAAAGTTTTAAGTTAAAATTTTCATAGCATCTTAATTCCTGTGGCAGAAGTGTGTTAAAATTGTCATTTTTTCAAATTACCTTAAGCCTTATTAAGTCTTGCTTAACGTTTAAAATTATAACTTTTTATTTTTTAAAAAATGAAAGTTTTTAGTGTAATTTTTTTTTTAAAATGTTGATTTCAAGATGAAATATGAAATTATGATGATATTAATTATCTTGAAATAATTTATAATTTTCCATTGTATTATTTTCATTATATTTCATATAAGTAAAGTGCATTAGATATTTGAATGTCAGTTACATTTAATTTTCTGATTGTTTATGTGTGTATTTATACTGTATTTATGTCTTAATTTTTATGCATATCTTTATTTTTACTTATTTGTAATAAATATTGATTTTTAAGAATGAAATGACTCATTTTTAAATTCTTATTAAAAAAATACTACGAACAGTGGTGGAAAAAAATAGTGTTATCTGCAAAAACAAACATTTTCCCATTTTAAGGCATTATTTTGTTTACCTTAAATTAATTTATTTGCTGCAAAGCAAGTTATGAGATTTTCGCATGTTACTATTGTTTTGGGCATGTGATATGATTGCAATTCTGTGAATTAAATCATTATGTAAATTATATATCATTCTGTCTCTTCAAAGTTTTGATTAAATTTACCATTTTTTTACTTTCAAAAACTTATTCAGAGTAATTAGATGTTTCTTTAACATTATTATGAACAAGTTAATCTAAAGTTTTATTTTATTATAAAATAGTATCTTAACATAAAAAAACATTTTTTTCAGTAATGTTGCAGTTGTGTGTGTGAAATAAAAATTGGCTTAAAATCATTTTCAATGTCTCATTCTGTACAATCTCTTATAAAAAAGTATTGCATTTTAGCATAAATTTTTGATTTCAGTAATGAATATTAGAAATGAAAATATTTATTGTGACAACGGTGGCTCTCTACATCACTAACAATCAGGAACAAAATGCCTTATAACTTGCCTGATAGAGAATGGCTCAGTTATACATTAAAGCAACTGCAAAAGATGTATCAGTCAAGATTTATTCGGAGCGCAAGATGTGCTCTGAATAAATCTTAACCTACCCACAGGTAACCAACCTCTTGGCTATAGGGTGAAAAACAATTGATGGAAAACATAACACATCAATCAATAACTCCCGAGACTAACCCAGAGATAGCGCTCGTAGTAAACCAGTAACCAGGTCTTTCTAGAGTACTAACCTTTGCTTGAAACGTGTCAAAATTTTAAGTCGATCGGACCAGAAACAGCTGAGTTATCGAGGTTGGAGTAAAGTCGTTTTGTAGTTTGTTTAAAAAATGGAAAAAACCGAGTTTCGTGTTCTGATAAAACATTGTTTTTTAGTGGGTAAAAACACCGTGCAAGTGAAACAATGGATTGAAAAATGTTACCCGGACTCTTGTCCATCAAAAGCAACGATTTGTCGGTGGTTTGCCGAGTTTAAACGTGGTCGTACCGACACAAATGACGCGGAAGGCTCGGGTAGACCTGTGGAAGCCGTTACACCGGAAAATGTGAGTGAAGTGACAAAAATTATAATGAAAGATCGTAAAGTGAAGCTCCGTGAGATTGCTGAGATGACACAGATATCATATGGAAGTGTATTTACTGAAAAAGGTTTTTTGAAGTGAAGTGAAAAAGGTTTTTTCCAAGTGGGTGCCGCGATTGCTTTCGATGGAACAAAAACAGCAACGAGTCGATGATTCAGAAAGCTGTTTATCGCTATTTACTCGCAACAAAAAAGATTTCTTGCGGGAAAAAAAAAAAGATTTGGAAAAGCGTTGGAACGATTATATCACCCTAAAAGGTGATTAACAAAAGGTGTTATGTTGATGAATAAAAAAAAAATTTGCAAATAAAATGTTGTTTTCAATGTTAGTCTCGGGAGTTATTGATTGATGTGTTACACTTCCAAAGTAGACTAAGAGGTGAAGAGTTTGAACTTCACCCCTAGGTCAACTGACTGTACCGATGATTCTCATTCCGTCCATAATCGAATGATGACATCCAAAAGCAACTTGTCGAATTGAACAACTAAATAGATGATAACTTTAATGATATGGATACCATCTTAGGTACAGCCTTGCTACCAATATCTTCTCGAAGTAGCCAGACTTTTGACAATGAATTACTATCGCAAAATCTGATGTAGTGCAAATGCCCCTAGTAGCATGAAAAGTTTTAATCTCAAACATCAAGAAGACTCAAAATTGGAACATATCCATGAAGAAGGCAGGGGAGGCATTTGACAGTTTATTATTTAAATTGTGCTTTCCTCTTTTTAAGCACCTGTCGCTTTTGCTGTGGCAAAATCGACCTTGGAAAAACTATAGGAGAAAACGAATCCATGAGGATGGATGGACCATCCTGTCGAAGCATCCGGCGGTGTGATGCGCTGAAGGTACACTTACCTTCCCCATTGATTCTAACAGAGAGGGCAATGGTTGATTCAGCAGAAATTAATGTAAACGAATTTAATCTACCTGAGATGTCTGCAAA
Source organism: Nephila pilipes (assembly GCA_019974015.1). Classification (NCBI taxonomy): domain Eukaryota; kingdom Metazoa; phylum Arthropoda; class Arachnida; order Araneae; family Nephilidae; genus Nephila; species Nephila pilipes. The sequence continues at coordinate 668,145 of BMAW01098640.1, read as the reverse complement.
AAAAAATCTGAGCTGCCTGTTATGAAGGAGTTTTTTTTTTTTTTAAAGATGATTGGGGCAACATCTAGCATTGGCTAGGGTCAAAGCTCTATCTCTACAATCTGAATTAACAGGTGGCTTCCCAAAAACGAAAATCACGGATGCTGAGGAATATCTCAAATGCTGTCATGGACTTACCACATTAAGTATCAAATTCAAGAGTTTTAAGCTCAGACGAACGCCCTTTAAATGTTGTAACTAGAGACCTCCCATTCCATGTTAATGTAGATTAAATTAAAAATGTCATCGAAACAAGAGGGTTTGGAAGTGCACAGGCTATCACAACTTAACGAATATAAAAGAAACTTGCCCATGCTACTTTTTTGCAAATTCAGTAATTGAAGGGAAAGAATTATGAATATATTGAATTTTTTCCCATTCAAGTGAAGAGTGCCGTTTGCCCAACAAATGTGTTAAATTCACTGCCTCCGTAACAGCCTAAGTTTGTAAATTTAATTTCGATGATAATTTAAATTGCACAAGCTACTCGAGGGAACTGGTGCTGGTACCCTAAATAGCCTGGCAACATTTCTGCTTATAGAAATCTGAAAAATTATCAAAAATCGATAAAATAAAAATTCCTCCCCAAGCTTTGCCAACAAAGTTCCGACCAAGAAATAGCCACCTCGACCCAACATTACAGGCTACCTTAAGATTATGCTCCCCCCCCACTTATATTATGACGGTCTAACAAACATACTCTAAAAATTGATTTCTGGAACTAACTTGCGTTCCTAAATTCAACAGGCCAGGGACTTTGTTTACGAACAAAAATTTGATTTTTGATTCAGGAAGCCGAGCTTAACTCAAGATCGCAAACTATCATATGTAATAAGGAGGTTTTGGGATATATATACAAGAATGAGATAGAATATAGATATTCGACATCCCTTAATTCAAGGAGGCATGGTTATTTATTGTAAAAATAACCTTGTTCGGAAAGAATGAACACGATGGTTATTGAAATGTAAGTAAATGAGTACTCCCCTACCTCCAGGTAATTTCTGTTTACGTCTGATATTTTACAAGCCGTAATTTCTTCCTGGAAAAATTTAAATTTATTCTGGTTATATTATCCTCGTTGTGCCGACTTAAATACCGTTCACATTGAGTGGAACAACACTAGATTCAGTTGCGTTGACACTAAACTAAATAACACCATCATCGAATGCCAGGAATGAGAGTGATCGCTGTGTTGTATCACACGCACTTGCTTCCTCCCCATATTGAATCAAAAATAGTTATTAATCCGTTTTTAAATTCATCCCTTTTGATCTTGATAGCCGAGTTTTGAATGAATTAAGTTTGGATCATCAATTTAACTCTTAATTTGGACTCAGTTCTAATTAAAATTTTAAAAATAATTAGTGATGGATTGTGATAATTTTTCATTAAAAATCTTTATCCCTCCTCACACATCAATATAGCCACTATGTTGACATCGAATCTTCAGTTGGTTGACGGAATCAAACCTTGTTCGAGCTTTTTGCTACCGCTTCAATAACTATTTTTCATATAACTACAAAATTTAAACACCCTGTACGATATTTATTCCCAGAAATAAAAAAAAAAGTATGCGGGAAACTTGGCAGAACTAGAGACTCTTCTCACTCTAATTTACCATATACTCAGTCACGAAAGAGTAAAAGACATAAGAGCTCACTCATTATTCACTGGCACAAGGATATATCTACCCTTATCCAGGAAAACAATTCACTTTGACGTAGAGCCAATATCCTTAGGAAGTCTTCTCAATGCATTCTCCGCTAAAGGGGGGGGGGACCCGTGTGGTGACCAGGAATGACAGAATAGTCCCACTGTAGCTCATGCATGTTGTAAGAGGCGACTAAAATGGGTACCCAGCGTCTGGAGGTATAGCCGGGCACCCTGCGCGGGTTCGATCCTTGGCTTCCAAAGACCCGCCGTGTAGCCGGGGCTGATGCACATTAAATCTGTTTGGGGTCCAAAGTCCTCCCGTTGGCGTGGTGTGGATGTTAGGAGAGGGGTGCCAGCTCAGGTGTCGTCCTCGTCACTTGACTGTGGTTCAAAATTACGAGGTCCGTTGCCAATAGCCCTCGTGTTGCTTCTAGTGCGACGTTAATAAAAACTAAACTAAAACCGGGCACCCTGCCCCTGGGGATTATATCAGGGGATCTCGGGGACTTGCCTTCTTCAGGTAAGTACGGGCATCATGACCCCGAGGTACCCTAGTGATCTTGCTGCGGCTGCTGCTTTAAACACCGACTAAACCTTCTGATATTTCTCTAACACACCATTGAACTACGAACAACGAGCTCCGAGCTAGCATCAAGTTAGAGCGTAAGTCGGAAAGAGAGAGAGAGAGAGAGAGTCAGTTCTCAGAAGAGGAGGAGCGTGCGACCAGGGTTGCTGCCTTTGGCGATGAACGCCTCGCAGTGCCTGTAGAATCTGTTTGGCGGTCTCCACAATCGGTGAATGATCAGTCTGTTGACGAACCGCTGCAATCTTTTTCTTTCCCATGGGTTTACTGTCTTTGGTAAACATGGGGGGCACGTCCCCGGGATACCCTAGCGATCCTTCTCTATTTTCGACCCTTCTTCTTATCAACCAGTTTGTCTTTTCTTCAATTTCTTCCCGTCTAGACCACAGTTTAATCTTGTTTGGCGCAGCACAGCTATATCTGGCTCTTGCGCCAATAAACTTTACATTCACTCACCGCTAAAGGGGGGAAGGGGCTACTGGCAGTAGTTCAGATTGGTAAGACGAAATTACCTCTAACAGTCATTCTTCAGTTGTCCCGAACCACGGGGCTGAGAACCTTGAATTCTGAGCGTACACGATTACAAAGGTAGAATTATTTGCCAATCACCATGTTCACTACATCGAAGCTTCAATACCAACGAAAATTTTAGAATTTATCAACAAAATAAAGCTCAAGGGTGGTCTAAATTACAAATAAGAGGATTATGTCTCCCTGCAAAATATATCATTTTCTTAACTTTTCTAATTGTGTGTTAAGAAATAATTATTTCCCCTGCTTGGTAAACTACTTTGTGGTTTTGACCCTAATAGATGTATCGGTTCCAAAATTACTGTATTATATCACTGCTAAGGAGTTTAAGTAAAGTATATGAATTCTTTGATGTATGAATCTATATATAAACTCCACTGTAAATAATAATATTCCCCAGCAGTGCGATTGCGTTTCAAATTGCTTGAAGGTAAATCATCTGCTGACAGTAACTGAACTGATTCGGCGATTAGTATCACACAGGTATACTTTTTCTGTACGTAGCAAAGCCTTTGATATAGTTTGCCACATTGGCTTAGTATTCAAATTAACGCACCCGACTAGGTTCGGAGACCAATTTTTTGAAAACTGTCGATTAGGAAAGCTTTTTAATGACAAATTACCGATAAACGCTTCAAATGTCATAAATATTTTGAACAAATATATCGCACCTCTAAGTTTTGAAGGAAAAAAAAGTTTTTATGCAATTTTAGCAAAATTTTCATCGTCAAGAAAATAGCATAATTAAAAAACATCCGACATAATGAATTTTCATTTTATGTGCATACTTTAAGTGTTACTAACTGTGCAGTAACAATTATTTTAAAAAGAAATGTTTTATTGATAATTTATCTATAAAACATCTGGTTCCTTTCTCAAAATATTCACTATCATAATATAAAAGGCAACCCTTCACTCGATGACATTAATGAATTAGACAACACCCTATCCTCCTTTACTACTTCTACCCAAAAAGCTATTAATGCAGCCAGGTTGACTAAAACCATTAAAACTCCAACCTACTCCGCCAGCTTAATGACGAAGATAACTCCCTTTTTAATATGAACAAAAAAACTTTCTAATAATTATTGCAATATCCCACTAAGAGGCAATAATGTTCTAGTATTCTCAGACAAAGAAAAATCTGATCTGCCTGCCCATAATCTGGAACCTTCGTTCCGGGAAAATCCAACTCCATAGGATGATCATGTAGAAAAAACAGAATCAATAGTTCAAAATTATCTTGGAAGTCCATACCAATTTTAATTTCTCCCCCCTCCTCACCTCTAGCTCTGAAATAGCTACCATAATTAAGAAGTTAAGCAAAAAGAAAGTCCCCAGAAAGGATGGCATTCACAATCAAGCCTTTAAATTCTTTCTCCCCAACGCACTTACTCATCTCACAAAATTTTTCAATAAATATCTCCTGTTTGCCCATTTTCCAAAAAAAAAAAAAAAAAAAAAAAAAAAATTGAAACATGCAACTATTATTCTCTTCCCCAAATCCGGCCATAACCACTCTATTCCATTCAACTATCGACCTATCACCCTACTAAATTCTATTTCAAAAATCTTCGAAAGAATCCTGTGAACCAGAATACTTACTCATGTTTCCACTCCAGATTCACAATTCGGCTTCCGTACTAGCCACAACACTATCCATCTACTAATACGGGTTGTGAATGCCATTACTGAAGGATTTAATTCTAAATATGTTTCTGGAGGTATCTTCCTCGACATACAAAAGAGCTTTCGACATCCTCTGGCACGACGGATTGATCTTCAAACTAATCAAATTATAAATCCCCCCTCTACATAATAGTTATCTTAATAACTACCTTAAGATGGAACATTCCTAGAACAAATCAGCAAATTCTACATTCTGAGATAAAAGGCAAGATTTCTAGACATGAAAATATTACAAATATGTCATTTACTCGGAATGTTAAAGTAAAGCTTAGTCCATCTGATATCGCATGTGCTGCACAAATCCACGCAGTGGAACAAATTTTAAACATACCGGTAAACGCAAGTACCATTTGGGAAGGAATCATATTTCGTTTTCTAATCCATGAAATATCAGATTTACCTCTGATGGATTTGGTGTACCTCTGATGGATTTGGGGACAGAATTACAGAATACAAATAATACTGAAATAGTGGAAATGTGACGTTTTGTGAAAAGCGGAAGTAATCAGGAGGTTTCCTCGGTACTAATCACTATTCTTGGCACCGAAATACCAGAAAATATCAAGCCATGGTTAATTAATCACCTCTTCCAAATTTTTATAGAAAAACCCCAGACAATGTAATAAATGTTTCAGTTTCTAACACATATCCCGATTCTGTTAAAAACCTGTAATTTGCATTAATTGTTGTATAACACACACTGGTTCTTGCGCAACTTCTGTAATCTGTAAAAATTACAAACGAGATCATACCATCAATTCCCCAAAGGCCGCGGTAGTTTAGTAGTCATGACTTCGGATTCATGGCTGGCGGTTTTCGTTCAGTCATGGGTTCGATCCTTGGTCGCCGAAGACCCGCCGTGCAGCCGGGGCTGATGCACGTTAAACCTGTCGGGGCTCAAAGTCCTCCCGTTGACATGGTGTGGATGTTAGGAGAGGGTGTGCCATCTCAGGTGTCATCCTCATCACTTGACCGTGGCACAAAATTACGAGATCCGTCGCCAATAGCCATCGTGTTGCTTTTAGTGCAGCGTTAATAAAAACTAAACTAAAAAAAACCCATCATTTCCCCCCTATATCTCATGTTTCTCAAAGAAAACTAAATCATGCAATATAATTTCACTCACCATTTAACTTTAGGAGAAGGAAGATGAAAATGTCAGTATAAACCTTCTGACAACTATTCTACATATTTCCATCAGGTCCAAATGTGCAAGAATTAGAAAAAAATATTGGAAAATATCGTAACAAATTTTCAGACCGCATTAGAATAAAAAAATAATAGTAAATATAAAAAATGATGGATACTATGTTTGTACACTTTTGCAATATTTTCGAAACGGTATAAAAGAAGAAAAAAATCTGCGTCCTCTCGTCGGAAAAAGTTTACCAGTAAAATGCTTCAACATTTTTGTGTCCCCATACCTGGTGCATCTAATGTCATAAAGAATTCACCTAGTGAGATTGATAATGGATGATCTGTTTATATAAGCATACAAATTTTCCACAATCAAAAAAATTTTTTTTCCCTCCTACACTTCCAGGGGAGAACAGAATTTTGAATTTAGCCTTTTCCTTTTTTCATTCATTGCATGTTTTTTCTGCAATGAAATTGTAGAAGCGATATTTAAAATGAAATTGTAGATAGTTAAAAACAAATCGATTTGGTTCCATACTCTTCCTTTTACTAAGATAGATGTTTGGGTCTCTCAGGCTTATAGCTGTTCTGATGAATTTCTCTGCTCGTTACATCCCAATTCCATTATCTCAATCGCTAGTCATCGAAATTTTAGTTGTCTATGTCATTATATAAACGACTTCTCTTTTTATATCTTTAATTTATATGCTTCTCTAGGACTTAATATATTTTTAATAAAATCCTATTTAGAATCTTTGACAGATCCAATCTTCCTTTTTGATGAAATTAATGTTCATCATTCAATGCAGGGTTCTAATCGCATATTGCAATACAGTAATGATATTGTGGAATGGCTAACCAACACCAACTTTATTCTTCTTAATACCACAGCTCCAACTTACAGAAGTAATATAGGTGCTGCTGCCCTCATTGATCCTACCCTTTGCTCCGCCAACCTTTATGGGTGCACTCAATACTTATACCTTACCTTAGACAGCTCCTTCATTAGTGATCTCACTGCCCTATCATCACAGAATTTAATTTTCATAGGTCACATCAGGGAATGTAAAGTAAGTAATACATACCAGTAATATGACTGGCGAATTTAAAAAAAAAATAAATTTTCGTATTTAAAAACAAAATTATCGCAAATCATTTGATTATTGTTGAATATCTGTGATCGAATAATTTTTATCTTATTAATAATATCTATCACATATTTTAGAAAACATGCAAGTTAACCATGTTTGCCTAATGGTAATTGTTACTCGATTGTTGTTATGGTAAACATAGACTTCCTCCCTTTTTCATAAATCTGTTACACAATCATGGCACGTTTCGAAAAAACCTTCAATCCATCTAAGTAAAGATTCCCCGCTAATTTTTATAGTCGAAATCATTATTCAATTTCCTTGTTGTTCTGTTATCTACTTTTTAAGGTCGTTCATTAGATTTCTAGATAACTTCTTTTCGCTCCTTTCTGTTATGGGATATTTTCAAAAAATTACTTTAAACTTAAACTTACAGCTTTAATGCCATTATCAAAATTTTCCTCTTCCTAGTTACTTGAAAAATATCCAACAAGCGCTTATTCCGAAATTGATGGGAGGAAAAAGAAATACGCTGGAGTTCCTTATTACAATGTCTAGGGAGTCATGTCCTCGTTTGGGAAGAATCATTGTGATTTTCAGTAGAAAGGGAAGAAGGGGGTATTTGATGGATCTCGAAAGATTCATTAAAGGACAGAGAACAGAGGCTATTCAAACTAATGTGAATGCTAATTTGAACCAGGAAAGGATGAACAAAACACGAAAGGGAGAATTCAAGGAAAGGAATATAAACATTATAAAGCTTGCAGGAAGCAAAACTGTTAGATCTTTCATGTGGGAACATGACTAAGGTGATCCTAGCTATTTTCAATGACATCTTAGTCGGGAATAGGGTATCCCCTAGGAGTTTGGCTACGAAACTTAGCGAGTTCCTGGATAGGTCGCCAAACTTGCGTGACTTAAGCATTGAGTATTCTTAGGGTTACCATACCTAAATCGCTAATTATCGCTCCCAAAAGTCGCCAATCGCCTACAGGACACCCTATTCTCGACTTTAACCGAATATTTTCTAAGTGCTCCTAAGCACTGCATCTGTAGAAATAGCGCACTTACTAAAAATTTCAGTTATAAAAACGTAAATGCTGGGGTATGTTATTTCCGAAATTAGGAAAAGTTTCATATAATTTATTTTCACAATAGTACTACTGTTCTCTAGTCTATCACGTGGTATTGTAGGAACTTAGTATAGCTCTCTTGTGATGAGCCACAGCTATGGTTGTCTGCTTGGAACGTGCTTTGAGATTTTTTTTTTTTTCAAATAAATCGCAATGTTTTGTAAACAAACATTATAATGACTGTATTTGTTATATGCATCTGAATATTTTTTTCCTTTACGAAATTTTTTTTAAAATTGTTAGTTATTTTTAAGAATGTTTAACTGCCTATAATTGTCAATAAAACAAATTAAAATGAGGTCAGTTCTTGTTTGGGAAGCGCAATTGCTCGACAAAGAAGAAAAACAGCAATGGTAAGACAAGTCTAAACAATTTGTTTTATTCTTGTTATAGTAAAATTTTGATACTTTTATATTTTAAAATTTTTTGGTGATTATTTTATCAATGAATGTTTTTTCGTTTTTTTAATAAATTGCATGAAAGGATTGATTATTTACTATCAACTTTAAGATAATAGCGGAAGAAAATGAATAGTATTCATATTTAAATGATTTTTAATCTAATTCTATGTCTAAAGAATTACAATAAGACTTAAAATTTTTATTGGAAATCTGAAACATCTATATCAAAATTATAAAATTAAACCTGCAGAAATTTTTACTTTTCTTATTTGAATATATTAATGGTATATTAATTCTAATTAATAATTTTGTGTAGTTAATATGTTACTAAAAAATCTAATTTGAATTCTTTTTGATAAATTAAATTCTAACCTTCAAAGATTAACAAAAAAAAATTAAACTCACTATTTTAAATAAAAGATATTTCATTGAATGATTTTATTAAACTATGATGGTTGTATATATCAAAAACAAAGTCAGTTTTTCCGGTTAAAGTTGGGAATAGGGTATGTATAATAGGCGACTTTTGGGAATAGGGTGTCCCCTAGGATATTGGGGACTTTTGGGAGCGATAATTGACTATTTAGATCATGGTAACCCTAAGCATACTCAATGCTTAAGTCACGCACATTTGGCAACCTATCTAGGAAGTCGCCAATCTCCTAGGGGACACCCTATTCAAGTTTTGAACCGGGTGTTCCCTAGGCGCTTGGCGACTTTTGGCAGTGATAATTATTCAAGCATGGTGATTTAGGTTATGGTAACCTTAAGCATTCTCTATGCTAAGTCATACACTTCCATTTTTCCTTAGGAACTTAAGTTATGGTAACTACAACTATCATTATAGTCTGCTTTTATGTCATGATTTTCAAATAAGTTTTTCAGAAAAACTAGGTTATGGTGAATTCCTTTTATTCAGATCTCTGGATTCAGAACTCTGGTTAACCTATATTAGTCTACAAGAATTAAATTTTTTTTTTTCTGGAGTGATCTAAAAATTTCCATAATAGCATTTGTTTCTCTGAAAAGGCTGTTTAGCCCAATCACTTGGCTCAATTTCAAAATCTGCTAAAGTTGGCAATTTTTGTCATTGGAATATGAATTCCGTGAAGCGGAAATGTGATTTTTTTTTTTTAAACCTACCAATTTTTTTGTTGGATTCTTAGTATAAAGAAATAATATCAAATGAAATCCTGGATGAAATGTTTGAAAGCATTAATGCGTGCAACATCATTAATTCCTCATTTGTGCACTTTTCAAGCACAGTCGGATCTTCATTTCATTCAAACTCATTCATATGCACCTTAAAAACCTAAACAAAATTCGTTATTCAATGAAATTAATTCATAAAAATGAATCTCTATTGCTTTTGACGAAAGAAACAACAATTTTCTTCCTTTCGTGTAACAGTATTTGGTACTTTTCCATTTCGTACAAGCAGTCGATAAAGTTGCCAAAAATGATACAACTAATGCTAAATGGCATCGATTGTATTCAATGTAATTCAATGATGCATCAGCATATTTACTGTGTATTGTTGACAAAAAAGTCTTCTTGGCGAGATTTGCGCTGGTGAAATGGGAAAGTACCCAACATTTATATCCATCACACTCATCATACAATCGTTCATTTCCTTTGAAATAATCATGTTGTCTCTCATTATGAACTGCACATTAAAATAGACCTGTATCTCTTTTGACAAAACATTCCGATTCACAAACGATTCTTCATTTAACCCATATCAAACTCATTCATACTCCTACCAAACAAAATCCAGTTACTTGAAGAACATCATAAAGACAAACATCTTGTTATTTTGACAAAACATAATGATCTACAACTGGTTTTAAATTTAATTCTTAACAAACTTTTCAGAAAATCATTTAGTTACTTGAACAAGCACATTTTCTAATAAATTGGGAAAAACAACAAACCTCTCCTAACACTTTAGCAAAAATTCTGATAATTTTATCCTTTCATCTTGTAATGCCATTTATATCCATTCGTGGAACCATTCCTTCAAAAACACATGCTCTCGCATTTCAAAAATTTAAAAACAGAAATCTTCACATTTGCTTCTAATTTCATTATATTCATTCATATTTCATTTCTTCCCATTTGCTTCTAATCATTATTCATTTCCATACTCATATCAGGGATCATTGTTGATACTTAGGGAGAAAATAAACAGAAATATTCCAAAGAGAAACACATTATTCTAAGGAAGTCCAGACATAAAAAAACAGTTGATCCAGAATATTCTCTCTACAAGCAATACTTTAAAGTTTTTGAACAAAGGCACTAAAAAAATCCTGTCCTCTAATTGGCTAAAAAAAAAATAAGCATAACAAACAAAACTGCAAAATATGTTGAATTTTCTCTCAAATAGCAAAAGTTTCAGTTTCGAAATGAAGGCGTAAAAATTCCTGTGTAAACTCCAAACACAGCTCACAAATCTGCAGAAAAAAAAACCTCACAATGATGAACCTAAATTTATAACTGATATTGAAAAATTGAAAGGGTTGCCATGTCTAAAGCCATCATAGAGCATAGAACATAGGGTAGCTACATTTGGCAAAATATCGCCAATGGAATTCCACTGACAAGGGTGGGTAGGCTAAACAGTATTCCAAACTTTGTTTCCCTTACATGTTTTGAAAAATTATTTTCTTTAATGAACTCTTCAAATTGCTATACATATGTATGAAAGAAAAGTTTCATTTTAAGGGGAGAGAATTAATTAACAAGTTGTTGTGACATTAAATTTCTCCCCTCTGTAAATTTTATATGTAAAGTTGGACTGTATAAGTATTGTTATCTGGTTGCGACTAAACAGATGGCAATTTTATTTCAAATGCTTACAATTTGAGTGCTGTATCTGATAATACTTTTGTTAAATCAAAAACTGATATTCTGCTGACTGGCATACATATATACTGACATTGTAAATACTGTTATCCAGGAATTTTGTATTAACCTTTTACTTGCCAAAGAAAACTTATGAGATAAGCTCTCCATTGTTACCATTTTTCACATAGGCATACATAGTTATAAGGTGTTTTGGGAGAAAAGAACAAGCACTTTGCAATCTAAAAACTGCTTATATTCACAAAAAGGGAAGAAGAAAAAATCCCGTATAAGAGTATCAATATAATAAAAAAGATGTTAGAACTTATCTCTTGTGTGATATATCCTGAAACATGGTTGGACACGTAAACTAGCAACATATGCAATGCATTGACAATTAGATTCACTGCAAATTTATTTCCTGGAACAAACAACACATTTTCTGAATGGATGTTTCTTTGAAGACGTTGATGTTGTTAAGTCTGGAGAGTTTATAGTAGTAAGTTATAAACTCCAACACAGTTCATTTTGTAATTTTTGTCGTCTGACTAGTCTTGTTGCAGTAACTTGGACTTACTTAATCATTCGTTCTACAGCTATGACTTACACCATTCCAGAAACATCCCTCTCTTCTCTAAGTAAATCCTTTACAAACATTGTCAAGGTCATTTTACTGCATTCCAAAGTCTTAGTAGTTCTACTAGGAGAGGCACAATGTAAAAAATCATATTTCAGATTGGCATATATATATAAGCCAGGGACAGTTAGTGTATTGGCATAGTGAGACCTGTATATATATGCTCATAGTTGTTAAAAACTTAATATATGAGGAAGTGTATTATAGCTTTAAATATTGCTTTAGAGAGAATATGTATGTACTTAGAAAATATGTTCTTTCTGATTATCTACATCCCTATCAAAAGTATTGTAATGATATGAAAAGTATTATATACATCTCTGGTGAATTTGTGAATTAAAGGAAAAAAAATTATTTTGGAAATTTTATGGCTCATAGGCACTGTTCTTTACTTAAGGGGAGTGTTGCATTTTATTAAAAAAGTTGTTCTGTGTGAAAAATATTTATACCATAAATATTTATATTTTTATAACCAGTAAATACTGCTTAGTTATGTTCTGAAAAAGATCTCACATTTTAGTAATTATTTTTCTTATCTAAAAAGGCACTGAGTTTGATTTAATTCAATGTTACTGTTGAGCAACACAAGCTAGTGATGGACATCATAATTTTGAACCACAGTCAAGTGAAGATGACATTGTTTGATTTAGTACATCATTTTCTGGACTTCTATACCATGCTGCATGAAGATTCTGAAGCGTATTTGAAGCTTAAATTCCTAATTTTTCCACTCCAACAATTTTTGATGTTACAATGCATAAGCTTGTTACTCAGCTTGAATGCCGCCATCCGTGAACTTGTATTCCGAATGACTATACCAAATTTTTTAGTATTTCACTGACATATGCTCCATTGCCTAGCTATAAATAAAGCAAATATTTGTTGTAAAGCATCTATGTCTTATATTCAAGGAAGTTTCCAATCACATTCTAAGATTTGCATGTATATTGTAATATATTTCCATCAATTTAAAAATAGGGAAATGAAATTATAACTTTGTAGAGCTTACACATTTTGTATTGTTGTACTTTTGTATTGTTGAAAACTCATTGTTTTCTTTCTCATTAGCTAGTAAACTTCAGTTTTATTACAACTCCTTCTGACCAAAAAAGAAAAAAAAAATTCTTGCTAAGGAGGAAAAACTATGTGAAATGATGGTTTATCATAAAACTTTAAGCATCGATATCTATTCAAGCTTGTGTGATAATGTGTTTTCTGTTGTCAGATGTATTTTTAAAACTACCTAAAATATGCAAGGGCACATTGGTGTTAAAACCAAGATTGCTGATAATCAGAAATTATCACAAAGTATTTTGTAAGAGATTAATCACGAATTCTATTTATTTTCCATTGAATATGAATGCTACTATAAAATTTATATAAGTATTTTTATAAGTTGATCTATCAGTTACTTTCATTCTGTTATTATATAATTTATGTAATGTTATTTTAATGTATTTTAAAATGCATGTGTTTTCATTCTAATGTTATTCTGTGCCATGTATGTCTGAATCATTTATGATTAGACATACTAGATTATTATGAAATATCTAGTGTTGAAATTATATAGTTAAAGAATAGTTGATGATTTTTAAAAAAATTTTGGTACTTTTCCATTTCACTGGTGCAAACGAAAAAGTCACCAAAAATTATGCCAAACGGAATATATGTATAATGTGTGTTAATGCCAATAAAGTCTTTTTGGGGAGGTTTGCACCGGGGAAATGGAAAAGTACCTGATTTTTTCTTCTATTTAGTTTTACTAATGAAATTTCCTTTAAAAAGTTCCAACTAGAGCTTCCATTTAAATATATGGCTTTTTGTTTCTAATTGTGTAATTCTATCTTAAATAGTGTATATGACATTGAATTAAAACCTGATGGGTCTATGGTTATCATTGCATCTGGATCAAAATTATTAGCATATGACACAGAAGGAAAGCTTCTCCAGTCACTTAAAGGACATTCAGATACTGTGTATTGTGTGAGTTTCTCTAAAGACGGACAAAGATTTGCATCTGGGGGAGCTGATAAACAAGTTATCATTTGGACTTCAAAGCTGGAAGGAATTTTGCGTTATTCGTAAGATAATAAATGCTTAATTCTAAAAAGTATTTTCTAAAAAAAATTATGTAGTCACTGGGTTAAAGTTTATTTGTTAAAATAACATTTCTAATGACTCATATGTGTGTAATTGTATTAAAGTAGTTTATGTATATAATATTGTAAGTACATACATATTAACATGCAACTCTTTTTCTCTTTTTACTTAAGTGTTTTTGTTCAAAATATTATTAGAATAATAATGAAGTTATATCTTTTTCCACATTTTAAAAACACTTGATGAAAACTCACCAAATTATAATTTTATTTCTTATTAAAATGTTTTTGATCAAAATCTATAGTTTAAGTGAATTATACTTTCACAAAGAGAGCATCATCAAATGGTTTAAAATGAATAAAAATTAAAAAAATTGATGCATATTTAAATTTCATTCTTTTTTTAAAAGTCATGAAATGATAAATATATGGTTGCACATTTTACATTATATTTTTTTACAAGCCAGACACATGCCACTCTAAATGTTGGCATTTTTTATTTTGTTAAAAGTGGTTTTATTCAAATTTTATGAATATAAATAGAGTAGTACCTCCTGTAAGGGACAATTCTTTTGGGCCTGGCCCCTTTGAATAGGGATTTTAGTGTATTTATCTCATATTAAGGGAACACCAAAAAAGTTTCAAAAATTACAGTTACAGAATTAAATGAAAATAGAAATACTCTTTGTTAGAAAAAATTTAAGTTTAAAGCCAAGTTTGCACTCAGGGAAACAGTTTTGTGACAAGGGTACAATAAAATGAAAAGTTAATCCCTCTCTTTTGAAAACTGCTTTTTAGTTGGGAAAAAAAGGGAACAATACATTGGGAATAAGCAAGTTGTGATGTAATTGAAAGGATATTTCCCATTCATAGAATTCACAATCATGTTATTCTTTTTACATCTATTAGTGGGGTGGGGGGAGTAAACAGTGCTAGCAAGTTGCAATCTGAGACAGAGACCAATGGAAATGTGTGTATGCATCCATCAAATATTAATAAGTTGATTCTATAAACAATAAGTGAATTATAATAACATTTAATTAATAAAATACATATGCTATGTTATAAAGATGAAGTGAAAATGTAAAAGGCAGTACTGCAAGTATTTTGAATTATGACTACCATAAAATCTTGACTATAATACACACTTTTTTCCACATTTTGGTCCGTACAAATGAGGGTGCATGTAAAAATTAAAAAAAAAAAAAAGGCTTTTAAATATCAAACAATGAATGTGCAGCAGCTATAAAAGAATGTTGTAATACTCGTGCTGCACAGATATTCATTTACACAAACAGGAACTTGCAGTACATGTCGCACATGCATACATGTCACTTATTACGACAGCACCAATAATTATGACTTGGACGCAACAACAATAGATTAGCTGTGTTCTAGTGAAAGTTATTAAGACCAATACTTTCACAGTATTGTTTATTTTGTGTTAGTATTTAAGTTTTTTTTCTATTTAATTTTACTTTTTCATGTCTTTTTATTAAAACTTTCAATAATGTGAAGAAAAATTATAGGTGCTTATTATATTTGAAATTTAATTTTTTCTGAAAATTTAGTGCCAAATCAAGCATTCGTATTATACACATGTGCATATTATATTTAAGATTTTACGATACTCCAATTCAATTATTTAATGTTCAATTCTTTTCCTTTTCATGATCGCTCTTATGTAACAACTTGACAAAAAGTATGACATAAAAAAACTATACAGATGCCTTAAAAACACTTTCTGATTAAACAAATTCATGATAACTGTTGGTGACAATGAAGGACATATCACCAGTAGCTTTAATATCTAAAAATATGCTTGCATTGCACAGACTTTTAAACGAATCAATGTACTTGATTATTTTCAATAAATGTCTGTAAGTACAAAACTATTGTTCATTTCATACATTTTTGCAATAATTAAACTTTTTTAATTAAGAATGTCAATATTTCATGAACTTCAAATTTATATAAATACCTGTGACTGTGTTAATTATTAATATATCATTTATTTAAAGCTTGATACAACCTGGATTTCTAATTAAATTGCATTTTTATGGTATGAACCCTCTGAAAAAAAGACACCTCTATTTAAGGGACAAAATATCTGGTCTGGTAGGTGTCTCAAACTGTGTGGTGGCCAGGTGTGAAAGAATGGGCCCCACTGTAACTCATGCTTGCCTTAAGAGCGACTAAAATGAGTACCCGGTGTCTGGGGGTATAGCCAAGCACCTTGCACTTAGGGATTATATCAGGTGACTAGTCCTCCAGGTTGGGAGTAATACAGGCAGCTAAGTACAGGTCTTTAGGGTAAGTACAGTCATCATGATCCTGAGGCATCCTAGAGATCTTTTTTTCTTTTCTATAGGGTTTATTGTCTTTAGTAAACACAGGTGACTCATCCCCGGGATACCCTAGTGATCTTTCTCTATTTTTGACTCTTCTTCTTGTCAACCAGTTTTTATCTTTTTCCAATTCTTTGACATGTCTAGATCACAGCATTACCTTATTTGGGGCAGCATAGCTGTGTCTGGCTCTTGCATCATTGAACTCAATCACTCGTCTTTTTTCAAATGTCTGGATCGCAGCTTTACTTTGTTTGGTGTAGCATAATCACTTTTGGCTCTTGCACCATTAAACTCAACCATTATTCACCTACTCACCCGGTAAGTGTCTCTTATTGGGGATACTTCTGTATATGTAACATACTGTTAAAAATAATGGATACTGATCCAATGGTCAGCAAATATACCCTTTTAATTTATAATTGTAATATGTTCTGCAAAATCTTGATTATCTAAATCATTAATACATACATATGCTTCAGTGGAGTAAAACAATGATGAAGATTATTTTTCACAATAATGTAAAACTGTTTATTTAAAAATGGAGAGAATAATTTAAAGTTAAAAGAAATCATGTGAAATTAATTTGCAATTAAATAAAAAATCAGAAGGAGAGGGAAACAAATAAGTAAACTGAAAAATAAGAAATTTTCAGTGATATTTATTAATATGTTATGTATGTATGCAGTGGCGAACCCAGAAATCAATTTTGAGGGGTGCATATCATTATTGGCATGTAAGAAGCTCTTTTTTAGTTTAAAATTACCACTTGGTAGAAATTAAAAAATCTATATTGTATCAATATTATTTCTTGTATTTCAAACTCTTTAATGATTGATATATTTTATTAAGTTATAAAAATTACAAAATTAAAGATCATTTAAAAAAAATATTAAAGATACTATGAAAACAAAAGTTCCTATTTATCAGAATCTATGATATTTAGGTAATTTCTGAAAAATAGTGAATTCTTGAGCTTTATACTTTTATTTCCAATTCCCATTAGTAATTTTCTACATCTTCTCTATTATTTAATGCACATTTTTCTGCTTCAAATTCTCATATGGAATGTTTTTCACCAGAGTTGAAATAATTTAAAAGCAACTGCTGTTTTCCTCTTATTCATTGTCAAATTGAAATATTAAGAAAAAGATTCAAGCAAATTTAAACTTATAAAATTATAAATTTAATACTTTGAGCCAAAGAAAATAGATTGACCTAGGTATCCTGACTACTGTTTTTCCTGAGAACTGAGATTGCTGCTTGTGTACAATTCAACTCTGCCAAGAGGTAATACATTGAGATGGACACTTTCCTAAGACCTGTCACTCATAGATTACTATCTGGCAAAAAAAGAATGCTTCCTTCTAATTCTTTCCCAAGAAACTGCTGAAGAGGGACATTTTCTACAGGGATACACACCTCCTCTTCATCTTTAAATACTTACCGACCCGTGTGGTGACCGGGGATGACAGAATAATCTCACTGTAGCTCATGCATGTCGTAAGAGGCGACTAAAATGGGTACCCAGCGTCTGGGGGTATAGCCAGGCACCCTGCCCCTGGGGATTATATCAGGGGACCTCAGGGACTTGCCTTCTTCAGGTAAGTACGGGCATCATGACCCCGAGGCACCTTAGTGATCTTTTTCTTTCCCATGGGGTTTACTGTCTTTGGTAAACACGGGTGACGCACTCCCGGGATACCCTAGCGATCCTTCTCTATTTTCGACCCTCTTTTTGTCAATCATTTTTACCTTTTTTTCAACTTCACGTCTAGACCACAGTTTAATCTTGTTTGGCGCAGCATAGCCATATCTGGCTCTTGTGCCAATAAACTTTACATTCACTCACTCACACTCACTTTAAACACTTACCCAGACACATTTCAGAGACAGCAAAAACTTTTCTATTCTTTTCTCAAAATTTGGAAAAAATGGAATCATTTTTCTCTCTTAATGAGGATAAAAAATTCAAGCATGAAGAGGAATGAAAGTTGAAGTTTTTTTAAGGTTGAAACATATCTTTAATAGAAAAAAATAAAAGAATTATCATTACATATATCAATTTCCAACAAATATTAGGAGAGATGCATGTATTCCTTTGATTCATCCCCTAGGGTACACCACTGTATGTATGTTTTATGAGTGGTTTGTATGTGTATGTTTTCATACATCACTTGAAATGTACCAGATAATCTATTTCTACACCTGGTAAATTTTTTAAATTGGGGGAAATGCTTATTATTAAAATTGAAGGCAAATTTTTTTTAGAAATTGGTATTGTAAAATGTTAACTTTATGCTCCTCATTACACCGGTTGGAAAAAATTATATGCTTCCCCCCCCCCTAAAATATAATTTTTGAAATTCATTTTCTTAAATATATAAAAAATTGAAAACAAACAATGCTGTAAGATACTCTTCATTAAGCAAAAATTTCAAATCTAATGTAAAACTGTGCATATAAATAAAATTCATTCTAATAAAGTTTAAAAAAAAATCTTAAAATTTTTTAAGGGGGAAAAAAAGATTGTTCATTTTTTTTTTTTTTTTTTTAAAAGAATTGTATGCTTAAATTTAAGAGGAAATTAAAAATTAATAGTTAAATCAAAATGTTAGCTTAAAATTGAATTCTATAAAATAAGAATCAAATTATGATTATGAAATTTAACATTGAATATTTGTATGTTTTAAATGAAAGGGAGAAAAATACCAAAGATATTGTGAAAATAAATATTAACATTTATATGAAGTAAGTAAAAATATATATTTGAAATAAGTAATCAAGATAAATAGTATTCAATTGAAAATATTTACATATAGTATTTGAAAGTCATATATTACATTTACTTTTAAAGGGTGAAGGAAAAATTCAGTTTAAGCTTAAAGACAGGATATATATTATTTGGATTTAATGCTTGTATATATACTTGCAATATTACCATCTATAAGCAACTAATTTCTTAATAATTTAAATATTAATTAAAATATTATTGACTTTTTTCTTTGTTTTAAGTCAAAAATTTCATATGTATGAATATTTGTAGTTATTTTAGTTTTTAAATTTTTTCAGATTATTCTTATTTTCCCGAGTGTTCTTTATTAATATTTATTGATGCAAATTTTGTTTGATATTTTGATATTTCAGTTTTGCTATTTTGAGACTTATTTTTTATGTTGTGATTATTATGAAAATTTAAAAAAGGCTTGTTTACTGTTTTGAGCTTTTAATATACTATATCAAAAATTTAATCTGTATACAGGTCTTTTTTTTTTTTTGCATAGTTCTTAAAGAAAATGCAGTTATAAATATTTTTAATTGGTGATCAGATAACTTGTGTATATGTATAATATGTTGATTTATTAATAATTTAGTATTTTGTACACATAGTTTTCATTTAATGTAATTTTATCAATCTAGTTAATTTATTATTTATTTCAGCCACCATGATGCTATTCAGTGCCTTTCTTACAATCCTGTCTCAGACCAGTTGGCAAGCTGTGCCTGTACAGATTTTGGTATGATATTTACTATATAATTAGAAGATTTCATTCTAGGTTAGATGGAATGGGCTTGGTATGTGCAAACATTGCAAAATAATTTGTTGTTTTGTAAAAAATACATCCTTCTATAGTAAAATTAAGGTATACTGCATAATTTTTTTCTTTTGAGAAAAATATTTGTATCGTGCATATAAAGTAGAAAGTTTGAAAGTTTATGTATATGTTAGTGTTCCCTATGCATGGCTGCTTTCACCAGTAAGGAAATTTTCAAAAATGCATTCTAGAAATAATAAATTCTCTTACAAATTCTTATTGCAGCAGTTTACAACCTGGGAGGCATGGCCTATTGCCCAGGGGAGGCATAAAAATTTGTGAATTAAGAATTATTCATAATTATTCTTTCAAAATAATTCAAAAATGATTAAAAAGAACATTATATAAAAATGTAAATGCAAGTGCATATATTCTGTAGATAATAAATCTTGTTATTATTCTGTTAATTATAGTCTTCACTTTTTTGTGATAAATTTTTATCATTTCAAATGTGACTGTCTTTATATCTATTTTAAAAAAAATGAAAGTTGGGTTGGTGTAGAAATTTTTTTTCTTTTCTTGGAAATTTAGTAGCATTAAATTTCTAAACTGTTGTCTTATAGGATTGTGATCAAAATCGTAAAAAAAAAAAAAAAAAAAAAAATTGAGCATATTTTAAACTTATCAATTGATTGGTTTTGTAGGCTATAATGACAAATGATATTATTCTAAAACCTATTAATTTAATCTTCATTTATATGCTATTAGGAATTTTCTGTAAATAAAATAATAAATACATAATTAAGAATTTAGGGTTAATTAAGAATTTTTAAGCAGTTATTATTTGTCACTATTTTTATATTATGACCCAACTATTTGTTTTTAATTTAGCTTCTTTTTAGCATGTTTCTGGGCAAAAATTGATTATTGCAGTTAATTGCTATCCATTTTCTCCATTCATTAATTTCTGTTTCATGCAAACTCTTTACAAAATTGAATTTGCAGAAGAGGTGAATGTGTGTTCTTGTCTAAGCCTTTTCATTGGAATTCAGAAAATGTTTGATACTTAATATATTGTATATTTATTGGAGAAAAATTCCCTTGTTAAGAGCACCTATATGGCAAATTTATATTACAGTGCAATTGTATTGCAATGTCATTTGTTATTAGAACAGGAAAAATAAATGTGATATTTTTAGCAGATTAAATATATTTTTAATTGTATTATGTATAAAATTTTGTATTTTCTGTGTTTTTTACATAATTTGAATTAAAAGAATGATTTTTTTTAATGGATTTAATACATCACTTCTGTATTGTCAACAGAGTTACAGAAAGAGAATAAACTGTAACTCTTAGTTTTCTAGAATTATTACTTTTCCAAAACTTTGTCATAATGTTATATACATTACAAATATTAAGCAACTTAAGTGAAATTATGTCGCTTCACTGTTTAAATTAAACCAGAAATTTAATTTTGGAATTATGAAGAAATTTTTTTATAGAATTTAATTTTAAATTTTTTTTTAGGATGTATAAATTCTTTCATGTGATGATATCTTTTCATATGAAGTACAGTTCTTTAGAAAGAAAAAAAATGATTATGTATTATTATTTTTTTCTTCTGTTATTCATAATAAATAAATATTTGCATAATGTACAAAGTATTTGTGATCAAATATTTTAATTGTATTAAGAAAATGATTTGACCAAAATAATTTAATTGATGTGGAACTCATTTTTAATTTTTTCCAAGTCCATTATAACACATAAGTGCAATTTTTTTTTGTTGCTGAATTAACTCAATTTAAAGTTTATAATAAAATATTTTAATTTATTTACATGCTAAAAGTATGAAATTTCTTCTGAGTATATTTAGTGCTTTTGCATATTGCCTGCGCAGACGATAAAGTCGTCAAAAATGATACAATCGACATCAAATGGAAAACGTATACTGTGTGTTGTCGCCAATAAAGTGTGCTTGGCAAGATTTATGTCAGCAAAATGGAAAATACTGTATATTTTTGTTATGATTTATATTTATTTATAAATGTTTTCTTTTTAATTATTTATACGAAATATAAAAACAAATTCTAGTATTTATAATTATTAATACGGGTAGAAGAAAGATTCCTCTGATTTTATTATATTTTTTTAATTTTTTCTGTATTTTCATTTATTTATTTTTGTGTTCAAGATTTTGGTTGAGATGTGATAAAATATTTTTAATTTCTGAAATTTATATTTTGATGACTGAACATAAAAAGTTTACTTAAAAGTATATAATTCTCATGCATCACTGGTTTTTTTAGCTTGTAATTTTATGAATAGTTAAAACATGAATAAACACAAAAACACTCAGTGATTGAGTTTCATATCCGAAGAACAGATTGCATTTGCAGTATCAACCTAGAATGAGCAATGTATTATTATTATTTTTTTTTTAAAAAAAAATTCATTGCTATTATTAATTAATTTTGTGTAAGTTTTTCTTACATTAAAACTCTATAAATTTTAATTTTTATACATTATATAGTCATTTTTATTACTTTTGAACAGAAGAATATGAGTAGTTCAATTTTTTTAAAAAAAATTTAATTTGACCATTTTTTTAATGGTATATATGTGTACTAACTTTTTCAAATTTGTTGAACTTAGTTAAAAAATTCATAAAAGATTGTCTTTATTATGAAAAATGATATATAAAACAATAAAAAATTATATTTTGATTTTGAGTATAGAATTTGATTCTGTATTTTATATAGCTTGTTGTAATTTCATTTTTCATATACTGTTGTATTTTTTAAAATCTTATCTAGGGCTATGGTCTCCTGAACAAAAAAGTGTTTCAAAACATAGGGTCAGTGTTAGAATAACTAGTTGCAGTTGGACTTGTGATGGAATGCTATTAGCAATAGGACTAGTTAATGGATGCATATCCTTACGCGGAAGGGTATGAAGTTTATTTATTCAACATTCTGTAAATGAAAACACTGTTTTAGTTGATATTTTTTGCTGTCTCTTGAGTTTTATAAATACTAATAATTAAAAAAAAATTATTAGATACTGTTCAAGTGGATAAAAATTTAATTTCAACATTGATTTATTCAATTTTTAATATTTTTGAATACTTCCATGTGGTTATTTCACTCTGACTCTTAGATCCTCTAAACTCAGGCAATATGCCTCATAATTTAGAATCTTGGTCAGATAACAAAGTTGACATCTGATCCTGCATTCAAATCTTCATACGAATATCATGCCAAAATAAAGACTCATAGATCTCCAGCAGATTTCTCACATCTTATGGTCTTCATTTTAAAATAATTAGCCTGAGCCCCTTACCTCCCCTTACCTGTTTGTGGCTTTGCAACATGGTCTTGTACATTTCCTCCATAGACTAACCTTTGGCTACTTTATGATGCTTGATTTGCAAACCTCATCTTGTGAATGAACCATGACTTATATAAATCAGCATTGCTATATATTTCTTAGATGTTTAGTGAATAAGAGAAGATGAGAGATTGGATGTGTTAAAAGTGCTTACAGTAGATAGAATGTTAGTGAGATTATATTAGTGCACACGACATTTATGGAAGAAAGTTCAAAATACTGATATTTAATGTGGGTCCAGTAAATGAGGATTCTTGAATCCAGTTTAACTGTTGTTGAAATTAGCAGAATTTTCAATTATAATCTTTGTTTTTGGACATGAGTTTGTTAATACTCCACATTCATAATAAGACTTGATTTCTTTCAGTATCATAAGAATTAAATAAAATCCAATTATTCCTGACCAACTATTTTATCAATCAATTACTTAGTGAGTTTCAATGATTCATATCCTAAGTATTGAAGGGATTAATAACAGCTTTACCAAACAGGCTACTGCAGTACTTGAATATTTTATACTTAGTCCTAATTCTTCAAACTTAATGTGAACACTATTCTTTATATATATATATATATATATATTGGATTCCTCCCCACTATTTATTTATTATATTTTTGAGTGTTTTTTAGTTGATAGGTATTCATTTAGTTGGTAATTTATTTGATTATTCTGATTGTGGAATCTGGTCGTGTAGTAAATAATTTGAAATTTTACTTTTTATTTAGAATAATCGGAGTGATGGAAAAATAGTGTAAGTGAATATTATTCATTTGGCTCCAAAGGTATCTACAAAGGTAGAGATTGGACTGTATTTCAAATTTAAAAATTTTAGATATAATTTTTATATTGTAATTAAATTTTTCTTTTAAAAAATTTCTTATCTAAAGTTTTAAAAAAGCAGTTATTGGTGGGAGGGGGTAGATCAAATTTGCAGAATTATTTGTAAATAAAGGGTTTATTTGATGTGTGGGAAAATATGAGCTTAATTCTTATTTTTCTTTAAAAAAACAATGAAGATGGATCAGTATATTTTTAGAAAAATTTTAATGACTTGTAAGAATTGATTTATAATATATATTATGTAAATCTTGAGAACTTTATCATTTTGAGTTAATTTAATAACTCTTAAACTTCTGAAAAATTTATGAAATTCAGTACTGATGGAAAGATTACATTTAAAATATATTAGATTGACATAATTTTCTGTTAACTTTTTATATTATTTTTCTCTAATGCAATATTAAGAAATTAAACTATTATTTTTTTAAGAATCTAAGTATATAATAATTAAACACAATAATACATACTTTTATGAGTTTAATACAGTTAAGTAATATTTTGACATCAATACAAAAATAATTTCATAAATTTTACTTGGAATTTGATTATGAATCTCATGATCTTTAATAACTTAAAATGTGTATTTTTGATGTTTAATATTTAGATTATTTTTACAAGCTTTTATTTAACTTGCTTGGCATATATGTATGTATGCCTTTCTTGAGAGATTTCAAAAATTTGTACTCCGAACTGAAATTTTGTGTCTTGTTTAATTCTGATATTGCTACAATACTATAGTATGCTCATGCATTTACAGACTTAGGACAGTGTGTGTCGGGGGAGTTAAGAGTTAGGCTTGAGCTCTAGACCTTGCTTTTGTACTTGAATTTTAATTCACTTCCTATCATTTGATCAAGTTGAAATCGCAGTCATCCTGTTGTGGTTGACATTGCCGACATTGTTTGCCATCTGTATAGCAGGGGTTATGTTATAAAATTCTGTTGGATACCTGGTCATGTAGGTATTTTAGACAATGAACTAGCTGACTTGACTGCACAATCAGCAACGAATCCTCTGCAGTTTGCAATTCTGCTAGAAGACATACAACATCACATTTTAAAGCTTATTCATGTGACATGGCAGGAATCATGGAATCTTCAGTTCATTAATAAACTACACTCGGTGAAGCCTTTCATTGGAGAATGGACAGTTCTTCCAATACAATGAGTGGATGTGAAATTGACTCGCCTTCGCATTGGACATACTCGATTCACTCATAAACATCTTTTATTTGGAGAGGGTGCTCCTGAGTGTCCTTCCTGCCATATCCTTTACACAGTTCATCACATTTTAATTGACTGCCCGGCCTTTCATAATCATTGTCACTTATTCTATAATATATCAGTTTTAAACCTGTCTGACTTGGTGGTGGGAAACCCCCGCCGTAACTTATTTGGTTTTTTAAAAAATAGTCCTTTTACACCATATTTGAAGTTTTAACCTTTCACCTTTTTTATTACCTGGTGTTTGTTTCCTGTTTTAAAATAAGGTTCTTTTAATTCATTTTAACAAACGTTTGGTGCAGCATAGCTTGCTCTGGCACTTGCACCATAAAACTAAACTCACTGAACAAGCTGAAATTTATTATACATGTAGTTATAACTCTAATGATAATACAAAAAAATACTGTAGTGTGCTTGAGCAGTGACAGACTTTGGTTTGAAAGGCCAGGCCTTGCATTTAACAATGTCCAATTCAGTTGAAATTTTGCTCCCTGTACAGCTCAAGCAATTGTTTTTAAAATTAGCTTTTATTTAAAGATGGACTAAGAGGTATAAAATAATTTTTTAACTGTAAAGTAACATATATTTTATCGAGGTGTTTAACTGAGATGCCTACTAGGTAATTACTGATAAATTAAGTACCATAGATATTTACTTCTATATGAGATCTAAAGAAGTATTAATGTCTGAAGCTTTTTAAATTTTACATTATTTTGCATTTAAAAATTATTTTTATTCCATTCAATCTATCTTTAAATAAAAGCTTGATTTTAAAAAAAAATTCTTTATATAATTATTGTTCAGTGGTCTTTAAGTTGATTCTATAATTGAAATTACACAGGAATTCAAGATACTTAGGATCTGTCCTCTTCAAGTCCTTCATTGCTTCTTTAGGCTCTGTCATTGTACCTGGAATCCTTTGTACTTTGATTGAGGACTATGAGATCTCGCCTATTAGTGTTAACAAAAGATATTGGTCATATTTCAGTTTATGGTGTGTTCTCGTTCATAGGGTTAAGAACTGATTGCTTGGTTGCTGAGTCTCTGTTGAACTCTATGACTCTATGTTTTGGATGAAGTTGGTATCTGTGCTGTATCCTTCTGCAAATTTCTTAGTTATTTGTAGGTTTTTATTTGTGTCTAATTTGTGTATGAGATCATGAAGGATGATCCAATTAGACCATACTTCTAATAAAAACTCTTTGGCTTCTGGACAGACCTTTTTCTCCATTTAATCTAGAATCATCAATTTTTTTATTCCTTTGAAGTTTTGGATCTGAAGTTCTGCTGACCACTTTTGATGTAGTTCTGGAGCTCTAAGTGGAAATCTTTTCATGTTTTTTTGCATACTTTCCTGTGGCTAGTAAAAAGGTGTTGCAATTTCTATGTATTCAACTTGAATTGTTTGAGTAGTACTTCTTTAATATGGTCGAAGCTCTGAGCTTCCTCCTCAGGTTCTTGGGCAATGAGCTGTTCTACATAATGTGGCAGCTCTCCAATTAAATTAATGACCCAATATTCTTTTTTGATTTTTGAAAACCTTAGGTGTTGTTGAAACAAATTTAGGAACAAGGAAAGATATTTCTTTTTAGTTGAAGTTTAGAATTAATTTTTTTAGCTTTGAATTTTTGTTGTTTCATGAAAGCAGCATTATTACTAGTATATGATTTTGAGCTTCATTTTTCAAATAAAGTTTTTCCATTTTAAATGGGTGCTGTTTCTCTCTTTCTCCAGTTATTCAAGCATTTTCTTCTTTTGTTACGCGATCCTCGATAATATTTAAAAAATAGTCTGCACAAAATTCTTCGTCATATTTAAGTTTTAGCTCTGTTTTTTTTAAAACTCAGGATCAGCTACATCTAAAGCTTTCAGCCTTTCTTCATTTTTAAGCTCATTGCTCCTATCTTTTTCAAATTCTTTTTGACATTTTATCAGCAGGAGTTTGTGAAAGTTAAATTGAGTTCCGGTTGTGCCAGTAGCAGGCACCTTGATCAAAGCCAAATGTTTGCATAAATTTGTGTAAGGGACACTAAAGGTTCAAAAACTATAGTTGTTAGTGTAACAGTATTTTATTACTTTAGATAAGTTACACACTGAAAACAACATATATAATTCCAAAATACACATAAAAAATAAAGAGATGGAGTATTCACTTTTTGCATCCTTGGTCTTCACTGAGGCATTCCTCCTCATTTTGCCAGATCACTAGAGGATGCCTCTGCTGCTGGGGCAGGTAGTATACAGTTAACATAATAAGGCTGGTTTTTCCTTTATATATAATTTTGCTCTAATGATTGCATTTTTATTCAATACTTATTTTTGCTATTTTCAATTATTTATATTTGAATTAACTGTTATGAAGTTATGTCAGTTGCAAGACGTTTGAATTAATATTTTCTTATAATTTTAATAAATTAGAGGTTTCATTAAAATATTTTGATTTAATGGTACCTTTAAATAAATCTTCAATCAATTGTAGAATGGAGATGAAAAATTAAAAATTGAAAGACCTGGTGGTATTGCTTCTCAAGTTTGGGGTGTTTGTTGGTCTCCTATTAAGTAAGTTATATTATTATTTCTTAGGTTTTTATCTAAATATATCTGAAATCTGGAATATTTATTCTGTTATTTTTTTAGTATGTTCTAATCCCTAAAAGTTTTGCCTTTATTCATAAAGTGAATAATTTCAATAATTTTTTGGCTCATGCTGGCTACTTTTTATTGAAGTGTTATTTTATTATTTTTGAAAATAAATGTTTGTATAATGTAATATTTGCATAATTATTATTCATTTTTAATATTTCTTTGAGTACATTTCTATTCTATTTTTTCCCCTACAATACACAGTGTATTAAAGAATTTTTAAAACTAGTTCTGTAAAAAGAGATAGAGACCAGAAACTATTTGTTTTGCTTTTTCTATTCACAATAAGTTCCACTGGTTTCACTATACTTATTACAGTGTTGTTTGCAGATACTATTCAAATGCCAGTTCCAGTTCACTTTGTGAAAATTGCCTCTAAAGCATGTATCAAAAGTGTTTGAATGCTTGAAATATCCATTGTAACTTAAATAAAGTTTTGGGGTAAAGAGGTGCTAAATCAGATGATTACACTGACGGATTCAATGCACAGACATTATTTTATACTAAAATTCTATAAAGAATATGTAAGTGAGTGAGTTGTGACTAGATGAATAATCAAGCAACAAACTCCAATTGTTTTCATCCTGATATTCTGGATGAACATGGACTATCTATTACACCCGTCCCTCGATTTACATGGTGCTCGATATACACGTTTTCGATGTACATGGGTTTTTAAATTCAAATAAAAAAAATTGTCAAACCAATTTTGTATGAAATTATGCGGAATAAAAAAAATTCTGCATAATTTCATACAAAAATTTTAATTTTCGCTTTACACGGTTTTCTCAGGAACCAATTAACCGTGTAAATCAAGGGACAGGTGTACTTCAAATAATTTAATAGTACTTGCTAGTAATTGTTTGTCTAGTTGAAACAAATTCTTTGTGGACAATACTTTTTCTATAGGAGAATGTTATGTGGCTCTTGCGCCAATAACCTTTACATTCACTCACGAAATTATGCCCTTTTTCAATTATCTTGAACTTGATCTTCTAGTTAACTTTTCATCTTATGACTGATCTCTTCCATCCAAGTAACATTCTTTAACATTTGATCTACTTAAAAACAAATAAATTTAAGCATGTTTTCGAGGCCTTTTTATCACGTTTTTTGTTACATTTCATAACAGCTCTTTGTTTCATCTTAATAATTCAACACAAAAATCTTATTTAAGGCTGCTTCTTTTGAATTAGCTTGATAAATATGCAGGGCTTCGATTGTACTTCATCATGAGTTTATCACGCATGTACAATATTGTTGATGGGTAAACTATAGGTTGAGATCTATCACCAATCTTAAATATTCTTTAAAACACTGTATAAAGTTGCATTCTTGCATTTGTAATTAGTTGCAACTTTTTAAGTATAGTTTGGAATATACATACTATTATATTTTGTATCATGAAAAAAATTACCATCATATGTTTAAAGAAAATCTGAATCTGTTATTTTAAATCAATTAAATTATTAAATTTTATTGCATTGTCAGGGGAAAAAATATATTCTTTCTTAAGTATTATCCTTCCTTCTTAATTATAGACTTGAATAAATAAATGAAGAAAATATGTTTTATGTATAAAAAGAAAATAGTATTACCCTATTGTCTTTTTTAAATGGTATTATCTTTCTTGCATATAATTTTTTATATTTATTTTTTAACCATTAAGACATTAAAAACTATCTAACTTAAAATGTAATCATTAAAACACACTCACACAATATTTTATTTTATATTGTATATTTATATAAATAGTTTAATTTATAATTATTTGTTATTTATGTTATTTTCCTCATTGTTATGCACTCCAGTATGTATTTTACTTTTATATGAAATAACTTGTGTAATAGAATTCATTAATAATTTTTTTAGAGATAGCAATGGAGATCAAGTTCTTGCAGTGGTTGATTGGGGCCAATCTCTATCATTTTACAATACAGCTGGGAAACAAGTAGGACGGGAAAGAGGATTAGGCTTTGATGCTTTGAGAGTTAGCTATTTTTCTAATGGAGAATACTTAATAATATGTGGAACAAACAAAAAGTGTTCTTTATACACAAAAGAAGGAGTGTTTGTTGGCGATATATCTGAACAAGAATCCTGGGTATGGTGTTGTGCTACTAAAGATGATTCAACTCATGTTGTAAGTTTTTTAGATTGTTATATTAAGCAACTGTTATTTATAATATTATGCAATGTTTATTTATTTTTTTTTATATTAAATTCTAAAATTCAGTCTTCCTTAGTGGTGAGCATCATTTTTGTGAAATTTCCATGAATATTGTATTTTGAAGTTTGTTTCTTCTGAATTCATAAATTCTTAGAACATGGTTTATGTGTTCATTTGTTAGATAACTTGTTTTTGTACTATTAGCATTTTTCTGAGATAAATTAAACAAAATATTTAACTAAAAGATATTTTTCTGGTAGAAGCTCTTTATCTAATTTTGCTCTACTTTTTAAAAGTTTATTTGGTAATTTAATGTAATTTATTGCTAACAATATTTGTTCCATCGATTCAAATTAATAAAAATCCTTATAATTCTTACTCTTTAAATTTATCAATCATGCCTTTAATGCATTAAATAGGGTTTGCATTTAAATCTGATTTCTTTAAAACATTGAATTAATGGGAATAATATATTTGAATGTAGAAATTTTACCAAATGTTATTGTATTTTTTATTCAAATAATTGTAAGTTATTGTTTATCATAATAGGAAGATAGGAATAGGCACATGTGGCCTGTGGGCCATAGGTTGGCCAGGCCTGGGCTAGAAAAACAACCCCTGTAAATCTTGTTTAAAGACTTCCCTAACATAAGATTTTCTTTGTTAGGAGAGGTGTATATAGTTTACCTCTTCTACAATTCAAAATTTTCTACATAATTACTATACATCATTGCTATTGAATGTGTATTGATATTATCTCTTGATGCTGTATCTATTGGGATAAATTTTCCACTAATATTTCCTTACAAAAATGTATTTTAAAATGTAGTATGAAATGTGTTTTTAATTTAATGAAAAATTTTGTAGTTAGTAGTTGAACTACAATATTTAAGGCTGTTCTCGGCTAATGTTAAAGAATAGGGCTCAAAGTTCGATAACAAATTTAGGAACAAGGAAGATATTTCTTTTAGTTGAAGTTTAGAATTAATTTTTTTAGCTTTGAATTTTGTTGTTTCATGAAAGCATTATTACTAGTATATGATTTTGAGCTTCATTTTCGATAAAAGTTTTCCATTTTAAATGGGTGCTGTTTCTCTCTTTCTCCAGTTATTCCAGCGTTTTCTTCTTTTGTTCATGATCTCGATAATAAAATAGTCTGCACAAATTCTTGCGTCTATTTAAGTTTTTAGCTCTGTTTTTTTAAAACTCAGGATCCTTCACATCTAAAGCTTTCAGCCTTTCTTCATTTTTTTAAACAATTGCTTATCTTTTCAAATTCTTTTTTGACATTTTATCAGCAGGTTTTGTGAAAGTTAGAATTGAGTTCGGTTGTGCCAGTAGCAGACACCTTGATCAAAGCAAATGTTTGCATAGTTGTGTAAGGGACACTAAAGGTTCAAAACTATAGTTATTGATGTAACAGTATTTTATTACTTTAGATAAGTTACACACACAAAACAACATATATAATTCAAAATACACCAAAAATAAAGAGAGATGGAGTATTCACTTTTGCATCCTTGGTCTTCACTGAGGCATTCTTCTCATTTTACTTGAATCACTGAGTTACTCTGCTGCTGGGCAGGTAGTATACAGTTAATATAATAAGGTTCCCTTTATATATAATTTTGCTCTAATGATTTTTATTCAATACTTATTTTTGCTATTTTCAATTATTTATATTTGAATTAACTGTTGCAGTTATGTCATTGCAGGCGTTTGATTAATATTTTTCTATATTTTAATAAATTGAGGTTTCATTAAAATATTTTTGATTTAATGTATTTAAATAAATCTTCAATCAGTGTAGAATGGAGATGAAAAAATTAAAAAAATTAGAAAGAACCTGGTGTATTGCTTCTAAGTTTGGGGTGTTTGTTGGATGCCAATAGAGTAAGTTATATTAGTTTTCTTGAGGTTTTATCTAAATATATCTGAAATCTGGAATTTTATTCTGTTATTTTTTAGTAATGATTCTAATCCTAAAGTTTTGCCTTTATTCATAAAATGAATTAATTTCAATAATTTTGGCTCATCTAGCTATTGAGTGTTATTTTATTATTTTTGAAAATAAATGTTTTGTATAATGTAATATTTCATAGTATTATTCATTTAATATTTCTTGAGGTACATTTCTATTCTATTTTCCTACAATACACAGTGTATTACAAGAATTTTCACAAACTGTTCTGTAAAGAAAGAGACTAAGAAACATTTGTTTGCTTTTCTATTCACAATAAGTTCCACTAGTTTTCATATACTACAGTGTTGTTTTGCAGATGCATATTCAAATGCCAGTTCAATTCACTTTGGCAAATTGTGCCTCTAAACATGTATCAAAAGTGTTTGAATGCTTGAAAATATCCATTGTAACTTAAATAAAGTTTGGTGATTAAGAGGTGCTAAATCAGATATTACTGTGAGTTCAATGCACAAGTTGCATTATTTTATACTAAATAAATTCTATAAAAACCAATATAAGTGAGTGAGTTGTGACGATGAATAATCAAAGCAACAACTCAATTGTTTTCATCCTGATATTCTGGATGAACATGGACTATCTATTACCCGATCCCTCGATTTAATGGGCTTTCGATATACACAGTTTAGTGTACTATGGGTTTTTAATTCAATAAAAAAATTGTCAAACAATTTTGATGAAGTATCTTGAATAAAAAGTTCTCATATTTCTAGCAACAATTTTAACTTTACTGCGGTTTTCTACAGGAACAATTAACGATGGCGTGTAAATCAAGACGATAATACTTCAAATAATTTAATAGTACTTGCTATAATTTACTAGTTGAAATCAATTCTTTGTGGACAATACTTTCTATGGAGAATGTCATATTGTGGTCCGCACAAATAACCTTTAATTCCTAATGTATGCCCTTTTTCAATTATCTTGAATGATCTTCCTAGTTAACTTTTCATCTTATGACTGATCTCTTCCATCAAGTAACTTCTTTAACATTGATCCAAAACAAATAAATTTAAGCATGTTTTAATGAGTTTGGCCTTTTATCCGTTTTTGTTACGTATTCATAACAGCTCTTTGTTCATCTCAATAATTCAACAAAAAATCTTATTGGCTGCTTCTTTTGAATGCTATTAAATATGCAGGGCTTCGATTTACTTCATCATGAGTTTATCACTGCCAATATTGTTGATGGGTAAACATAGGTTGAGGATCTATCACCAATCATAATATTCTTTAAAACACTGTATAAGAATTGCATTTGCATTTGTAGTTACGCTTCACTTTTAAGTATAGTTGGACTATACATACTATTATATTTTTTATATGAAAAATTACCATCACTATGTTTAAGAAAATCTGATCTGTTATTTTTAAATCATCCAAATTATAAATTTTATTGCATTGTCAGGGAAAAATATTTCTTTCTTAAGTTATTATCCTTCCTTCCCAATCATAGACTTTGTTATTTAACTCATGTATTTATGTTACTAATTAAAATTACTTTTTTTATTCAAAAATCTCTCATGATTGACTACAGCAACTTAGGACATCATACTCAACACCTTAGATGCCACTTCTCTTCTGGTTCAATTTCAGAATACAAACAAAATTATTCATTAGTAACGCCATCTATGAGCGTGAATATAACATTACTCCCCACCTTGAAACCCCAGGGTTTGAAATTCTAAAGAAAGTTCACTAACAAAATATGATATTACAACCTTTACACAAGTTAGTAAAAACAGTCACACAATGTCGATACATATGTAAAAAACAATACAAAACTCATATTTACAAAATTAAAAAGATTACACATTAATTATGTTCCACCATTATTACACAAATTTTGAAATGGCTCTTTTACAAATTACTAGACCCTAGTTTTAATTTTAACAACACGAATTTTTATCATCCCAAAATAAATTTTAATTATCCTGCCCATAGCCCATTAACAAGACAAATTATCTTCATTAATAAAAACTAAATCTCTAATTTTACACACTATTTTCCTGAACATCCATTTTGGATCTCTGTTGTAAATTATTTCAAGGATAATTGACGATGCCAATTTCCACATACATTGCACCAGTCCTATTAATTTTTTTTGCCATTTTTTGGGGATGACTCTCCTTAAGTTTGTCCAAAATTGGGCTCAGTTAAAGAGGTTAATGACCTCACCAAAGTGTGCAGGAGTAAGAACTTCAAAAATCGTCCTAGTTAGCTGACAAAGGACAAGAGGGACGAAATTTAAAATTCCCTCTATTTGAACAATTACGTTAAGAACTCTTAGGTAAGTTAAGTTTATTCCTTAACAACTCTTTTTTAGATGATATTTAAGCGACTTTTATAGCTGCTTCCCAAAGGCCACCAAAGTTGGGGATGTGAGGGTGGAATAAATCTCCACTCAATACCTTCTGCAGCTAAATAATACTGCCAGCTTTTCATCTGGTTTTTTTTTAACCATTTCATGAAACCTTTTAATTTCTTTATTAGCTCCTACAATTCCGTCCATTTAGAGGCCAGAGGGTACTGCTCTAACAAGATAGAGTAACGAAAAACTTCAATATGTAATGTATGAAAATGTTCTATTATAATTAGAGGTTAACCTGTGACCTTTGGCAAAATTATTTGATGCTTTTATTAAAACTCAGAGTACTATTACCTAGTCCTCCGACTCTGCAATCCCTTAGAATCCAAGAAAGGATTCAAAGTTTTTTTAATTTACTACCTGGAGGCACACAGTGTTGGTTTTGAGTTATTAATATCCTTAGTAAGTGTTTGGACACCTTTAATTAAAAATGCCTCTGCTGCATTCAACTCCTTTGCATTCAGTGGACCTGTTGTCTTCACTGCGCCCTTTAAGTTCTTGACAAACCTGAAACATAACTTAAAACACGAGAATGATGTTAATGTAATTGTTACTTATTTCAAAAGACACTCTAAAAGAACTAGAATTAGTACAAGAAAGATCATAGAATCCTTATTTAGTTCTGAGGAGTTCTTTTCAGTTCCTTTAGCCCTCTAGAAGATGTTGTCATCTGAAACATCGAGTTGTCCTTGGAGGTGTGGCCAGCTACTAGATGACAAGAAGAGGTCCATTCACCAAATGTCTAATTGTTGGATCTTTGAAGGAAAAATACCTGTTGAGATAGAAGTCTCTTGGATTCTCAGCAGTTTAACATAATGCCAATGAAAATCCTTTGTATTCTCTTGAATTTTGGTGACCACGATTAGCTACAAATACCTTCCAGAGAGCTGGGTGGAGTTTTGAAAAAAAATAACACACCACGGTAGAGTCTGAGTACAAAATGTATTTCATGAAATTCAAGTTATGTGATGATATAACCTTTATATTAAGTTTGAAACAATTCCAGCAGCACAAAGGAAGTTCGCGTGGAATACTTATTTCCTTGATAGAAACCTTTTCGAGATTTGCTGCACAAGAGGTGACACCTTAATGTCACCATACGATGCAAGATCTAATGTAGGCGGCTGTCCTTATGCATCTTTAGAAGCATCTCCGAAGCCTATAAGGTCAACTTTCCAGTGCCTTAGAAGTTAAAATGTCGTTCTACAGTTAAATTTTTTAATTGACTCAATTCGAACTGAATTTTTCCCACTTTCTCTACTTAAGTGTAAGGAACCATGCGTCCCAATCAATTTTTTAAAATCATAATTTCTGCAAGAAAATCTTGGCTGTAATTATCAAAGGTCTAAGAGACCTAATGGAATTCAAACAATCTCTGGAAATATCAGGTGGGACATTGTTAAGCTTTATGGACTCACAATTTTTTGAACACTAAAACAAAATGATTCCTGGATCAAGGATAACCTAAGGTTTTTAATATTTGTTGAGTTGGGATTATCAAAGGTAGTTATTCGGTCCCGCGTTGGAACACGTGGATGCTAACAGACTGGTGTTCATTGAACTCTCACTTATGGCTCCATACCAGTGATTTTAACAGCATGATATAACTGGTCTTGTAGTTCAATGGCGAAGACAGGTCCTCAGACCACCTAGCAGATATAATGGTCGGTCAAAGATCTTTAGCATAGCAGCGTAATTCAGGTTCCTGTTTTCTTCGCATCAATTGTTGAAGTACTCTTGTTGTTGCCAATAAAGGGCGCTGCGGTTCGTAGGTAACAGTGAAACAGACAATACTGCGATAATTTCTCTCCTTTAACTTTTCCAAAAAATACATTAGCGTAACACACTGATCTGGATGTATCCGTGCTGGTATACATCTTTTTTATATGACAGTAGAAAACTACAGAATGTTTTTTGAACCGAGCATAACAAATAGAGAGCAAATCATCTTGGAAGATCTGATTAGTCGTGACAGGTCGATTGTCCAGATGGCTGCCTCTGATACGTTAAAAGCGGTATTGGTACTATGCCTCTCGGCCTAAAAACACCATGAGTAGAGGCATGAAATATTTGAGTTTCAGAAGTTTGCCTGCACTATGCCTAATTCTCATCTCTGGTTAAAAAATTCGGTAGAGTTGAACCGATACTCGGGATCTCCTTCAAACGCTTCAAAGAGATTAAATCTTTTAATTGCTATGTGTTTTTGACTTTAGCCTAAACTATGGGCATTATCTTCAAAGCGCATTTTTTAACTACATGGGTTCCATTGTCCCTTTCTGAAATGTGTCTTCATAAAGTGGATCCTCATGGAATAAACTCTCCTCATCTGGTTAATTTATCCTTCCAACTTCCTCATTTCCCAAAATTTCCTTAAATTTGCATCCAAATCTCTATTATTAATCCACAATGAAAATAGTTTTTTGTTTCTCGATTGGAACACTCGTGTAGCACATTCCAACACTGTATTTTGAAAAACAATTTTGAATCGAACTCCTAAATTTGACCCGTTCTCAAAGTTAGGTAAATAGTTGGGCACCTAATCAAAATATCCACCTCTCAGGTTTATTGAAGCTCACTCACTATTTAGAAATTCTACATTCTAAGCTTAGTTAATGTCAAAATTGCTGGAATAAAATTATCTGTTATTTCGTACTACTAATAACTCAAGTTTCTTTTTCAAAACTTCCCTACCATTCGGTATTTTGTTTTGTCTAGTAACAAACAGAAGAGGACGAGTTTAATCAGACTCACTATGCTTAGCTGGTTTTGTTTTTCAGAATTCAATTTTTCATAACGACGTTTCGAAGGCAAAATGACTCATACTACCCACATCTAGCAACATACGTGCGCTTCAATATCGTTCTAAACTATTTTGACATGACGCGCTATCTTAATAAAACCATCTTATTTGCTATGCTTTGCAGGTGAATGAATGTGTAGTTTTCATAAGGGCACATTCGATGGAAATTAATACTGGGATGATTCTTTCATGCGGAACAAATACATTGACGACCTTGGTTTAATGCTAAGCACCATTTTCGAATGAACCGGTTTGCATTTCTTGCTATGAAGGTATGCACGTATACTTTTTACAAACAAAACAGTTAGATTTTGAATAACAATTGCCAACTTTGTGATGTTTAAGCAATTAAACATAACTGCTATATTTTTTAAACCTCAATTCTTCTCTTTAACAAGCATATTTTTTGATACAAGGGCATACACTTCAGAGAAGCATGTTCATAAACTAGTTTTACAGACTACAATTTTGGAGTTTACTGATACAAATACCTTTTGGGACTGTATTCTTACGATATTTTTCTGCGGACTAATGCTAGATTCTGACTTTGAGATACTATCGTTTTTAATTTTGGATGCATAAACTGCATAATCCTAATAGAAATCTGTGGCTTATACAAGATTCTCCTTGTTTTCGACATGTGAATTTAGCAATTCAGCATCTAATGAATCAAATATTTTTGAAACCATAAGTTCACAAACTCCGTTTGAGTTTTAAACTTTATTATTTAAAACTTCTTGATGGAGGATTGAGGCAATAACTTTAATACATTCTATTGGTGTCATACATACACTGTCATCCTCATAAATATATCATTAAATTGGTAGCCTTTCAGATATTTATGATTTCTGACTTAAATTGTTCTCGGGACATTTTTTAGGTTTTGAAAGCTCTTTCTAGCGATTGGAAAATAATTACCTGATTCTGCCTATTAGAACTGGTATTGATTAAAGTTTTGACACTTTTTATCAGCATTTCTAAAGACTGATTCAAATCCGGATATCCGTACTCACATTAACATTTTGAGGTTGCACTTGTAAATTCGACTCAAAGTTGTCTTTCTAATTGAGTTTCAATCTTTCTAATTCTAGTTTTCGTGCTCTTTTTCTCGTAATCTTTTTTTTCTTTTCAATTGAGTTAACTACGGTTTTCGACTTCAAGGATTATTTTTTTATAATATGGCTCTTCAATATCCTTATAGTAAATTACTGTGGCAGCTTGCGCGGACTACTGTTTCCAATTCTTGAACGCTTGATTAATTCATCTTACCCAAGTTTTGAAACATTTTGATTGAAGAGGAGCTCTAAATATATGCAACTCATACAATGAAACTAATACACCATTTTGGAAAGCTTAGCTAAAATAAAACAAAAAGAGATGCTTACTCAGTTAAAAAAGCGGAGCAGACTTAGTAATCAAGCGATGAAACCAGCGAAACTAAAATCCGGTAAAAGTTGAAACTATTTTACGATTAAACAGTCAAGATTCACCTTTATTAGATGTTCAATCTACATTTCCAATGAGCAACAATCAATCTTTTTTGCTGTTCTGCAGATGTGAGGCCACTTATGTTATTTACTCATAGTCATTGTTACGCTAGTAAATTACTTTTTTATTCAATCTCTCATGATTGCGGTACCAGGCAACGCTAGGACTCCATACCAACACTTGTCGCCAGCTATCGCCTCTTTCTGATTTCCAAGTTTCAGATACAAACAAAATGATTGATGGCACTAGTCGTAAATATAGTGGATTCATCGGACTGGTGATAAAGAAATAGAAGAATATGTTTTATGTTATATAAAGAAATGATTACTATTGTCTTTAAGATGGTCGATTATCTTTCTTCGTATTAGTTACTTTATATGTTATTTTTAACTAATTAAGACATTAAAAGCTCAATCTAACCAAAATGTAATCAGTTCAACACTCCACATGATATTTTGTTTATATGTTATATTTATATCAAATAGTTTATTTGCCTAACGGTCTAGTTTGATTTATATCTTTTTTCCTCGTTATTGCACTCCAGTATGTATTTTATTTTGCAAATACTTGTGCAATAGAAGTTCATTAATAATTTTTTAGAATGAATGGAGATCAGAGTTAGCTTTACAGTGGTGATTAGGGGCCAATCTATCATTTTCATACATGCTTCGGAAACAAGAGACCGGGAGAAGAGGATTGAAGCTTTGGCTTTGAAGGAGTTAGGCATCTAATGGAGAATACTTAATAATATGGAACAAACAAAAGTGTTCTTTATACAAAAGAAGGAGTGTTTGTTGGAAGTATTGATCTCCGAACAGAATCCTGGGTATGGTGTTGTGCTACTACAAAGATGATTTCAACTCATGTTGAAAGTTTTTTAGATTGTACTGTTAAGCAACTTGTTATTTATAATATTATGCAATGTTTATTTTTTTTTTTTTATATTAAATTCTAGAATTCAAGTCTTCCTTAGTGGTGACATCATTTTGTAGAAATTTCCATGAATATTGTATTTTTGAAGTTTGTTTCTTCTGAATTCATAAATTCTTAGAACATGGTTCATTATGTGTTCATTTGTTGATAACTTGTTTTGTACTATTAGCATTTTTCTGAGATAAATTAAAGCAAAGTATTTAACTAAAGATATTTTTTCTGGTATCTTTTATCTATGCACTCTACTTTTAAAAGTTTATTTGATTAATGTAATTTGTATCATAACAATATTATGTTCCATCGATTCAAATTAATAAAAACCTTATAATTCTTACTCTTTTAAATTTATCAATCATACCTTATAATGATTAGAATGAGGTTTGCATTTAAATCGATTTCTTTGAAAACATTGAATAATAGAATAATATCTTTGGGTATCAAGAATTTTTGCAAATATTTAATGCAATTTTGATTCAAACTAATTGCTTAAGTTATTGTTTATCATAATATGGAAGATAGGAATAGGCACATGGCCGTGCATGGTGTTATGGAGCTGACAGAAAACAACCCTGTAAAATACTTGTTTAAGACTTCCTAACATAAGATTTTCTTTGAGGAAGAGTGTATTAGTTACCCTCTTCTACAATTCAAAAGTTTCTACTAATTACTATCACATCATTGCTACTGATGTGTAGTGATATTATCTCTGATGCTGTATCTATGGTGAGATACAGTTTACACTAATATTTCTATACAAAATGTATTTTTAAAATGACGTATGAAATGTGTTTTTTTAATTTAATGAAAAATTTTTGTAGTTAGTAGTTGAACTACAATGTTAAAGGACTGTCTCACTAATGTAAAGAATAGGAGACTCAAAGTTGAACACATTTTTCAGTTGAAAAAAATACTTCAATACTAATATGATACTAAATACTAATATAGATTTACTATACAGATATAAATAGTATTTACTAAATGAGCGTTCTTAAATTTTATATTTTTAAGAAAACTTGCAATGTTTTGCCGCTATGTAAAATGGATATTCAATTTTCTATGTTGAAATTATAGGAGGCAAGAAATGTTGAACACATTCTCTACAAGAAAAAAATTATTGATTCAATCAGAATTGAATGAATTAGAAGTATACACTTCTCTCTATCGAATAAGCGTGTGTAAGAATATAGTTTAATAATAGGTTATTAATCAATTTTTAAAAAGGTTTCAAAGGTTTTGTTAATTATTGGCGTGCCACCTGCAACAGATGAAGCCAGCATATTTTTTTTCTGTGATGCATTACTCTTGTGAGGAATGCTTAATTTTTTGGCGAACATTTACTTTCTGAAATGAAATTGTAGCAACATGTAAATTGTGACTAATGGTAAATAATGGAGAAAAGCCTTATGATTCACAGAAGTTAATCTTGTGAACCTTCTGAACTAACCACTTATAAACTCTCCGGTTTGGGAATATTTTGTGTGTGTTCATAAAAATTTATTTGTGTGCAATGGTAAATTTGTATTATTGAAAACATATCATTTAAAATATAAGTTTTGATTTGAATTGAAGTAAAAGCACAGAAGAGAACCTGAATTAAATTAATATTGAACTTTTCGAAATAAATTAAAGAAGTTATATAAATTTTCTTTAACCCTTAAAAAAATATAAACAAAATGCAAATTATTATTTAGTGAAACTTTATAAAATGTAAGAGAAATTTTAAATTTGGTCTCTAAGATACAAATTAATTTGTTTATTCCAGTTACTTTTTTTATTTAACTTAATTTTATTTGTTATTTATTATTACTTTTCAAATCAGATTAAGCATCTCACAAATTTAAGTCTTCTTGCCTTTTCTAGGCAAATACAAAACACCAAGACATCCTTGTACTCTTTTTATTTCCTTAGTTTTTTACGGTCTTTGATGAAGGCGGTGGCCTTTTCCCTGGATACTATGCGATTCTTCTCTATTTTAACCGTCCTTTTGTCAATCAATTTTTTACCAAATTATTACTATAACAAATATTTCATTGACCATAAATGATTCATTCAGTACTTGAGCTTCATTTAACTTATTTTTATGTAACTGGTATGCAACGAAACAAATTACGTAAAATTAATCAATAATTAATCTATGCAATATAATCGAACTGTAGAACTTCACACTTTATGTCGGTAACATTACATGCTTTTTTTTTTTATGTTATTGTGAAAATTAAAATCGGATATTTCCGGTTCTAATCAGTCCTTGAATAACTTTTTTTAACATAAGAGCTATAGTTTGAGGGTAACACTGTTTACATATTAGCGTTATAATTAATTCCAACAAATATCTATTGCAGTTGAATTTAACAGAACAACTTATCTGTCATGAAACAATTATTACCATAGCAAAATTGAACTTTTTTTTGGGTTGGAGGGTTCCTCCCCCTCATATTATAACTAAATATAAGTATTTTTTTATTTAAAATTTTAAAATTAAAAGAAAAAAATTCTGATTGATTTGAGCATTTGAAGATTGAAAATTAGTTTTCTAAGAATGCAAATGATGTCTTAAATTCAAAAGCAAAGATACATAATTTTCAGTTGTAGAAATCTTTTCAAATATCGATTTGTGAAGCGATAGAAAATAAAACTGTTTGAGATTCTGGCTTTTTTTTGTCCGTAACTTTTTTGGGTTGTGGCGTTGTGATTAAGAACCCTCGCATTGTGCCTATAAAGCCATTGTCTTATGAAACCAATATATTGTTGGAAGTCCAGATGTTAGTAATATAAGAGAATGTATATGATATTGGTGTAGAAGGATTCACGTGATCATCAAAAAAGCTGTTTTTCACAGACTCATTTATAAATATTAGTCTCAGATCAATTTATTGTTATTGAGATAAGTTAGAATTTGGTTTATAATCTTGGGTTCGATCACAAGATATCTATCTCGACATTCATAGTAATTTTTGTCATTCTTAGAATACGAAAAGAAACTGTTTTGGTCTTAACTAATTCTTTCTTGGATGAACATTCATTGAGTTCCGATGACTTAGATCCTAAATGTCTGATGCAGAAGATACAAAGGCGTCCATCATTACCCACCCT
The DNA here is from genome assembly GCA_019974015.1 of Nephila pilipes. NCBI lineage: Eukaryota > Metazoa > Arthropoda > Arachnida > Araneae > Nephilidae > Nephila > Nephila pilipes. The sequence continues at coordinate 625,485 of BMAW01098640.1, read as the reverse complement.
GGTTAGGATCGAGGTGGAATAATAACAATTCTACCGATTCAATTTTCCGATGGTCTTAACAAAAAATAAGTAACACGAAGGAAGGCTTTTGTAACTACAAAAAAATATATTGGATGAAAATTTTAGAGAGAGCAATATATATTTCGTTTGAAATTATCCTTATTCATTATATGCTCACATAATTGCACGAACCGTTGCTTGGTCATGACACTTTTTTCGCTGGTATGGATTGAGTCCTCATTTAGATTTAGTGAAGAGGAGTTGATATGCACGTTACATCATAGAGGCTCCAAATTATCCGTTGGTGTGGTGTAGAAGTATGGAGAGTAAATTTCAGATCATAAGTGTGCTCCTGGTCCTTGACTGGGGTTCCAAGAATTGGTCGCGTGTCGTAATATTCATCGTGTTGCTTTTAAGTGCAGGGTTCACCTATCTTTTATAACAGGGATGCCAGTTGCACTATCTTTTAGAACCACATTGGAGTTGTCATATGGATGTGTGCAAAATTTCCCTACATGATGCTGTTCCTCCCAAATGATACTATTTTGTAATTTTTTCCTCGAAGTCAAGAGGCGTTTACTGCTTTTAAAGAGTCAAATATATGGCTCTTCGTAAACAATGTGTATTTGTGATAAAGTATATATATATATATATATATATATATATACACATATACTATTTTGGTATCAAAATAATTTCATTTATACATAATTCATACATTCTTATGAAAACCGCGAATATGTAAGTAACTTTGTTAGATAAAATATCAATCACTTTTCCTGGTGCTTCCTCTGCTAAGATGAAATACTCTCAGGCATCTTTTTTGAACGATAAGGAAAAGATAATTGTTTGACAAGAAAAAAGAATTGAACATGTAGCTTAAAAAAATCTTGAAGCCTGCCCGTGTGACAATGTTTCTTAATCATTTTATACCTGATATTTTAAAATTTTATATGCATTTGATAACAAATTTCTTTTTTATGCAGTAATCCATAGAGATATTAGTATAATTATACATATTAACACATACAGTTCTTATGGAATCCTGTTCAAGAATATATAAAATCAGATAATAATGTTAGTCCACTTTTTTTTATTTTTTATTTTTAATTCTTCTACTCAGATGGCTCTCTGAAGACGTCTTCTGAGCGCTCATCCATCAATAATTGATGGTAAAATACATTAAAATAAAATTTTTTGTTAACTTTGGAATTAGGGCTTTCCAAAATTCCTTGTTTCCACTGTATCATAATTTAACCTTTAAATTTCTGATTCTATGTCAAAATATCCGTTCCATTCATTTTAGGATTGAGAAGAATTTTTGCTTCCCCACTAGGAAGTTTGAGTTCACCACAGTTTTTTACAAGGGGAGATACTAAGGTTGCAGATTTTTATTCAGTAACATTGATGAGAAAGAAAGATCCTAATATTTGGTAGCCGTATCAACATCATAATAAATTTTCAGATTCCTGGTTAACGTGAATTAAGTGACTTACCAACTTTCAAATGTATATTTATCATAACTATAATCGTGTAATCGTGAAATTAACATTTTTCAAAACAAAATAACAAAGCGACTGCTTATACCATATTACTAAGATATTTTCTAAAAAGCAAATGCGTTAAAACAATATTAATTAAAGCTTCTGTAATCTCGCTATACTCTTTGAGAGCAGCGATAGTTGACAAACTCTTAAATTTGTTAGTGCTTGCTTATATATATATAGGATTTTCCATCAATTATTATTAAGCAATTAATTTTTTATTTTTTTTCAATCTGCAGTAAAATTAGTTCCTCCGATCTCAATAGATGTTGCCCACGATTCGAAGTCATGTGATAAGTTCATGCAAGCATACCTATCCCAGAACAAAAGGCAGGTGGCCTTCGTTTTCGCTCTCTCTTCTCTCTTTTGCCATCCACTTTCTCCGGCTTCTCTTCTCCTTAAGCTACCTGTTGGCCTTCCTTAAAAAAAGTAGGCCTTTGATAATTGAATTTAATATTAATGCCACATCAGCAGAAAAGACTAATTCTAATTATTTAAAATCACTATTTTTTATTTACAACACATTATCCAAGTCATCACAATCTAATCAGATCTCCTTTATATATAGCGATTTGCATTGATACCGTCAACTTGACGGTTACAAATCGGCATCCGAAAAACAACTTCATATGGCGTAATAGAAAACACCGTCGAATGCAAATTTCGATTCCATTTGCCAGATCACGTGGGATAGTGATCATGTATCGAATTCCCTATGATTACAGCGATATGACAACAATTGCTTCGCCTCTCACACATCACAATGCGATGTTACAAAAATCAAATAACTTTCATAATACAGAGTATATCAAAATCTAAAATATACAAAACTCATTTTTTATATGTACTAGAAATAATTTGATATACCTTTATATTATCATACAGCATTAAATTATTGCTTATATAAATGGCTCCCAAAAAGTTTCAAATTACGATCATTAACAAAGATTCTTCCAATAACAATGAACTTAATATTTCCAAACATTGTAACCATTAAATTAATTTTTATCTCTAAAAATACTTCCCTTAAACTCTGACAAGAGTTGTCTTAGTTGGGGGGATTTAGTAAATAGATCAGCACAATTTTGTTTTGCTAGCTATATACTTTAGATAAATAAATTTTCGACACTAAATTTCTTAAAAAATTATATTTAATATGGTGTGTTTTGTTAGAAATTTTCAATAGCAAATTAGAAATCTATTGCTGCTTTATTATCTGAAAATAAATTGAATTCAAAATTTTAGTTTGAAAAATTCCCAATTCTTTACATTCTACAGTTCTTAATATCCAAAGTAACTGGCAGCATCTGTCAAAACAGCGTATTCGCCTCCATTGTGGATAAAGAGACACTCGTTGTGATGTCTTGCAAAAATAATAGCCTGATCACCATATCCCCCAAGCGAAACCCGATCATCTCTATTAGATGCATATTCTGCGTCACTAAAACAATTTATTGTTGTCTTACGGATAATTCAATTTATCTTCCCTTGTACATAATATATATAACTAATACTTTTAATAAGGCCTCCCAATGAGCTTTGCCTGGGTTATTTTTTGAGAATTAGCGAAAAGAATATTTATTGCATAGCTAATATCTGGGCGTGTTCTGTTGCTATAAATGATAAACATCCTATTAAATTTCTGTGATTAATTTTTCCATTTCTTTAATTTCCTGATTATCTGTGGACAGTCCAGTTTTGAGGTACTATACCTTTTTTGAAATGGGCAGAGAAACTAATGGAGGCTTATAATTTCTAAACTGAGTCAAAAACTTTTCTATATATTTGGTTTATGTAAAGTTTACCCATTTCTTGCTCAAAATTTACTAATAATTTACTTAAGTTTTTCCCATTACTTTTATATCAAAATTCTGTTTTTTAAAACATCTATTAATTTTATAAATCTTATCTTCTTGCTTTCCTAATAAAATAATATCATCAACATATAGTAATAAAATTATCTCTCTGTTATAACAATAGACACAGTTTGTCCATTCATGAGAAATTTAAAGATTCTAGAACTTTGTTAATTCATAATACCACTCACGTCCGCTTTGAGTCAATGGTCATATAGAGCCTTCTGTAATAAACATACATGAGTTAGGTTTTCTGGAGTCGTGAAACCTTTTGGCTGATTCATATATATCATGTGTGTCAGACAATGAGACATCACAAATATGCACATCTGATATCTAATTGTCTGATACCATTCATCCTCCTACTAGAATGAAAAAATAATCGTATTATGGAAAAAATTTACTACTGGACTAAAACCTGGTCATATTTGAAACCCTTTTATAACGTGACCTTAGTACACAAGGCGGGCTTTAAAACCTCAAAGATATCATCCTGTGAATCTGTTTTAATGCAAATACCCATCATTTCCTAATATTTTGAATTCACTGGCTTTTCAACCAATGTCCATACTTTCCTTTCCTTGATTACTTTCATTTCCTCCTCCATTTGCATGTTTCCAATTAGATGCTTGGGGGGAGATTTAACCAGTGGAATGTATCTGAAGGTATTTTATGTCTTTAAAATTTAATTGTCAAATGTTTAAAAAGAAATTTAATTCCTATTTCCTGTTTTATTGGTAAATGAATTTTTTACCACTAAAATTAAAAAATTCTAGGTCATAAGAGTTTCATTTGCCTCACAGTAAACTCTAGCATCGTTCCTAGATCTTAAGCGCATGCTCATTTTAATATACCATAGTATATACGTCTCTTGATCCATCGGTACAACTCGAAACAATTTATTTCACACTTGGAGGTTGGATCAATTACCACTTTGATCAAATTTCAGTTCTTAGTCAATTGAGCCTCTTTGGTTATCTCTTTAACGGTTTTCTATCTCTGCATCAGATTAGGACATCATCATAGCTTTTCATTTAATATAATTAAATTTCTATTTACATTATCTTCCCTACCATTTAAATTATTCTCACTTATATTTTTACATTTTATGGTTCGATAAACTTTTATTCTTTTCGAATGAAAACCTTGATATCCTCTGCTACGAGCATACCTAATAATGTTCCCTTTTTTTCAGCAGCATATCTAGCTTTCTCACGGCTGTTGGTATCCCTACATAAACTGTTGATCCGAGAAAGTTCTTAAACCGTGCGGTTGGAACCTTCACCGCGCCTGAACTAATGAGGTTTTTTCTGGAATGCTTATCGTTACTTTCGATTCAAGCGTAAATTAAAAACATAGCACTGCCTCACCCAATTTTCTCTCTAATTTGAATCCCTAAGCATAGTTCGTGCATCCATTGCTGTTAGATTAAAGCGTTCAGCGACCATTCTGTTCTGGGGTATACCGCGTTTGTTCTTTCATGTTTTGATACCTTTATCTTCTGGAACAACCAAAATCCCTAGACAGAATTCCATCCGTTATCGAATCTGAATATTAATAGATTTTGTTGCATTAAAATCTTTGGCTCTGTTTTTTTAAATTTATAAAACTACTGAAAACTTCGATTTTTCCCTCAGTAAGTATAAATACAAAACTTTTTCTAGAAAAATCATCTATGATGAATTAAAAAATATGATTACAGCCTCTTGATGTTGGATGGACCGCCACATCCAGATGTAAAAGTTCTAAGGTTTCCAGCGATCTAATCTTTCCTATTGGTTTAAATGAAACCCTTTTTTAGCTTTTCCAATTAAACATGGCTGCTTGGTTTAATTCTTTATCTTTCAATCACCAGACAAATCCTCTAACATTCTTTACAGTCTTCAAAATATAATCCTTATTAATATGACAATACTTGCGTTTATGCCATAATTCAAGACTGTTTCGAAGATCTGATTTATTTCTTCCCGTTTATAATTAAGCTCTTTACCCATTTTGGATAATCTTTCTGCTTATAATTTGCTTTTACCCATTTTGGTTAATCAGCTAGCACATAATAAAGACCATTATTTCGTTTGGCCGAAACAGCTTTCTACCCTCTTTAGAAAAATGTCAGTGCGTCTTCCCTCTCTGAAATAGGATCCACTTTCGCTTCAATCACGATTGGCCATCATCAAATTATGTCAGCCTGGGTGAATACAAAACATCGGTTAAGAGTAACGGTCCCTCTTTGATTTTTTACAATCAAAGTTATATTCCATACGGCGAGAACTTCTGGGTCATTCCTTAATTGCAGCTTTCATTTCTACCCAGAGTGTTGAAATGTTGTAAACAGATCCGCGATTGTTACAAATTGGGAACTTGTGGTATCAAATACCCATGCAGTATTGTCAGTATTGTTCCCAAACTGGCTTCTGCCAATAAACAAACATTAGGGTTAGCTCTTACCTTAGTACAGTTCTAATCTTAATCCTACAGTTTCTAGCAAAATGGTATTTTCCCCTGGGTAAACATACATTTGGTTTATTATTGGGATTTTCTGACTATTTAAATTCCCCTTTGTGATCTTTACTTCTATTTTTTACTTTTAATAAATTAGGGTTTCACACTAATACCTTCCATAGCTTGTTCAAAATTACTTACATTATCTTGTTTACAAAACAGTTTTAGCCGGGCTTCCTCTGACAACAATTCATTCAAAACATTTTCAAATGTAAACTTGAGAGTCTTCAAAGCGATAACTGGACAATTCCGCGGTATTGCTCCGGTAGTCATCTAATCAATTGGAATAGCTGCAACCACTCTCGATATAGGTCGACCGACGTAATGGGACAACTACTGATAGTCCTCAATCTTGCACCATATAGGTGATTCCTTCTCGGAGTTTAGATGGCAACTGAAAAGCGCATCAAGTCAGCTCCACAATTCTGGCTCTTGAACGAAAATGTGTCTTGATCTTCTCCCATGCATCTCTTGGGTCTTCCATGCGCTAAGTAAGCGGTGAAAATCCTTCTGTACATTTAGGCTGGTGAGAGTAAGCTTCATTATCTTCTTTGCTGCACATTTCTGGATCTTCTTTGACTTCTTTTCTTGGCGGAGGCATCAACATCGTAGACTTGTCTTGAGCGACAAACTGCCATATTTTCCATTAATAGAACCTTGGCGTCCTCTTTCCAGGTAGCATAATTTGATGCATTCAAAACATCAATTTGTCACGTCCCAGCAAAACTCATTTAATAGTGATTGATTCCAAAAGCTTTACTCTGCTAATGTGGCTTTATTATTTTTTAAAAATAATTTAAATGCAGGCATGATTAGGCGTGCTGGGCCCATAACCAATTGTTGGCCTTCCTTAAAAAGTAGGCCTTTGATAATTGGATTTAATAATGCCACATCAACAGAAAGACTAATTCTAATTGTTAAAATCACTATTTTTTATTTACAACACATTATTATCAAAGTCTCATCCTGATAATCAGATCTCCTTTATATAACCCGGAATTTGCATTGATACGTCAACTTGACAGTTACAAGAGCGTAATGAAAAACAACTTCATATGGCGTAATGAAAAAAACGCATTCAGTGCAAATTTCGATTCCATTGCCAGATCGTGAGATGGCGTCATATGGGAACGTAATTCCCTATGATTGCAGCGTGCCAACCCAACACTACCTCAAGTGGGAGTAAACTCAGCGCCCGGCTGGCGTTCCAGCGTCCATCGATAATATGGGTTATTCAGGGCAGCCATCTATCTTTATCTGATGAACTGGTCAGCCACTAATACTTTTCATTATGTAAATACTTTTCATTCTTCATCATCTCTCCGTAGTAAAGCTACTGCAAGCTTCATCCTTGAATATCATCAACAACATTACATGGAATCGAGAAATTACCCCCCCTAGACCAAAGCCAGCCCACATTGCGACAAACTATCGTAGATTCCGGGATGAACAATCTCCATCACCCCAATATCACATATATATATGGTGTGTAAATCTCATGGATTAGTGCAGACTTTATCTGTGGTCTTATTTTGTAACTTACCTATTTAAATGCAACATTATTTATTTAATAAAAATAATACCTCATGTTTTCAAAATTATTGACGAAATATGTAAAGGAAAATTAAAGAACAATATGTTGAACAGTATTCTAAACATTTTATTTTTTAAGTGCCCTTTTAATGCACAAAAAAAAAAAAATCAATGTACTCCAAATATTTTGATTTGGCATTTTAATATCTAGCATTTTGAAACATTAGGAAGGTTACTGGTGTCGAACTTCATAAAATTTCAGGCAACCGGTCAAGCAATGAGGACAGCATCACCAAACCACACCACCAACATCAAGACAGAATCTGAACGGGCTTAACAGCCGGTTTTCATTTGAACAGGACCGAACTCACATTTCCATCCCTGCTACGAGGTTTAGACTCACTTTCGTCGGCTGGCGTGCCCCTTTTGTAATTAAATATTATCAAGAAATTGAGATTTAAGAAATAACTTCTTGAACATGTTTCAAAGCTGCTGAGTAAAATCTTAAATTCGTCAAATTAGAGCCAAAACCTTCCGCTAGTCATGCATTCAATGAAAATAATGTGTAACACTTTTTTTATATCAAACATTTCTGTGAGATCTTTAATCTTTAAAGAAAAAAAAATTAAAATTTTTTTTTAAATATCTTTTGTTTTCAAATTAAGCGTATATCTTAAATGAAAAGTTCTTATAACAATGCTTTTTTCAAATGTCTGTTTTAAAATGTAGTGAATTCTACTTTTTTCAAATTTTAGGATTTTAAAAGAATTTTTTTTTTTGTTTATTTTTTTTTCCTTTTCTTTTATTAAAATGTATCGGTTTTAATCTTTTTATTCTAGTCTTTTTTTTTTTATTGCTTTATGTGTTAAGAGATTTTTAAATGTGTGTTATTCTTGAAACAGTTCTGGTCAATACAAAGGGAGCAAAACTGCATGCCTTCAGATAATAGTTCTTTTTTTTTTTTTTTGTATATTCTTTTTTAAATACTATGTACTTTCTTCTTTTCTTTTTTAGTCAGATTGGTAAATGAGAAAATTTTTATCATTTGTCTTCATTTTTTTTTATTACTGAAGGCTCTGCAATTTTATAATTTAATTTTCTTATCAGAGATGTTATTAAATTCATTCCTAAATTCTTTTAAATTAGTTTTAGCCAAGTTTTGGCACTACTTAAATATCAAACACAACAACATGGATGAGGCTAAAATAATTTTTGTCAATTTCCTAGTTCGTCTTGCAAAGTGTAGGTGGATGCGGTCTCCTAAATCAACACTTATCCCCATGTGCTTGTGGTAATCTACCACAATTTTTTGCTTGAAGTGGTTAATTTCTTTTCTTTTCAGCAAGGCACCATTAGATTTTTTTTGGGGTTTCTATCAACCAAAATTTCTTCATCTAAATCTTTTCATCCAAATTCTCAATCTCTATTTCTGCGAGAAATTTGGTTCATTTTAAAATTGAAGAAAATCCAATAGATCTTAGACAGCGAAAATCATCCAATGGAGTATTTTTTGAATTTGGTTCATTCTTGAAAGTGCATCAATGAAGTAAAAGATTCGTTACACAACTGATAACGCTGGCGAAAAATATCCCCGCAATTCTGAGGACAATGAAACAAGTCGTAAAAGGAGGAAAGTTGTAAAGGGTCTGCAGGAAAAAAAGGGAAGAACTGTCTATAGATAGCTTGGTACAAATTTTTTTAGGTAAATCAGCCACATTTATAATAATGATAATAAGAGAGGAAAGGCTTGTATGTGGTATGTAAAATTTTCAGTAAAAATATTCAACAAAGGATAGATTAAATTGAAATTATAATTAAACTTTTATGTGTTTATCTGCGTGTTTGTTTTGAATTTAATATATAAACCAATTAATATACTTTATCATTATATAAAAGTTGTTTTTTTTAAAGCGTTGGTTTTTATCTCGTTATTAGTTTTTGTTTGAAAATATCCCTTTTCCGTAAAAGCTCAAATTTCCGCTGCTGTCAACACCTCCTAAATAGCAAAAGAGGTTGGCTGATTGATGTGCAACTAGTTGGGTCACAACTAAACTCACGGTATACCTCGATTTCTCCAAATGGTTTTTAACAACTTTACTCCATTTTTATAAGTTAGACTCACATGTCATATACAGCAAAATAAAATAAATTGGTCAATCAAAGATTGTGTTTCATGACATAGCCACTTGATTTAATGTTATAAATGTAGTTTTTTTTTTAAGTAATGAATAAGCAAATATGTGATCAATACAATTATTATTCTTCAGGTGTCAATGAACATAAACACTTGCACAATTGCAACCAAATGGAATCTTGTATTTTTTTTTGTTCTTAGGAAGAAAAAAAGATCAAAATAAAAGATAATCTTCTCTATTTTCACTTAATTTATACATAAAGCTATCATATTTCATGCTTTGTATTATTTTTTCTTAGGTTTTCATTCAAGAATAGATTACAAGAAATAAAAAAATAGTTTTCAAAGAAACCAGAATGCGTACTGGAATTTAAGAACATAATTTATTATGCATTGCATACACAAGTAGATTACATAAAATTACAGTTAAAATTTGATTTTTAAAAGGTGCGAGTCAAATCCTATACATCTTAGATAGCTCATGTCACATACATAAGGAAATAGTTTTATATGATATACAGGTCCATACATAAAAGTAATTTATTCAGTTATAAATTAATGTTTTCTTTTTATTTTGACTTTCAACTTTTAATATTCTAGTTTCCCATTCACATTGGATTATAATACATTAAATAGGTTTCAAAAAAAATACAACACAGATTTAAAAAAATAATTTATTGGTCATCAACGACAATCACAAAATAAAAAAAATGCAATTTGCAATAAATCTTTAGAATATCTTGGATATGGTAAATTCATAGGAATATCAATCTCGCTAGATGAATACATGAATAATTCTATGCCATCAAAGAATTGGTCACACACAAAAGAATAAAACAATTATTTACTAAAAGTATTATAAGTTCTCTTTCTTTGTTTCTGGCTTTTTTATACTATCTGTTTCCTTACAGTAGTAATTTAATATGCTTTGTAGAGTGTATAATATAAAGCTGAAACTAGCTCAGAAGCATGATCATGTTGTTTCAGTTTATCATATGAAAAATTCATTTGAATTTGTCAAGATAATCTGATATATCTGAGTAATTCGGGTTATTTTTGTGTATGGAACATATTTTTTATAATCTTTTGAAAGAAGTTTCTGAACTTGTTACATAGTTGTATGAATACTGATGAGACAATATCTGGGATGGACACAATAAGCTCTCTCTATGATAAGCATTAAATGATGGTTAGAAATTTAGTTCAAATTTTATTGAGGGAAGATAATTGATTTGGAGCAAAGTAGCTTTTTTACTTTTTTAAGTTTTGTTTTGTCACAAACACCAGCTAAATATATTAAAACATGAATGGGTTCAACATGT
>BMAW01098640.1:556398-614569 GCA_019974015.1 Nephila pilipes | reverse complement strand
GTTGAACACATTTTCAGTGAAAAAAATACTTCAATACTAATATAAATACTAAATACTAATATAATTACTATGGATATAAAGTATATTTACTAAATAGCGTTCTTAAATTTTGATTTTTAAAAACTTGCAATATTTTGCCTTTATGCAGATAAGGTTCAGCATCGCAAAAATCTTTTTCGGAAAGTGTTATATTAAAAAATCATGTAATATTAAAGAATCTAAATGACTTTCATAACACGAATATTCTAAATCAATGTTTTTTAACTTAAGCTGCCCAAAGTGTTCGAAATTAAAATTAGAGGTAAAAAATTTTGCATTCTTAGTTTAGCTTCCACTTCATAAAGCTGTCGAACTTATATTGAATATTGAGAACCTGAAATTATCTTATATTTCCCAAAACTACTTTCTGCATCTGCTTGGATTCCCATGAAGAAAATATTAAAATTTTAATTCATTTATATACAATATTTTGACATTTCAAGTAAAGCATATGTTGTATGAATAAAAGCAAGACGTGTTTCTTTAATTAGGATTCCAATAGTACAATTTTTTTTCCTTCCATGAAACTAAGCAAATAAAATTTTGTATAAGAATTCACATCCTTTGTTATCTGGTGATAAAGTAATCGATTGTTGATAAGGATAAATCAGATGTTGTCCATTTACAATTATCTTAACATTAACAATTTTCCACCATCTACAAATTAAAGAAATAAAATTTGATGTTGTTTCATAACTTATTTAGCTTATGTTGCTCTCCTAATTGTTGAAGCCCTTGAATAACAAAGTTATTGAATATCTTAAGCACAAGTTTCACATTTTGTTTCTCAAGATTTGTAGGACACGAAGCTTTTAAAATTAAATCATAAGCAAACTTTACAAAATTATTATTTTCGATATATTGTTACACACTTAAGTGTAGAGAAATTTGCTTCTAATAATGGAAACTTATTATGACCTTCAAAATCTGGAAAATAAAAACATTGCCCTGCATGTTTTTGTTTAATCCAATTGTTATGGATGTATTTGAATATGTGTTCTGAATCAATAACAAAAAATAAAGGATTGGAAGGAAGTTTGGAGAGAGGAATGACAACTCAAATGTCATCCTCGTCACTTGACCGAGGTTTAAAATTGCGAGGTCCATCGCTCAAAGCCCTCGTGTTAATAAGCAAAAAATCAATCAAAGTATTTAATGAATTAAGGATTATTAATTTCTTATTTACATCAGTAATATTTGCTTATTCTTTGGAAACAGGCATCAATAAAAAAAAAAAGTATTTGTTTAAAATTCTAAACGAACTTTCTCTGGTACGGTGGTCTTACTCAGAAAGTGCTGTTCGTAGCATATGGAAATAAATATTTTTATATAAAAAGAAACCTGAAAAGTTAAAAACAAAACAAAAGATAAAAGTTTCAAACCTGAAATAGATGCAAGCTTCCCTTTACTGTACGGAATTTGTTTTTTTAATAAATATATTATGATAATAATATATATTTTCCAAATTTAGGCAATAAAACGAAAAGAAGTGAACTATAAAAATTTATACTGAACAATTTTTGTGGGGGGGGAGAGCTTTTTTATAATTAAATATGACAGAAAAAGATCTACGGTTTTTCCCCAATTACTTATACTTCATTTCAGCTTGAATTTCTGCAAAAATGAGGAGTTACCCATAAGGTTTAAGTAAGTTTAATTTCGAAGGACAATTATGATTAATAGAATACATAGTTCAATCGCAATATGTCTATTTAGTAGAAATAAAATTTAAGTATACAGTTAGTTTTGTTTTGACATGATAAAATAATATTCAAATTTTGTTTTACAACATTTATACTGATTAAATGTATTTATGTAAGCTGTTAAATAATAATCATTTTATCGATTGCTTTTATAAATTAAATTTGAATATCTTCGAAAATATTACATGGCAACATTTCAGAGTGCTATCTCTGATAATTGTCTGACAGCTCTTCTCATTCTTTTTATTGTTTTACATTTTTATTCACTATAATTTTTCCTCCATTATTTATTTCTTGTTATTTTTTACTATGATTATTTTTCCTTATAAAATAAATAAAGTTCACATATTTAATCTTAAGCGCTTTTCATACTAAGAGAAAATAAACTTTAAATTCATACGCTCACATCCCCTTAAAAAAGAGAGAAAGAAAGAATGGAGAGAGACATAACTCAAGTAATAGACAAAATAAATCTTTGGCTCTTTCAACTTTACAACTGTGAAACTCCATGTGTTTTCCCATTACCCCAATTGACCTTTGTACTTCGTATTGAATACTTCTAGGCAGACTCATTTATCGCTCGAGCTGGATATTCCAGCCAACAAAACATGCCAAATACCTCGGAATACTCAGCGCCATCTATGGGTGTTATTCAGAATTTTTTAATTCACCGATATCGCTCTTAAATCTGAATTAAAATTTTTTTGAATGAAATGGGGAATCATTAAATTACTGATTTTTAATTTGGATTAAATTTTTTTCTAGATTTATATTACATCTTAAAAAAATAAGAATTTTATTTTACAAAAATACTAAACTTTATTAATACAACATAATAATTTAATGTATAATATTTATTTTCTATTCCTTAGTTTTACTTCAGTTTAATATTGTGTTGATGATCAGTAGGAGCTGTATCTTGTTTAAAATAAAGAAAATTATCATGACTTACAAAATACAAATTGTTTCTGCATGTGCTAAGCTGTATCTATTTCTAATTTTCTTAACAAATTTCATAACCATATTAATTTTAATTAAATTACTTTTCTTGTCTTAAATATTGCTAAAAAATTTGTACTTTCAGCTAGTATAATTTTTTAGATTGGAAAATTGTAATTAGTATACTTCATTTTTAATACTCGTATTTCTGCTAAACTTAAACATTTTTTTTACACGAAAAAGTTTTAGAATTTCTTTATTGTATTAGAAATTTAGTTGTATTGTGTTGCATTCGATTTGGCATTGTTGCTTGACAAATCTCAAATGTTATTATTTTAGTATGAAAGCAATGGCATAAAATTTTAAAATTTAATATTCTTTTTTAGATTTGATAAATTCATTGCGAAGAAAGCATGCTCATTAAATTCTTTTTTGAAATGTTGAATAATGAATTAATATTTAAGAGATTGATACTCATTAGATTATGATACATTTATTAAAGAATGTTATAAAGACATTCTAAATTCTAATGAGTGATTAAAAAGAATTTAAAAATATATTAAGTCACTGAAAGATATTTCAATTTTTAAAAAAATTGCTTTAAGTCATATAAAATTTGCTGCTCTTGTGCATGTTTTTATATTTGCAAAATTTCATACAGTTAAATTTTGATATATAGAAAAATATTTTATTAGAGTTAAAAATCAGTCTCTGTAAGATACATTATACAATGACTTAAATAGGTTCCCTAAGTTTTAAATAATCGTTTTATAATTTTTCTTCTTTTTTTGAATTCTTATTTTTACTTGGTGGATTAATTTTATTTAAATATAAATGTTTGGAATTAAACAACATGATCTTCAATATCTGTTTTTCTGTATAATTTCAAATTTAACTCCAAAGTAAATCTCTTTATAAATAGAATTTTGATTTACTGTTATGTATGGCATTATACATATTTAAATTAAAGTATTGAAGAGGAAGATGAAGATACTCTTTTTAGAGAAACATTTACTTTTTCTAAATTAAAAATGCATTTTTATAGGCTATAGGAACTCAAGATGGTATTGCAAGTTATTATGAAGTTGGATTTTCGACTGTACATAGTTTGTATCGAGAAAGATATGCATATCGAGAGAATATGACTGATGTTGTAGTTCAACATTTGATTACAGACGATAAAGGTAATATATTTTCTTTTTTCCATTAAATATTGAATTAATTTCTGATAATGAATAATTGTGCGAATTGTTTTAATTTTTTTTCTACATAGTTGTTGTGAAGTGTAGAGAGCTAGTGAAAAAATTAGCCATATACAAAAAACGCCTTGCTGTAAGTTGAATATTTTTGCAATTGTAAGATTATTTAATATAGTTGCTCAGAAATTGTATGCATTTATTCCTTTTACACAAATTTGATTTTAGAATTCTAAATTTTTTAAATAGATACAGATGCCTGAAAGAATCAATATCTATGAAGTATCTGATGATTCTTCAGATATGCATTATAAAATAATGCAAAAGATAAATTTAAAATTTGACTGCACACTGTTGGTAGTTTGTGCAAAACACATTGTATTATGTCAGGTGAGTAATTTTTAAATTTTTTCTTTTTAATTCTTAAAAAACTTATTCATTATCAAAATTTTCTCCATAGTAGTAGTTTATCTGCAAAGTCTAAATTTTTCATTTTGGGTTTCTCTCTACTTTCATTTTGTTAAATCATTATTATTTTATGTAAAATATGTGATCAAATTCCTGAAAAACACTGAATGCTTGGTATTTCCATTTGATATAAAGTAGATTATGAATTGCAACAGTTTTTTAAATAGTAAATTAATATCTTGTTTATATTTGCATTATTTCTATGAAAGTAATTTGGTAAAACTATAGATACTGAAATTTTAGTATCTGATAATTCAAGCTCAGAAGTTTTTGTAATGGTGTCATATAAAAAAAATTATGTGGGATTGAGAAAAAATAATTGTAGAAAATTTTACAATTGCCTCTTTTACTTTTAAAATAAATTTAGTGTTTAGTGTTTTTCTTTAAAAAAATATATTTATTTTCAAATTTCTTATATTTTCAAATGATACTTATACTAGATGTATATGTATGAAGTTAGACATCAATCAAACAGATGAATGATGTCATACCAAAAAAGTGATATCTCTCATGAACCCGCTCCAAAGCGTGGGAAAATGCAACAGTCGGCTGGCAAGGTTATGGAGTCTGTATTTTGGGATGCGCATGGAATAATTTTCATTGACTACCTTGAAAATGGAAGGACCATCAACAGCGACTATTACATGGCATTATTGGACCATTTGAAGGAGGAAATCACCGAAAAGCGGCCGCATTTGAAGAAAAAGAAAGTGCTGCTTCACCAAGACAATGCACCGTGTCACAAGTAAGTGAAAACGATGGCAAAAATCCATGAATTGGGCTTTGAATTGCTTCCTCCTCCACCGTATTCTCCAGATCTGGCTCCCAGTGACTATTTCCTGTTCTCAGATCTCAAAAGAATGCTTGCTGGGAAGAAATTTTCGTCGAATGAAGAGGTGATCACCGAAACTGAGGCCTATTTTGAAGCAAAGGACAAATCATACTACAAAAATGGTATCGAAAAGTTGGAGGGTCGCTATAATCAGTGTATCACCCTTGAAGGGAATTATGTTGATTAAAAAACTAATTTTGCCAAAAAAATGTGTTTTACTATGGTAGGCCGGGGACTTTTCAATTGACCTGTTATATTGATTTAATCATACTTTTTTTTTTTTTTTATCAAATTAAAAGATATTTTATTATATTTATGTCTTTATAGTTTTGTATTAAGAAATAATTTTGAATTAGATATGGGGAAATTGTATTGACTTATGAAATATTTTAGTTTCATTATTCAAATTAATTTAAATTGATAATTTTAAGGAGATTTAAAATACCATGTATTAAAAAGAAAATATTTGTATTATATTTATATGCATAGTAATAGTTAAAAAAATATATATAATTGCATTTTTACAGGAAAAAATTCTCCAGTGTTTATCATTTGAAGGTGTATTAGAGAAAGAATGGTTGATGGACTCCTTAATAAGATATATTAAAGTGATTGGTGGACCTGCTGGTAGTGAAGGCATTCTGGTTGGCTTAAAAAATGGTCAGGTACTGGATTACAATTGATCTTCTTGAATTTTTATAATTTCAAGAGGAAGAAGTAAAATTTAAATCTTATAATACTTATTGCCTATTTCTACAAATCCCTTTTTTTTGGTTGCAATAAATAAAATTTCTATCAACTAAAATTAGGATATATGTTAATTAATGCAAGAAAATAGTTTGAGAAGATTAAATAATGAATTTCTAGTTTTAGAAATTGTTGTGGGAATAATTCTCAACAATTATGATGATTAAAGTAGTAATTGTATTTGCTACCTAAAACAAAGCATATTTCAAATATTTATTTGCCTGCAATAAAAAATATACTTTTTTTTGGATTCATTAAAGAGATAATTAAAATGAATTGTGATTTTTTTTCAATCACTTTGTTGTATTTATGGTGTACTATTTTTTGCAATTCTTGTTCTTCTTTCTAATTAAAAAAAAAAAAAAAATTTAAATTTTAATTTTAATTATAATATAAATTTTAGAATCTTATTATTATTTTTTTTTGTATTTTAATTATCTTATGTAATATAATTTTATTTTGAGCATTACATGCAATTTTTATCATTAATTTGAGCTTAGAACTATAAATGCTCTAAATTATATTTGAATGCATAATAGTTTGAATACTTCTATTTTTTTTAGGTGGTAAAGATTTTTGTTGATAATGCTTTACCTGTGCATGTTCTTAAGATTAATTCTTCAATCCGATGTTTAGATCTTAGTGCAAAAAGACAAAAGTTAGCTGTTGTGGATGACAATAGCATTTGCAGTGTATATGATCTCAGTAGCAATTCATTGCTTTATCAGGTAGGTTTAAACATTATTATGCTTTCTGCTTAAAATAGGATCTGTAATGCCAATGTAATTAAATGTACAATTCAACTGTATGTGTAGCCCAAATATATATGAAATGGTTAGCATTTTTTAAAATTTAATATTAATTAATATGCATTCAGGTGATGTTTCATAGTTTGATCTTTGAAATTTTTTAAACATGTTATTTTTAAGCTGTTAATAAAGTGATCACCCATACACACTCACATATTTATTGATATGAGGTTTTTGCTGATTGTAAAAGCAAGCAAGCATCAAAGTTTATGCAAATTTTTTAGTCATATGACAGCATCACACATAGATGAATTTTTTCAGTATTTGTCTTGTTCATGAGCATTAAGCATCAAATACTATTGACTCAAGTCGATCATGTGGAACACAATCAGTTAAGATTGTTATACTCCATGAGTTGAGATTTGGAAATTCTGCTGAAAAAAATTCCAATAAAGTATTTGACAGAAGAATAACTAATGAGATATCTACTCATTGTTAGTTTGCAAAATTTTGTGATGGAGATCTGATATTACAAAATGAACACTATAGTCATTGTACATTGATTTAAAGGAATTCAGACAATATGAAAATCACATTCATGACTAATTTTGTGAGAAATATCTTCAAATCTAAATGTATTCCCCTCCCCCCCAACTGTCTCATAGTATTTAGCTGTATAAGAAACGTAAAGGAACTTGACTAGAGGATGGTTTGTAAACTTGATGATGAGAAGAAATCCCATTATTTAGAAATATGCTTTCTTCCCTCTTTAGACATAGTAATGAAGAAAGGTTCCTGCATGATATTGTAATTATGGATTAGAAGTAGATATTCTGTGATAATCATACATATTTGGGATCTGTTGTTAGCAGTAAAAGACACTCTAAGAAGGACTTGAAAGTCACTCTTGCATTCTAAGATGTTATTTTCTGTTGATATTATTCACTGCTCATTCTTCCCACTAGGTTAAATGATAAATATAGCAAGATATTGTTAAATTAAATGGCAAATTCATGACAAATTGTTCCTTAAGCAATCCAATGCTGTGAATAGATGTGAAGTCTAACTGCTTTAGTATAGTGTATGACCAAATACACCTATGTTAATGATACAGTATATCAGCAATTTAAGATGCAAAATCGAGTCACAATATCCATACTTTCCTATTTTTTTCCCTATATGATAGTCATTTTTTTTAAAGCATAAGAGCCAGATTTTTTTTAAATCCAAGAAATGATTTATCAATGACACTAATTTATTGGGAAATGGGAGGATTTTATCACTTTTAGAGGTACTAATTTTTACAAATATGGTATAAAGGATCATGCAATTTGGAGAACAATGCATTGATACTGTTTTGAGATTATTTAAATTGGACTGTCGTCTTTTTATTTCTTTATGTAGTCATCCTTATAATTGGCCATTTCAGGTTCAACAATCCAATATTTGTATTATTTGATTTTGAATTTCAAATGATTTGAGAAGAAAAATTTTAAAGGGGCACATATTTCAAAGATTAATTATACATGGGTGTAATGTTATTATCATGTTCACCTGAATTTAATTGGGCACCTAAATTTTTTATTAAGATAGTTCGGGGAAAAAAATGATAAATTTTAATGTGATCCATTCATTTTACATAAAAGAGAATGCAAAGAAAATAAAATTTAACCAGATAAGCATTTATTTAAAATAATTAATGTAGATTATTATTATATTATATTTATTATTTAATATTATATAAATTAATGATAAGAGTTGTTACATTCTTTTACCTACACCTTGAATTTAGTACAAGTCAATATCTTAAAGGAAAATGCTTAGTCAAAAAGTGTTGTGTTATATTTGTGCTAATATGGTATATTAATTTGAGTTTGAGAGGCCTTATGTTTATTATATTTGATTTTCTTTGTCATGTGTTTGTGCTAAATTCAAATTGTTCAGTACTTAATTAATGACATTTATACCTATAATTTTCAGGGCTGATAATTGTTCACACTCATATAGTTATGTTTATTAATTTTTGATACAATCTAAATTATTTTTCATTAAGAGAAAAATAGTTATAAATCATACTTTTGAAAAAGAGTTTTGAAGTGTTATCATACTATTCAAGTAATAGCTTAAACATTTAGAGTATAACTTCTTCAAAAGGCATTCAATTGCAAATGAAATGCAACACTAAAAAAAATTATTTCTGCTAAGGGGAAGGATGAGCTATAAAACTGCAATAGTTTAAAATGAAATGAATACACATAAATCATGTCAAATTTTAAGTCCTTATTTCTTTCTTCTGTTGAATGTATAAAGGAATATTTCAATAAAACTAATGACAAATTAAAAGAACTTTTAAAACTTAGTACAAGTTCTTTTAACAAGGTTAATTTAAATGTTATTCATATTAATTTTGAACTATAACTTTGCATTTATATTGTATCTTTTCAGCATTTTAAATCAAATTTGTATGTTTGACTGAAATTGTAATTCAACCTTGTAATAAAAAAACTTGTTATAATAGTCTTGATAATGATTATTATTTTCTATGTAATTCAGATTGCTTTCATCTTTTTCTTGTTTAGTTCTAATATGAGCTTCTTAAAACATTTTTAACATGAGTATCTGCATGGATGTTGAATATAAAAAGGTATATAGAAGGTTTATTAAATGTGTTACAATCATGTCTCCTTAAAGAAATTTCATCCGGAGACATGTTCTCAATGTATACAGGGAAAAAAATGTTTTGTTATATTAGTTGATATTAATGTGTCAAAATATTTTGTTATCATCTAAAACCTCTTTTATTTTCATTTTTTAATCATTGAGTTCCATAGCAAAACACAAGTTTTTATATAACTTTTAAAAGTATAAGGAATTTATATTTTCAAATTTATAATAGGTAATAAATAAATAATTCTCAAGAGGAGAAACTGTTATTAAGCTTAGTGATTTGCATTTCGTCATACAATCAATCATATAAAGAATTTCCAGGTATAATTTTGGAAATAAATATTTTGTATTAAATAACGGAATTTAACTAGCTTTTAGGTGAAAAAAAGTGGATAATTTATTTTAATTATATCAATCACAAATTCGCATTTGTTGTATTTGAATGTATAAATTATTTGTATCAGAATGTGAATTACTAATATTTGGGAAATAAATCATTAATTAAATAATTTTTTGTATCAAAATGTCTGATATAATTATTTCATATGCATTTATTCTTAGGAACCAAATGCAAACAGTGTTGCTTGGAACAATCATAATGAAGACATGCTATGTTTTACTGGAGCTGGTCTGATAAATATTAAAGTAGAAAATTTTAACATTCAACAACAAAAATTTCAGGTGAGTATATCAACTTTTAAATATAGTGAATAATTTTGCAAGATAATGTGCTCAAAATATTTTCTCATAAAAGAGTTTTTTAAAATTAGTTATGCAATCCACACATTTTTATAGGGCTTTGTGATTGGATTTTGTGGTGCAAAAGTATTTTGTTTGCATTATAATGCAATATCTACTATCGACATTCCATTATCTGCTTCAATGTATCAATACATTGAAAAAAAGATGTTTAGGTAAGAATTAATTTAATTCTCTCTTCTTTAGATGCTTTAAAAGTTATAAAATATTTCCCTTCTTTTGAATAAATTGCAATAATCATTTTTAGTTAAAGTATTTTATAATTATAATCATGTTTAATTATCTGAATAACATCGGGTAATTAAACATTCATGTTCAATGTGTGCTTAAAATGGCCCTTTTTTTTAAATGCCTGAGAAATAGTGTTTATTTTTATATCATATTTCAGATGGATTATAATAGTTATTTATTAATTTTTTAAAAAAAATCAATATTAGGGATTGAAGAAGAAACAGATCTAGTTTTTGATGCAGAAGTCATGTTCATCACTTTTTGATACTAACATTTCTGGAAATTAAATTCTATACTTGAATCTGCTTTTTAATTCTATTATGATGTATTGATTTCTTATGGTTGTGATTTATATCCTTTTTTTTTAATCTAAAATTTTTTCAAGATAATGAAAATAAACTAGCAACTCAGTATTATCAAAGCTGTAGTATCAGAACAATTTTAGCCGTAATACTCTTTTTCTTTTTTCCCCCTCCAGAGACAGCAAACTATTTAATAGTTTTTATGTGAAATAATTATCTGAATATTATTATAGTTTTTTCTTATTACTTAATATATTATGGATGAGATTATTTTTTTATTTTATTGAAATAATTCTTTTAACTCTTGTATATAATCTTAGAAGTATTCCTCTTATTTATTTAATGAGTAGTATATAGCATGGGTTTTATTGTTTTATTTACAACCAATTACTGGAAATTTAATTGTAGTATTCTTTTTTTAATTGATATATCGGTGTATAATTGTATTTGTTTTGTTAGGATGCACTTTTTGAGGTAAGATCTAAAATAAAATAAAATTAGAGTTTGTTGTTATTTTTTTCCTTTCTAGCAAAGCATATCAAGTTGCATGTCTTGGAGTTACAGATTCTGACTGGCGTGCTTTAGCTGAAGCAGCTATTCAGAATTTGAATCTTGAAGTTGCTCGAAAAGCATTTATTCGGATTAAGGATCTGATGTTTTTAAAGCTTATAAAATCTTTGGAGGTAAAATTTTAAAACTTTTAGGTGATAATTTTTTGGTTTATCACTTTTTGTTTTATGTTTTAATCTTTTTTTTTTTTTTTTTTTAATTGCTATGAAATGAAATAATTTTTAAAATGAAAAATATTTTTATGTACCCTTGGAAATATTTTAGTTTTTTTTTTTATTATATTAGAGTGTAGGTTTTGCCTCTGAATTCAAACTTGAGATTGGTAAATATTATATTACTTGACAAATATATTAATTATCATTTCACCTGTTTGATTTGATATGCAAATTAAATGTTTTAATTTTTAAGTCTTTAATTTTAATTTATGAAGTTCTTTTGGTTTTGCTCCCTTTTTTTTAGTAAATATTATATTTATTTTAGAATTGTTGAAACTCTGTCAATAATTATGATATATCCATATTTGTGTTCCAATTTTTTAAACTTAAGTATGAACTCTTGCGTGCTGTCATGTGACCAATGATTTTTATATTGCATATATCCATTTCATGATGAATTTTAAAATGTCTTATAATACTTAAAGTATGATTTTGTTTCAATATTTTGTACTTATAAGGTCAAGAGTCTATGAAATGATGAAATAATTTGTTTTGTAATAAATCAGATTCTGTGATAATTAACAGTTATATTAAATAAACTGTTATTGTCATTATCATAATATTAATTATTATTTTTAAATATTCTTGATTCTTCTGTGCACCAAGAACACCCCCGCATAAGGAGTTCAATTTTACAGATGTCAGTCCTGCCCTGGTTGAGGTGCTTAGCGACCAATAACTATGTTTATTCAATTATCCATCCAAAACTAAGAATTATGTCTTGTGGTTTTGGAAGAAGCATGGCCAATTCATTCTACGCAAAATTTCTCAAGTGAAAGGACTTCAGAACTCAATTACATGTTCAACTAAAACATTGAGTCCAAGGCCACTGTAATATTTTTTTAGTGTGTGTTGTGCACCCAAAAATGTCACATTTCCATTGCAATTATAAGTGCAACAAGCACTTTATCTTGTAAATATCATCTTTAATATCTTAAATTAATTATAATAAATTAGTGTAGATTGTACCATCTAGGTATATCATTTTATGCAACCAAAACCAACCAATTAGCCAAAGGTGTTTAAATTCTTTGTATTTGAAATTTTCTTGATTTTCAAATCTACATTCAAATGTTTTTAAGATTAATGTATTTATCTGCTTCTTTGAATTTTTTTTTTGTTTTCATACAACTTTAAAATTTTTTCTCCTATATTTGATATTTTTTCTTGCTGCACTTGTTGATGATTTTTTAATTGTTCCAGGGTCGTTCAAAAAATGAAAGTGAATATTCTTTGCTTGGTGATGTATATGCCTATCTTGGAAAATTCAATTTAGCTGCCAATGCATTTCAAAAAACAAATGCAGAAGGTAAAGCTCTGATGATGTACATCGATTTAAGAATGTTTGATAAAGCACAGGTATAATTATTAATCTTTAACTACTATTAAACACAATTGTTTGTTATTAACATAGGTAGTAGTAGTCATATTCATGAATCAAGTTATGCTATGATTTAATAGTGATAATTATGCACATTAGGAGCATTATTCATATAGAACTTTTAAGTAAAGAACTTTCATTTGCTAAAAATAGTTGTAAATGATTTGTGTTATTGAATTTGATTTTATTTTACTGTCTAATTTAATTTTTAAGTATGTTTATATCTAAAAGAATTTATTTGAAATTTTCTTTTAATGGTATTCATGAAAATTTTAAATGTTATTTGAATATGGTTTTTAAAAAATATGTTCAAAAGAGGACTTTGGAGAATTTTGATTCAGATTTAGATTTTTAGGATTATTTCTTTAAGAAATGCTCATGATCAAGTACCATACTTTAATTGTTGCAATTTTATCTAGTTTTATCAACTTTAATCTATTTAAAATAAGGTATGTAATTTTTTTAATGCATGTTAGGTATTGTGTGTGTGCACACAATATCAAAAATACTCCCTGGAAAAGAAATTGACCTTGATATATTTTTAATAATAATAATAATGGGAAAAAATCGAGAATGAAAAGCCATCTCAGTTTTAGCTGTATTTCCCAGTATATCCAAGCGTAATTATCTCCACAAATGACTTTTAATTGCTTTATTAGATGCATGGCGTTCTATTTCATTAAAGTTTTTAAAATGAATTTTAATAATTTTAAACTATTCTGCTATCATTTTTAAAATTGTGTATATCTTAAATAATTATGCATATTTTTAATTTTAGATGTAAAAGTTTTAAATATATTGATAACTTTTTACCAGGATGATTTTTTTATGACTTTTGATAAATAGAATTTGATAGGTAGAATTGTGGTTTAGTTTTTTTTTTTTTTTTTTTTTTTGTGATGTTCATTTGAGTATCTGTTTCAAGACTCTCGTTGCCAGATATGTAGCAGATTTCGTTCATATGTAATTGCTAACAGCTTATAGATCTTAGGCTTTTCTTTAAAATTTTTTCTCTATAAAATACTGCAAATTGCATTGACTAGTGTCAATCTGTATCTGACGGTACATTTTTTTAAACATCAGCTGTGAATGCAACTCTATGTTGACAAAATCTGAGGAGGATGGATGAAAGATCCTCTTGTACTACACCTCCCTTTCAAAAACAATCATTTGAAGATACTCCATTAGAGGTTGGAAAAGATGCATTAAAAACTACTCGCAGTTTTGTAGTTTTACTATCTGTTTTATATACCCCATGATTTGGCATAACATATTTTAAATTTTTTTGATGTGAAGAAAAAAATTTAAAATATGTTCCTCTATTTGTTCCTCTATTTGTCCAAGTTTTTCATACTCTTCCATAAAATTAGAGTAGAAGGTATACATTTCCGGATTAGAATACAAACGCTTCCTTTAACTATTTAATCTTCGATTTTCAATTCTCAAGGATGCCCCTAATTCTAAATTTTCTTTTATAGTAAGTCTCACAATTAATTTTCCACTTTCATCTTTTTGGTACGTGTTTAAAAAATGCTCTTCACATTCTATTTCATCTTCATATTTTGAGCTGGGTTAATTCTTCTAAAACTGATTCCAGAGTTTCCAAAACTTTCTCAGTGTTTCTTCTATGACATTTTCTTGAGTGAGTAACCCACAATGTCATGTTTCTGAGGAGCCTCTATGGCACCTAACATATGTATCCAAAAACTGTTTCTCTAAATGTTAAAGAGTGAGCAGGGATGGCAATTTTACCTTCCATTAGTAACTCAAAAAAGAGCTCTGCTCCTATCAATAAATCAATTTTTCCCAGCTAAAAAAAGAATGGATCAGCTAATTTAATGTTTGCTCGAATTTTTAAGTTTGAAATATCTAGCTTTGTCACTAGTAACAAGTTGGTGATCTTAGGTACTATCAGAAAATCTAATCCAGCAGAAAAAGATCTGTTTTCATTTGCTATTAAAGGTATTTATTTTCTTTTTAAATATACAACCAGAAATACCCGAAATCAGAATATTAACTTTTAGTTTTTTCAAGCCCAGAAAGTCTGCAAAATTTGATGTTATACAACAACTTATGCTGCCACTGTCAAGGATCTCGTATCCCTTCTAAAAGTGACCACTTCTGTCAGAAATGTTAACAACAATAGTAGCTAATATTATTTTTCTTTTTTCCAATGCAAATGACAGCGTCACTCCTTGGGAGCTATTAGTCTCCTGAGTGGATGTTTCGGAACTTTCCGTTTGTGTCTTTCCTACGGGAGAGGGATCTTGCGATTTTTGACCTAGCAAGAAGTAAAGAATGGTGTTTTGATTTACAAGTGATACAAGTAAATTTTGAGTGGCAATTTGCAACTTTATGTGGACCAAAATAATTCATACATAGATTATTGTTTCTACCAAATGCATATCTTTTTTTCTTGAGTAAGATTAAGAAATGATTCACATTTGTATAGTGCATGAACATTCTTGCATAAGGCAGAATTTATACCTGGAGATTTAACAATAGCATTTTAGCATTGTTTCCTTTTTCAAAATATTTGATATAATGGAAAGATTACAACTAATATTTTTTAAAACTAAATATCTCTTTTCTAGAAATTCTGTTAAATCATTAAAATCTGGAACTTCAGTGGTTACAAGTAACTATTCATATTGCTTACGTGTTTCTAACGCTAGCTTTTGTAAAACAATACTTAACAGTAACACATTTGATAACTTATCTTTTTCATAATTTAATATTTTTACAGCTCTTTAAGTTTTTTGTAATACAGTCTAGAAATCTTAAATCTTTTGCCAACTCTTGCAGTCATGAAACTTTTGAAGTTTTTCAATCAAAGTTAAATGAGCAGCAATATCTGCTGAATCATTTGTTTCCTTCCAATTACTTAATTTTGTAATCTGAGCTTTAATATTGGCCTTCTTTTGATTAAGAGTAGTTATATTTGAAGACATAGTAAAATATCCACACTAGTTATCACAATAAAACAGTCAACTGGGCACTAAAGCGAAGACACCAATATCCATAGAATTATCATGCTTACTTTCATACATGGAACAATATAATCCAAAAATTCATTAGTCACTGGCTCTGACTTGACATACATGAATGTTACTACTATAAGTAATTAAAGTTTGGTTAATTAAGAATGACTGACCATTTAAACAAAAAAAATAAGGTTTATTAATTCCAAAGTATATTGGATCTCAGACATATATGCAAATCAACAACTGTACCATTTCACATCCAATTGAAATCTTCTAACAAAGGAATTATCTCCTATTTCAAGGGAGAAGAGCGCCATCTAGTGGCTTTTCAATAAACCTCTTAAGAATAATACAAAATAGACAGCAGACTGAACACAAGAAATTTTTGTTTATTAAGAAAAATGAGGAGAAAGTGAGTTTGGATTGGTGATTAAACACTTATATTTAAAAGGCTTAACATGGAAAAAGATTAAAGCTTATTTGGATGAAACTCATGGCACATCTGCTCATGTGTTTGAAATTGTTTACAGTTGGGTAAATCAGTTTCCATGTGGTTATTCATCCACAAAAAATGAACGTCGTTCGGGACGTCCACTAGAAGGGACTACTCTAGGAATGATTCACAAATTCCACGATTTTGTTTTGAGTGATCGACAAATCAAAGTGTGCAAATAGTCGAGGCTAATGGCATATCAAATGGTACAGTGATTTAAATTTTTTGAAAAATTGAGGCAAAAAATCTAGGCAAGATGTATGCTACATTTGCGTTTAGTGGAGAATGAATGCAATCGTGTGGCCAACTCTGAGGCTATTTTTGTACTTCAAATGCAATCCCGATGAGTTTCTGCATCTATACATAACTGTGGATAAAACTTGGATACATTACTTCACTCCAGAGACAAAGGAATAGTCATAATAGTAGGTTTTTAAAGGTGAACAAGCTTGGAAGAAAGCAAAGATGGTGAAATCGTCGAGAAATGCGATGGTCACAGTTTTTTAGGATGCATGCAGGGTAATCTACAATAATTATTGAGAAAAGGTAAAACAATAACTGGTGAGTATTATGTGCCATTATTGCTCCAGTTGAGCGAAGAAATCAAGAAAAAGCTTTCTCATTTGAAAAACAAATAGTTCCTCTTCTGTCAAGACATTGCACGGGTGCACACCTGTGCAGTTTTGATGGCCACAGTCATGGAACTAAAGTCTTAATTATTACAACATTCACCATATTCTCCAGATTTGGCCCTCAGTGACTTTTTTAAAAAAATTTCCAAACTTAAAAAATTTGCTCAGTGAACAATTAGTTCACAGCGAACAAAGAGGTCATCGCCAAACAGATGCCTATTTTGAGGACCTTCCAAAATCTTACTTCTTAGGTGGCAAAAAAAAAAAAAAAAAAAGTTAGAAAAGCGTATAGTTAGAGCTAAAAGAAAATTATGTTTAAAAAAAATCTACACAAAATAATTTTTTTTCTAAAGACTTATTGAACAACCATAAGTCCCCCTAAGTAAGAGTTCAATTTAGTAAATGTCAACCCTAAGTAAGTAGCCCTTTTTTGTACGTTTTTAAGTAAATCCACATTTGATTATGGCATTGAGGAATATTTCCTTCAAATGATATTTTTTTTTTGTCTCAGTGTAGATCAAAGGTGTTGAAATTGTGTAAAGTATATTTCTTTTGATAAATTGATTCATGGTATTGTTATTAGTATATTAATTGATATTCTTTTTATGAAAACATATATTGAATTCAATGAAATATTTCCCAAACTGAAGATTGAAAACATTTATCAAAAGATATGTTTTTAAGCTAAACTGATCCCAAATTCTCTCATTCTCCTCCACCCCCTATCCCGAAAAAAAAAGATTACACATCTGAAAAATTGCATTAAAATAATTTTCAAAAATGCGTTTAGGTCAGTGATTAATGATATTTCCTAGAAGCAATACATAAATATTTAGAATTTATTAAATAGTTAATATATATATATATATATGCACTTTTTTTTCTTCATTAAGTGAATATCAATCATATTGCATATTCAGGATTCGAATGTATTTCATATTTTTTATAAGTGAAATTTGAAAATTATATATTAGTGGAAAGTTTTCATCATACAGCATGTATCTGAAAATTTTAATGGGTGGTTTTTACCAGTTTTTAGGTGAGGTAGTGTGAAACACAGTATAATAAAAAAGAATGAATAATAACTTTATCTCTGAAATTTCAAGCGTGCCTTTTGTCATTCTGAAATTGAATCAATGTTAAACATTTTACTCAATTTATTATTTCCATTAAATAACTTTTTCCCAATTAAAATAAAGGAAGAAAATTTTATAGGAATGATTTTTTTTAAAACTGTAATTTCCCAAGTATTCTTGTTATGCATACAATTGTTCATTTTAATTATTCTTCTCTATTTTATACTTGTGTGTGTTTCAATATTTTAAGTTTATAAATGAAAATGTATGAATGATTTTTATTAAGATGTTACAAGATGTGTACTTTTAATGATTTTTTATATGCATGAATTTTTTAAAAATATTTAAATATTATAAAGTTTTAAATATTAAAATATTTTAATGAATTAAAATTATGAAATAAGACTTGTTATCTGAAATTTTCAATCCAACTTTCATAAGAATTTCTGAAAAATCCTGTTTGATTAATTCTTAAATTTTTCAATAGCCTTAGCAAATAAATGATATGCATTCTTTTTTAAAGTTTTTTTTCTCTGTATGTTTATCAATATTTATATTTTAATTAAACCATTTAGGAGTTTCTTTCAACATCAGATGCACAGGAAAAAAAAGCTCTTGTTTTGAAAAAAGCAGAATGGGCAAAGAGTATTAATGAACTTAAAGCAGCGGCTGAAATGTATCTATCAGTAGGAGAAGTCCAAAAGGCTGTAGAACTAGCTGCTGATAATGATTGGTCTGAGATGTAAGCTAATTACAAGTGCATGTTATATTTTTCTTCATGCAAGCACATTTTACATATGGATGTTCCTAGCTTTTTGTAAGATTTGAATTAATTGCCTTTAGGAAATTGGCACGTACTACACTTTGCTTTTAAAGAATTCATTTCTCTAAATACACAGAGGAACAAACAGATTTTGTGATGAAATGCATTTTACGCACAATTTATGATCTCATTAATCTATAAAGCTAAATTTAATCATTGTGGTTTATCTTACTTTGAAATGGAATTGTGAACATTGTAGCTTTTTAATTTGATTGATTACATTACTCTTAGGATCTCATAGCTTTGTCTCTTTTTAAAGTAAAGTTTTAAAAATTTCAAAAAAATTCCATTTGTGATGTTTTATTTATTGTAAAAGAAAATAATTTATTTTGTCTAAATTCATATAATAGATAACCAAAAGCTAGTTATGATCACATATTGTCTTTTAGTTTGTCTACATCTTTCTTCGTATTCTTACTTGAATTAAAAGATATTTGAATTAATATATACAGTTAAAGAAATGCTTTATAAATTTGATTTCCTTTATTTATAATGTAATACCAAAATGTTAACATGCAGTTTATACAAGTCTCGATATCAATAAGTATTTATTTTAATTAATCGCACCAAGCAATTTATATCAGGTTAAGTACACCAGTTGTTCAAGGGTTGCATGTTATTTGTTTGTAAAGTTTGTCGAATTTCTTAGCTTTAATTTTTCTCATTTTAATATATTTATCTGTATTATTGCACTGTTTGTGTTTGATGTCACATTATTATTTATTTTATATCAGTATTATATTTTAATAAGTTGCATGATGTTTTGTGATGTGTCTTGTGTTATTTGTTATATGTGTCAAAATAGCAGTTCTGAATGAGTAACAAAGTAAATTTGTATGTTATAAGCTGATTTTTGGAATAATATATTTTGCAAGATAATTATATTTTAAATTTTTAATGTATATTACATCATTGTAATTCTGTCATTGACTTCTAAAAATTTTTATAGGAAATCATATATTTTAATAAGAAGATTGAATAAATTAAATTTTTTAATGTTTTATTTTTTAACTCGTTATGTTAGTATCAGAAACTGGAATTTTACTAACCATGTTGCATGAATCAAGAATGAATATCATATTGCATCATCTATAAAACTATTTTTGTTAGAATATGTGATACTTTTCGAACAAATTTCTTATGTTTGTTTATTTTTGTGTTCAAATAAAATATTTCTTTGTAAGTTGTGTGATTTAGACTATTTTTTTTTTGTTTATGTTATGTGTTTTTAATGTCTTGTTTTTGCATTGTCAAACACAATAGTAATTTTTCCTAAAATGGAATTTAACTTCTTTTTTTTTTCAAAAAGAAAATTTGATTTTTTCTCTACAGCATTGATTTCTGATTTATTGCTAAATGTAATTTTATAAAAACTATTAAGTAAAGTGGCATAAAATATAAATCATAAGATGATTGAAGCTGAACAGCTTAGTTTTCTACCCTTTAATATTTTTTGTTATTAATTATATAGAAAGCATGTTAAAGTTTGATGTTCTTTTCTTTGATGAAAAAATTACTATTTATTAATGTCATATTTAATCACTCATGAGATTTAATGTTCTTTTTCTTTAAAACCCATTAAATTTCTAAACAGTTAATGAAAAAATTCATAATGCAAAAAGAAAATGCATAATATTTCTCACTTTTATTGTGATCTTGATTATTTAATTCATTTAATATATTATTTTCTGAAGAAATTATTTAAATAGCTGTGTAGGTATTTTTCTTAACATGAAGAACAGTTGTCACTCATTTAAGTAAATTAGCAATTGAAATGGTAGTATAAAAATTGTTTTTCTGGAGTAAAAGTATCTGATGAGAATTTCAAACTTCAGTTAAATGTTTTGTATTTTTGCTTGCAAGGCATTTTTAAAGAAAAGTGGATTGTTTACAATTTTTGTAAATATTAAATATGATTAAAAAAAAATGTGCTATTGCATTTTTTTGTAATGTATATATATTTATGCATATCTAAATTTTTCTTTGTTTTACTTTTATAATATTTATAAAAGATAACTGGAAAAATGTCTGCTTTATTTCTTGAATAATATTTTTAATCAAAATATTTAGTTAAAACTGTTCAACAAATTATTTAATTATTGAAATGTAGCGGTTTTTTTCATTCCATTTTCTATCATTATTTTACTTACATTATTTACTGATGCAATTTTTTTCGTTATGTAATATAAACACACACATATTAAGCCTATATTTAGTTTTTTATAGAATTGAAGATGATGTTCAACATTTTGGAAATTTTTATTGGCTAATAATATCATTAAAGTATTTGAATAAATGAAAAAAAAAATCAATTTTTCTATTAATGAATGCTGTGAATAAATAATGATAATAAATAAGTTATAATATCGATAAAATAATAAGTAATAATAAAAAAAAACTGCATATATTTTTCAGATAGCTAGATTTTGGTAATTTCAAAATTTTATATGATTCATATGAATGAAATAAAACATCAGATCTATTAAAAGATTATGTATGTGTGTGTATGCATGCATACATATATGTAAAAATATAAATTTAAATCTGTAATGAGGTGAGAATTTGAATAAAGTTTTTAAAAATAAATTCTTGATAATTTGATTTGAAGGAACAGCTGAGAGAAGGGGGAGGGGGAACCCAAGCTCCACACACATAACTGAAAAAGACACGTTTTATTTTTATTGGTTGATTTTGATGAAAATCAGCATCAGAAATGCACACTTACCAATTTTATTTCTTCTTAATTTTTTTTTGAAATCTTTTTTTGAGATAAGAAAATACACCAACATTGGTACAAGTTAACATGTATAATACATGCACCTGATCAATTTTTTTTAAATTTAGAAATATTCAGTATATATTCAGTTTCCCCCTTCAATTTAATTTTTAATTTCATTTTATTTTGTGAAATACAAGAGAGTTAAAATACACAGAGAGATGGGAAAAAAAAAGATATTTTGCAAGAAAACAAATTGTTTCAATAAGAAATGAATAACTGTATGAAAATATTCCTTTTTTCTTTTTTCTTTCTTTTTGATACATTAATAATGTCTGAAAATATATTGGACATTTTTTTTTTATTTGAAAAGGGTTCCATTTTGAGATTCTTGTCTCTAAATTTTAGGCAAAAATATTTTTATTTTCTTTTATAATTTTATGTATTTTATTTTGTTTCTCATCACATAAGTATTATTTTAAAAATTGAAATAAAAAAACTTCAAATATTACTTTTATGAGAGGTTTTTTTTTTTTTTTTTTTTTTTGTGATAAAAGAAGCAGGCAGAGTGTACAAAGTTAAAAGAAAATTCTTAGTTTAAGAAGTGTATGATAAGTTTATCGTAAAAACAATTGGTACTAATTTTTGTTTTAAATTTCATTAACACTTTATTTCCAAGGCAAGAATTTGTTAGCAATTATTTTAAACAAATAAGAATTATTTGTTTCTTAACGCTCTTTTTAAAAGTTATGAAGTAATACATTAAATTTAACTATAAATTAAATTTTTTCTGTTTTAGATTAAATTAAAAGTGTTCTATAAATAATGTCATTGATATGTTTAACCTTTTCACTGATATTAATAAACACTCAAATGAAAGGGAATCTGTTTGATTCAAAGTTATTTAAAATGATTTATTAACAGGTTGATAACAATTTCTAAAAAAGTGGATTTGACTGAACAAAAAACACTTTCTCTCATTGGACAACATTTGAAAAGGCTACATGAATATGGGGCTGCAGCTGAAATTTTTCATAAAGTTGGAGATATACCATCCTTAGTAGAAATGAATGTTGAAGCAAAGAACTGGAAAGAGGTAAAAATTTAAAAAAAAAAAAAAAAAAAAAAACATATGTAATCGGTTATTTTGTTGCTTGTTTCATAAAACTATATCCAGAAACAAAAATGCATATGTGTGTTATAGTCTGAACTATTCATTTTAAGCTCTGATATGCTTAGATCTGTGCTTTTCTGTTTTAAGCTGTATCTCACCAAAATATTGACATTCAAAATATAAACAGTATAAGTATTTTATATATTCATTCTGAAAACATTCACATCTACTAGACGATTTCAGTTTTTATTTAAAGGAGGGGGAGGGAAAAATTAAGGAGAGAGTATTCTAATTTTAAAATTTATCTTAAGGAAAAATAAAGGTATATTCTCAGGCAAAATCAATAGATTATGAATTTCATATTGTAGCTTAAAAACGTGTATTTAGAATTTAATACCTTTATATAATAAGAAAACATTAATCAGAGGAGACTTGTTTCTTATATTTTAATTTCGTGAAAATATATTTGATTCTAGGCATTTGAACTGGCAAAACAGTATCCAACTTATAAAGAAAATGTATTTGTGCCATATGCTAATTGGCTCGCAGAAAATGATCGTTTTGTAGAAGCTCAAAAAGGTGTGGTTTTTATTTATGCCTGTTGAAAAAATAATGCTGCACAAAAGTTAATGCACCAGAAATTATTTACTATTGTGTTTGTTGTCATTTCATATTTCATTTAAAATTCATTTAATTTCTTATATGCTTTATTTTAAAGTAATGTTTTAAATCTTCGTCTCTTTTAACTTTTAAAAATCTAACTTAAAGCATATAAAATAACTCTCAAATTGTAAAGTATCAAAAAAGAAAAGATGCTATTATATTTAACTATTTGAAACTGAAACTATTTTTATTTGAATTTTAACTATTTGAATTTGAAATAGAAGATATAATTTTAGTTTTGAGTTGATAGTAATTTTTTTGTATAATAATGCATAAATAAAAAATACTCAGTGACTGCATAAACAAATTATTAACTAAATAATTAAATAATACACTTTATAACAAAAAAAAGAAAAAAAATCTCGACGCACTAAGAAGGAGTTGCCCGATTGTAATGAAATTTCGTATGCAAACATATTTGGACCGAACATGCAAATTATTAAAATTTGGTGTCCAATGAATGAATAGCTGGACCTACTGCGCATTCAGCAGGTGTATATAAGAAGCGATCCGCATTGTGATGGTCAAATTTTCTGTTGCATTGGGATTTAGGATACCTTTCAACGACTAAAAAAATGCCTCGCCGCAGAATTCGAGCTCATTACGAGCAACTATCAGAGGTCGTATCATTGGATTGAAAGAGGCACGGTGTGCAATTCGGAGAATTGCTCGTCATATGGGTCGAAGCGATGCGACGATTAGAAGATGCTAGCAAGAATTGATGGACAATGGCAGATTTCAGCGTCATGACGGTAGCGGTCGACCTTGGGCCACAGCAGATCGGGAGGACAGAGTGATTGTCAGATCAGCTGTCGCAGCCCCTGATTCATCGTTATCAACCATCAGACGTGCGACCCGCACACGAGTGTCCACCATAACCCTTCTCAGACGGCTGAAAGAGCGGACCTGCCACTCACGTCTGCACACTGTCGAGCCAGATTACAGTGGTGCTTGGCTCGATCAGGTTGAAATGGTGCTGACTGGGGATGTATAATGTTTAGCAACGAATTCCGCCTCCAACTGTGTCCTGACGATCATCGAAGACGTGTCTGGAGACGCCCAGGGCAGCGTGCCGATCTTGCTTTCACTATTGCACGCCACATAGGCCCTCAACCTGGAGTTATGGCCTGGGGTGCCATTTCCCTTGATAGCGAACCCCTTTGGTCTTCATTAGATTCACACTTAACAGCACACCGGTACATTGACGACATTCTGAGACCTGTTTTGCTACCGTTCCTTTTGCAGTACCCTAGCCTTATTTTTCAGCAAGATAATGCCAGACCACATACGGCACGTGTTGTTATGAACTGTCTTACAGCTTCTCAAACGCTTCCTTGGTCAGCCAGATCTCTTTTTAATTGAGCATGTCTGGGATAAGATGGAAAGGCGACTGCATCTACTAGGGAATGTTGAAGACCTAGCCCGACAAATTCGGCAAGAAATACTGCAGGAGACCATCAAGGAGCTTTATCACTTTATGGCACGTTGTGTGGCAGCTTGCATCAAGGCTAGAGGGGGGGGGTTAACACCTTATTGTGCTCGCTACTTATAACTGTAACTCTGAAATGAATCTTTCAATTTTTCTGAAATTTTAATCATTTTCTATTCTGTACATAATTGTCCTATCCGCCAATTTTTGTCTCCATCGGACGACTTCTTGGTGCGTCCTTTTTTTTTTTTTTTTTTTTTTTGTTATAGAGTGTATGTATAACTTCCTTTCGTTGTAGTAATGACCATAAGAAAATATTTCCCTAATTTTCATTTCTTATTTTTTTAACATCTTTTAATGTTATGCTATACTACATTTCATTCAATAATTTGGTTCTGATTTCTCTAAAATCATAACTCTTAAGTATTTTGAACAAATTTAAAGCATAAACTTCTCTAAAAATCATATTAGTTTAGTAAAAATTTTTTTTTTGAATCGTCTCCTTGAAAAATTAACCAGTTTATTTCATAAGTTATTTAGAAATGTATTCGAATGTGCTTATAAAGAAATATTTGTTGATTATATTTCTTTTATGCAGCTTTTTATACTGCCGGAAGACAAGATGAAGCTGTTGGTGTTCTAGAACAACTAACAAAAATAGCTGTCAATGAAAAGAGATTTCGGGAAGCTGGTTATTACTATTGGATATTGTCAATGCAAACTTTAAGGAGCTCTAAAGATTTAAAAGATCACCTAGACATTCAAGCTGCAGTTAAAAAATTTTGGGATCAGCAGTTTGCAGCTGAAATATATTATGTTTATAGCTTTATTTATAATTACCTAGTAAGTTTGGATGTCAATTAAAGATTTTATTACTAAAAAAAATCATTTGTTAAGGAAATAAATTTTAAAAATTTCATATCTAATTATTAGAATATGTTATCTTAGGTTTTTTTCCATTAAATTCAATAAATTCCTTGATGTTTTTTTTAAAATTTTCTTCTAGAAAATTTTCTTGGTGCTAGGTGTCCCTATTGGATTTTGATTCTTTATTGTCCATAATTGTGTCTATTTCTATTTCCCCAACCCCGAAGCTCCTTAGTGATATTTTTCTTTCCCACGGGGCCTACTGTCTTTGGTAAACACAGTAGACACACTACCGGTATACCGTAGCGATCCTTCCGTACTTCTTCGATCCTCCTTTTTGTTTGTAAATTTAATCTTTTTTCCTTATTTTTTTCCAAACGCTTAGATCACAGTTACATCTTGTTTGGCTCAGTATAGCCATATCTGGCTCTTGTACTGTTAAACTTCACTTTCTCTCATTCACATTCTATGTAACCCAGATCTTTTGGTTGGAATTTTTAAAAAAATAGAGCAAAATTGAGTTGGGAAAATACTGTCCAAAACTGCCTAAGATGTAGCGTTAATTTGGCATTGAAAATGTCTAATATTGCTCTAACTTAAAAGTGTACCTTTTTTTTTTTTTTTTTTTTATTATTATTATTATTTGTTTATTAGAAAGTTTTAAATAAATTTTTATAATTCATTGCTATAAAAGTTTCTATATATATATATATTTTGTTATTTATTTATATGTTTATTGAACAGAGTTTAAAGTGATGGATTTATTTGTACAATTATGTTTGATTAGGAAGAACCTTTTACCATGCAGCATACAGAAACTTTATTTAACATGTCTAGATACTTATGGTTAGAACTCGTCAAAATTGACTTTCCTGGTATCTCAAAATTGTATCCTTTGTTGCTGAATCACAATTTTTTTTGCTATAATTTTTTTTTACTAAGAATATTAAAAATGAATTTTCTTACAAAATCGATAACATTGTATCTATGTTATATGTGCTGTTGAATATTTTGAAAATTAAACATATTTTCATGAATTCTATTTTTAAAACAAAGCATTGGAGATATTTAATTGAAATTGAAATGTATTGATATTTTAGTTGAATTGAAATTTATTTAAAATATTTTGAAAAGTTCTTTCACATGATTACATATTTTTATTATGAATATTTAACTACAAAAAAATTTAATTCTGCCTTTACTAAACAATATCAGTCGAATATTTTATGCTGCAGCCAAGCAAAGTTGTGCTATGAAAGCTTTTAAGCTTGCTCGCATGGCATATCAACAGGCTAATATTTACAGGATACCTGAAAGATTTCGAGAGTCTGTAGAAATTGCAACAATGCACATCCATGCAAAACCGTTTACAGATTCTGAAGTAAGATAAAATTTTGTGATTTATTTTATAATAAAGTTCTGATATTATTATTATTATATATATATATCTCCTAGAATATTGATAATTTGTTATTAATTATATGGTTTTGAGAAGGTATGACTTTTTAATTTTTTGCAAGCTATCTTAATATATTTATACACCAAGATGGCTTGTATAATAATGTATCACAATTAATATACAAGAATAAGTATTTGATATATAATAAAATGAATCAATGATGATTATAAATATATTATATTTATATATCTGAGATTATTTTTTTTTTTCATAAAGTGAATTAATATTAAAACCCACAAAATATGTTTTTGTCACTGCTTTGCGTTTTTCAATGTTTTCTTTAATCCGTGTATTTAAGAGTTTTTTCCCCTTAAATAAAAATTTGTTTTCATAAATAAAGTTTTTCTTAAGTAAAATTTTTCTTAAATTGGTCACTTACAATGATTTTTATAAAAGTTTCCGATTCTTTGCAATTAAAAACCTTTTCTTTATAATGTAAGGTTTTGTTGATTTAAAATACTGAATAAAAATGAAAACTTTTAGTCATGTATCTATTTCTGTTATTATTGTTATTATTCCCTTCAATTTTCTACCCAAATAAATATGTAATTATTATTTGAAATTAAATCAAGGGAATTTAGAATGTGAGGCCATTTTAGTAAAGTGAAGCTTCAGAATATGTTTTACTTGTATTAAAACTAGTGTTTTTATTTTAATAGTATTATTAATTAAACTAATGGAACCAATTATTGATTTTGAGTAACCGGTAATACTCATGAATTTTTTGTGTTCTTTGTGATAAAATATAAAATATTTTTCAAATTATTTCATATTTTCTCTTAATAATTGATATTTTAATTGCAAGGATGTTAATTGTTTAATAATTTATTTTATAGGAATTTTTAAAGAAAGATTATTTTTAATAATTTTAAAATAAACTAGCAGCATAATTTTCTGAGGAAAAAGAAACAAAAAACTTTTTTTAAAACTTTTGATACTTATGGTAACTAAGGTTTTCAAAGAATTTTTTTTATTTATTTTAATTATAGGAGGTTCTACCTATGTGCTACAGATGCTCAACAAGTAATCCATTAATCAATAAACAAGGCAATATTTGTTTTAACTGCAAGCAACCATTTGTTTATTCATTTATATCATTTGGTAATATGTCTCTCGGATATAATTCATTTTGAGTTCAGTTACTTTTACTTTTATTGTACAAAGTTTGTACTTTGTTAATCTGATAATTTTATTTCAGAGATCCTCCCTGTTGTTGAGTTTTTTTTAGAGGAAGGAATTGATGATGATGAAGCTTTCAGATTACTTTCTAGAAAGCCTAAAATTGAGCAAGATAATTCCATGATGATGGAAAATAATAGTTTGTATTTCTTCCCTAAAACTAGATACATAACTTAATAGTATCAATAATTATTTCTTTTTATTTAAACATATTTCTGTGAATAATGATACTAAAATTTAATTTTTCAAAATTCCTAGATAATTATGTTTTTAATTGCTGTCTTGCATTATCCTTCTTTTTAAAAGCAGTTGTAGTTTTATATGAATATTAAATGTTGTTATTTCTCAATTTTTTTCCCTTAACTCCATGTGAGACTCTATAATATTTTTTATTAATTTGTATTATTCTTGTATTTAGATATTATTTGACTTGAACAGTATGATGCTTGATAAACGAATGTTCTAAAATCCAAATTTTTTATTTTTTTAAAATAAATATGTTGTCTTTATTTCTAATAGAAATAGAGAAATGTCATACTATTATAAACTTATTTATGTTTTTACTATATATTAGACACTCAGTATCTAAAGATAGAAGACAACGATCCATTTGAAGATGATGCTGATATCTTTACTTATGATGTAAGTTTTTTTTTACAATGTTTAACTTCCTACTACGAAAAAAATATTGTGTTACATTTTAAAAGAATGCAGTGTATATATGTTTTGTTTATAATTTTGCAATCAAAATTTTAGTGATTTTTAAACTACTACATTTGTAAAAAATGTATGGATGTATAAGGTATGTTTATGAATGCAATGTATACATATGTAATGATTGAACTTAAATTTGTAAGAATTTCACATTAATGTAATTTTAATTTCCTAATTTTTCCCATTCTCTAACACAAAAATAAAGAGTTCATTTCCTATTTTCTGATCCAATTCCAAATTATCCTTTTATTTTTGGATCACACACTGATAATAAAATCTGTTGAATCAAATTTCACATAGTCATAAATCTGTCGGAAATAATCCCTACTAGATTGATAGATGTCATCAATATCCTTCATTATCCCTTCATCGTATACCAAGTGATTTGGAAATATCCCTAGAAAATCCCCATTATAAATTAACCTGAATGGTAAATAATTCGAGATAAAAACCAACATTTTTAAAAACAACGTTTTTATATGGTGGCAAAGTTTATTAAAAAGAATTATTGAAATATTAGTTAAAACTGGTCGCAAATATCTAAATATTGCATTGTTAGGCAAGTAAGAACGGTTCCCAAAATTTCAGAGCTCTAACTTGATGGGAAGTTGGTTAAATTAATGATAGAAAATTTGATGACACACAAATACGCACACAGACAGACACACGCCAAGTGAAATACATAAAAACGTAAAAACTAACTAAAATTAATTAATTCATCCGGTAAATTAATGGTTGGAATGCAGTTTAAACCAACCACCCTTGGCGACAAGAATTATTTGGCAGTATTTTGCCAAATGTGGCTACCCTGTTCCGTTTCACGGATTTAACGCTCAGCCAAAAAAAAAAAAAAAAATCGCCAAGTTTGGTGCCAATTTTTGAAATTGCGCCAAGTGTTTGGGCTAAACTGCATTATTAAAGAAAATA
Organism: Nephila pilipes; assembly: GCA_019974015.1. Classification (NCBI taxonomy): domain Eukaryota; kingdom Metazoa; phylum Arthropoda; class Arachnida; order Araneae; family Nephilidae; genus Nephila; species Nephila pilipes. The sequence goes on along the minus strand of BMAW01098640.1, from coordinate 584,695 downwards.
TTAGTTAAAACTTGTCGCAAATGTCTAAATATTGCATTGTTAGGCGAGTACGAACGATTCCAAAAATTTCAAAGCTCTAGCTTGATGAGAAGTTGGTTAAATTAACGATCGAAAATTTGATGACACACACACACTCACACATACACCAAGTGAAATTCAGAAAAAACGTTTTAAAATGCATGCTCTTCGGATATAATCAAAACAGCGGATCTGTGTATCACAGCTCCATTTAAATTATGAATGCTTATTGTGTCTCCCTTTAAAATGAATAAATAATCTTATACAAAGAAACAAAAAAAAAAAGGAGACTTCATTTTCATCTGGAATTTTAAATGCATTTTTACTTGTCCTTATGCATTTATGATTCCAGATGGAAATGAATTTCCTTTTTTCGTTTAAGATTATATATATATATATATATATATATATATATGTATACATATACGAGATGTGGCTATTAAATAATGAGACTGACGCTGTAAAACATTTAATTTTGATGTCATACTTATTTATTATCAACTTTCAATTCACACCCCTCTATTCCTACAATGCTCCATGTGAATTTTCCATTGTTTGAAACAGTGCTGGAAGTCTTCTGTCATCTCCTTCAGGACACTATCCATTTTCTCTTTCAAAGCTTAAAAGACTCAAATCTTGTTCTTTTTAATGCAGATTTCCTCTTAGGAAACAGATAGAAATAGCATAGCTCAAGATTCGGCTAATAAGGCGGATGGACTAACACTGAGATGCTGATCATGGCTAGAAACCTCTTGACAGACAATGTGGAATGAGCAGACGTATTGTCTTAATGGAAAAATTTGCCATATGGATTCTTTGTCAATTCCTACAGTCTCATCAATCACATGAATACTTAATCGATGGTCAGATTGGACCAGATTACCGATTTTTCGATATTGTCATCCGTTTTTGATGTTGGAGGTCAACCAATGTGTGAATCATCTGCAACGTCTTCATGGCTTCTTGAAAATGCATACATCACTCAAAAAACACGGACATGCAATAAACATTATTACTATGTTTATTGCATTTTTAACATTCATTGTTTTTCAATAAATTTCAAGTTTCAGTAGTGGTTTTTCCGACGTTTCATGTGAAATTTCATAACAATTCACTGCTCACGTATAATTTTTCTGGCAATAATGAGAAAGTGTTTTTTGGATAAAGTGTGATAAAATGAGGAATAGTGATATAATAAATTGTTTTATGCTTAAAAATAATCGTTAAAGAAGTTTCTTACAAGTTACATTAATGCAAGTTATCCTATTAATTTCATAAGTATAAATCTTAGTTAATTTTTTTTAAATTAAAAACTTTACTACCAGATTGTAATTTATTTTTAGATAAATTTTTATTATAAATTTTTTGAACTTTAAATTTATTTGTTAGATTGTTTATATATTAATGTAAAAAGTGTTTGATAATTTTTTTTCTTGGTATATAGGTTTATTTAATTTTTTTTAAAAAAATGGCATTAAAAAGCATTCTTGTTAAAAAACATTCTTTCGACTTATTGGAAGGGTTGCTTAAAAACATCACATGTGCTTTGGGAAGATAAAAGTTTAATATCTCTAGTTAAAAATTATTTAACAAAGTATAGAAATATTTATTGATTGTTTTATTGGATTGCTTCACTTTAATTTGGCTTAAAGGAATTTTGTTTTCTGTGTTTCTTTTATTTCTTTGGTTTAAATTACTGTTTTAAATTGGGATATTTTTACTTGTATTCGGTTTTTTATTATTTTATTACAAAATAATTGCTGAAAAGTGATGTTTGGGTCCGTAATGCTAGTGTAAGTATGCTAATACTCAGTTTCAAGCTTGAGACAGTATTTAGAACAACTTTATCTCTAGTTTTTACTTTACTTTCTTAATTCTTTTTTTTTTAAATATGTTTTATAACTTTTGGTAAGGTTTTTCATATTTTGAACATAGTTGTAATTTTTTAAATTTCTGGTTTTAATTTTTAATTATTTAGGTGTTTTCAATTTTAGATAGTCTATTTTTATCTTAATGTTCTGTTTTTAGATTTGATTTTACTATGTTTTTTTTTTTTTTTTTGTAATAATTGCAATTTTACAAGTTTCAATATTAATTTTAATTCTATTTTTTAACTATAATTTGTAATTTATTATGAATTTATATTTGCATGTATGTATTATCTATTTAATGTTAATAAATAGATAATGCATACATGCAAATACACAAACACACACATATATATATGTGTGTGTGTGTGTGTATTATATATATTCATTATTTCAGACTGCAACTGGAGAAGCTGGCCCTTTAATATTAAATCGCAAAAAATTGGAAATGATGAATATGTCTGAAGTTATTATTTGTAAATGGCCTCATCCTTTGAGAACTCAGTATTTCAAAAATGTTTTACCTACTGTCCAAATACATAAATGCATTAAATGTAATAAAGTAAGTATTATTTAATTGTAAATATAAATTGAAGAAATTTCAATTCATTCATGAAGTGTTTGCATATATATATATAATTTGTCATTTTTGAAAGTTACATCACAGTTTATTCAAAACTTAAATGAAGTAATTAATGAATATAAGTCACACACAACACTATGTGACAATGATGTAATATATTTATTATTATATGCATACATATGAATTTTTTTATGTTTATTTGAAAGTATTGATTAATTTTTTATAAAATGCAAATATTTGTCTTAGACTTGCTTCTTCATCATTAGTGATTTTTTCTGTTTAATGTTCTTTAATAAGATATGTTTATTCTTCCTGTTAAGCATGTATTTTCTGAATATATCATCTATCCAAATTAATTAAAACTTGAAATAGTTAATTTTATATTTTTGTGAATGTTCTATTTTTAATTTTTTGTGCTTCAAATGTAAAGTTTAAAATTTTTTGAAAGTAGAGCTAAAAATTTTTAAAATATAAATAAAAATCATTTATACATAATGAGTTGCAATATGAATTAATTTCCCAACAAAAAACTTTATGAATGCTTTGGTGATATTGAACTATTGATGCTTAAATTTTAAAACTAACTATAAATAGTTTGCGATTTTTAATTTGATTTTATTTTAATCTACTTGGCAACAGAAAATATATGACAATGATAGAGATGTTGAATGGGCAACCTTTGTGATGCAACTCTACTTATAGTGCTAATTTATTATCTGTTGCCAAGGTATGGGCTAAAGTACAGTTTTAGTGTGATTTTCTTATTAATTACAATAAAGGAATCATAATATTGATATAAACAGACAAATGCTTTCTAACTTAGCATTGCATCTATTTCGAGGTTTTGAACAGCTGTCCAATCACGAGGATGGTTACTGAGCTGGCACCCCACTTCTTAACTTAAAAATTATGCCATAAGGAAGAACCTAGGTACCTGCATTAACTCCTTTTACTTGATCGGCTTTCTGTGGAATGGAGACTGTAACATGGGACTTGACTGAAGCATTGTTGGTCTTAAACTTGTGATTATAAGACTTCAGCTACCTTTGCTGCATACAAGCAATCAAAAACAATTTTTATTACAAAGACAACTATATTGAATTTAAGTGATATGACGTTTGCTATATATGTAGAAATATTTAATAGAGAAAGAGAGGAGCTGATGAAGTTTTCTCCCAGATTGATACCTTTTTTATTGGTATTTCATTTACTGCTATTACAATTTTGGGTTCCCTTCGCACCATCTTATAACAATCAATTAGAATCATTCTGACTCTAATTTATTTGGACTCACCTTCACACCAACTAAATAAATCCAAATAAACTTTTTATTGGATTGATTATACTTCTATTAGTTGCTTTTGAGCTTCTAGCATGGATGCTACTATAATTAACTCTATATTGTTTCGTAGGAGACAACAGAGGGAAAAAAAATGTTGGTTATGGATTCATGAAATAAATTGATAGATAAGTTTAGTTGGTGATAAATTTTTTGTATGTGATAATATATAGTTTTTACATTGATAAGCTAATTTTAAATATTCATAATAATTTATAAAATTCTTAATAGTCTTGTTGATTCATGTCTGATGGTTTTGACCGATCGAATCACATAGGAACTTGGATCAAGGCAGATTGAACTGGATTCGACTGGTGAGAAAATTTATATGCCTAAATTTTTTCAAATTTAGTCATATTTGAGTAGTGAAACAATAACTTGAATATTGGATTACCTTTCATTTGGTGGGAAGGGAGCCTTAGGTTTAAATCCGTACATATTAAGTTGGCGAAAACAGTCAGAACGATGTCTGATCATATACTGCATAAGAAGATTACTTATGCTTCAAAATTGAGGCTTATTTCTTTTAAATATTGTTTTAAATTGACTTTTGTTAATCTAAGATTTTGCAGAATGATGTTCCACATTTCCCCACTAATCAGGTTTGATAAAAACTACTTAATCAGATGCAATTTGGTGATTTTGGTAACTTTTTTAAGACTCTAAATTATTCTATTTGTATTGTATATTATTTGTTATAAAATACATACATATATTTTGTTGTATTGCCAAGTTTGGCTGCACCTAATAGTTTATTTTAATCATATACATATTAATAAAATTTAAAGATTGTGTGTGTGACAATTTTTTTACAGTTGTTTCACAGTGATGATTATGAGCTTGAAATCCTTAAAAAGAACTGCTGTCCTTTCTGCAGAACTTCAGTTCAAGAACTGGAAGGCTCAGATGAATGAAATTATTAACGAGATTTTATACCTGAATTACCATACTCTTTCAGGAGATACTGTGATTTGGAATCCATCCACATTTTGATAAAACAATTTTATTGTGACTTTTATGTTAATGAAACATGCTTTTTGTTTGATTAATTTTGTTATTTAAACAATAGAACTATGTATTCTCATCATTTCAAATCCTTAGATGGGATAAAAAAAATTACCTAAAAATAATATTTATCTTATGAAAAAAAAATATTTGAATGAATAGCTATCTCTTTTCTTCTTCTAGTCACTATAACAGAAACAATCTAAAAGTATCATATCAATGTATTAACTATTGATGTATGTTGTTTGGATGTATGAAGTATCTGTATCTTTGTTGTAAATATTAAGGAAAAGTCTTTGGATCATATTTTTTCATACATTTACATTGTTGTCATATAGTTAATCATTGAAATTCATACTTGTTATCCAATAAATTCCTTATTTCTTGATTATTCCTTTTGCTTTTCATGAAGAAGGAAATTCTTAAAATAATTAAAAAAAAAAAATAAATAAATAATCACATGTTTAAAAATGAGAAGTGGAAGTATTTGAACAGTTTGCATTATCTTTTTTGTAGTCAAGAATGTTTATTGTTTTAAATAATTAAACATAGTTGTATTTTTATTTTATATTTATATTTTTATGATATATGTAAATAGAGAAAATTTCTAAAAATGTATCTTCATATTATTTTATGAAATATTGTTTATGATATGTAATGTATCATGTTGCTTAGATTTTACTCTGAATATATTTTTATATATGATGAAAAAATACAACTACCCCATAAAAATACAACTGCTTATTTAATTATTATAATGAAAATGTTTAAAACTAATTTTTTAAAATTAATTTTCATTTTTTTATTGCTTTTAATTATTATTTTTAACTAATATCATGAATATGAATTCTGAATTTTTACTTTTAATTAAATTTATAATACATTAATTATATATTTAAACAGATTATACATCATAAATGTAAGCAATTTTATGCATATCATATACTTATTTCCTTTTCTTATAGAAATATAGTTTCTAAAATATGAGAATAGAATATTATATTTTAATTGTTTTTAAATAACAGATGCATTTCAAAAATCATAGAAATTAAAAAATAATGCTGGATTATAGAATTATTATTATGTAGTTGTGAAATCAATAAGTTAAAAAAAATATGGATAAATTTTGAACTTTCCACCAAAATATCTCTATTTTTAAAATGCTTAAAAGATTTCCCTTACTAATTTTAACAGTCGGATTGATATGGAATTCTTTTGTTTTTTCAATTTAATTCAACATGCTAGATCAGTAGATCAATTTATTGAAAATAAAATTATTTTTAGTTTTTAATTACATATTTTTAATGAGTGATGAAAGATCTAGTCTTGTACAATTCTTATAGTCAAGTTTTGTCCACACGGATAGCAAAAATAATCTTCAAACTATATTATTGTTTGAAAGCTTCTGAATTTTACAACTATATTTAAAAGATGAATTATGTGACAAAAAAAATACTTATCCTTTTTTTTTTTTTAAAAAAAAAGAGATGTTATTTAAATTTTATTTGTTTATCAGTTATTGATCTTATTATTTGTCTTTAGCTAAATTTAGATGTATTGTTAATATGGTATTATAATGAAGTTTTAACAAATATAATTAGTTTTAAAATTTCTGCAAACATATGGCCTCAAATGTACATTGTTCTGAATTTTGATGTTTGGTTTGTAAGAATAAAACAAAGAAATTAACTAAGATTTTGCTTTGTAATGAGTTATCACATGTTTGACAAGATGCAATTCATTAACTTTGAATTTTTAAATATAATAAGTTAATTTTTTTATTTAAACAGATGTACATAATGAGTGAAAAAATTATCTTTGATTAGAAAAATTGTTTTAAAATTAAATTTGAATCTAAATAATTTATAGTTTATTTATATTATAATTTGCACTTTTTATATAATTATGGAAAGATTAATTGAAATGCACCATCCTTATTGTTTTCAATTTTATAACATTCAGTTTGTTTAGTATTTAATTTTTATTTTTTGTGTATTAAAATTTTGTTGCTTTTTTTCTGTTGTTTTAAATTCAGGATATCCCATCAAGAACACCCTAACTCTGCACAGCCAAATTCCTTGCTTGGAATGCATAAAAAATGGCCAAAGAATTGTACTTCTTTGACCCATAGTTTTTGAGAAAAAGGCAAAGGGAAACTATTCTTTATGTTTCTATATCCTTTATGTTTTAAAAAGTTTCAAAATTGTGAATGAAATAGAATTTCTCTAAAATTAGTATTTTAATATATATAAATGTTACTTATGATATAATGAGCATCTAAATTTGTTTATTTATATTTCATATAACACATGTCACTAAATGATATTTCTCAAAAATGTTTATTTCTAAATTTTTGAATTAATAATACCAACTTGGGATGAAATAATATTCATGAAAGGAGTATTTACTGTGAATTTCTAACTATACAAAAAATATTTAAAGGTAACTCTTAAATCAAGTAAAACAGTTCTACCCCTTTTATAAAATATATTGTGCTGTTTCAATATATGCATGAACAAAATATTCCACATAATTCTTAAACATTGATGTTGACAAATAAACATCGAGGATTTGGTTTATATTTTTTATTAGAAGGAAATGTGAAAGAAGTGAATATTTTTTGGGGCAATTCATTAATGTTTTTTTTTTCTTGTTATTTTTGTGATGCATTGTACTATATTTTGTTTTAAAATCCACATTGAAGCCATATGTAAAAAGAATATATATATTTTTTACAAATACCTGTAAATTAAGGATTTTATTGTTCACCTTTTTATTTTCATTAATATTATTTCTTATTTTTATTATGTAGAGCTATTAAGCTAATTTTTTTTCAAATAAAAAGTACCATACTGTTGTCAGTTATTTACATTTTTAAATATTGATAAACAAAAAAAATTTTCTGATGTATAATTAATTTATTTTAATATTTTCTGATATTTCCTAGTGAATTAGAAGGATTATTTCACTATTTATAAATTTTTAAAAAGTGAACAAAGCCTTTTGATGATAATGTTTTTTGTTTGTTGCTTGCACACTGTGTTAATATGGAATTGTGTCTTCATAAGCATTACTCATTAAAATACTATTTATTTTGCATATGTTGCTTATTTACATGGATGTTTATCATTAGTTAATAGAGAGCTAAATTTGTATATTTAAAAAAATAGAACTGTTTATTATTTTAATCTTGTTAATTTCAAGTTATATGAACAATCAGCAAGTTTGTTATTTAGGATGGGAAATATTTTTTAATGTTATCATTGTTGAGTTTAAAATGTAGAATCTATTTTTCTGAAAAGCATTTCATTAAAATTAAATCTGTTAACACTAAGCCTATAATGATATTTGTAAAAAGGGAAAGATTCTTTGAAGCAGCAGATGAAGTACAAGAATTGATGGCATACATGTAGTGTGCACAGTGTTCATGAATGAGCGAGTTGGTGATTCGATCCAAATGTTGTTGCAAGAAATTTGCAGATTCTTGTCCACAGTCACGGCGTACATGCATGTATTTGCATTGCACAAGCTCATTAAAAGCACTATAAAATAAAATGAAAAAAATTATTGATTAGTTTGTAAAACAGTTTCTTGAAAATAGTAATGATCAAAAATTTATAGAACCATACAAGTAGATTTACAAATGGAGATATCTATGCATTTTGTTGCATGAGAATTTGTCCTCTACTAAAGAAATTTTAAAAATAAAACTGAAACAATGTGAAAATCACTATTAAATTTTTACTATAACTCATTAGTGCAACTAATAAATAATTTTTGTTTTTTAACCTGTTTGTTAAATCTTTTTTTTCACTTCAAATTTTATAAATAGCTTGTGCACAGTTAATAGATACCTTACTTTTATAGTCTATGGGAACAAAAATACTTGAATGGAAACAAATGTTATATGAAAATTAATGCTTTACTGGATGAGGGGGGGGAAATGAAACCACTTTATATAAATAATTGAGAAACTAGAATGAAGAGTTACATAATAAATCAAAAGTTTACTGAAATGGATTGAATTTATGAATTATGTTTTCGATATGAAGACTATTTTGATAGATTTTTTATGATAATGCAATTAGTCTACTGTTGCAAATTATGACACTCATCTATATTTTAAGTAATACTTTTTTTTTTACCATCTAGTTATTGTTTCCATGATTGTCCTATATGTTTAAATTGGAGAATTTTGATCCAATGATAATCAAGCAACAAATCTTTTAGTATTGAGTTAAAGTTACTGATTAAAAATTTCTTACTCAGGACTTAATATTCTGGGAAGTAGAATTGTTTTTTTTTATGATGAAGAAATAAAGTGAGACAAGTGAAGTATGCTGAGTGATAAATGCTAATTTGTGATCTCAACTTAATTATTACTATAGAGATGTTATGTTGCATTAAATGCAATAATCAATTTATTTCTGTATCTCAAAGGATGAAAAGTAATTTTGAAATAAATGTTATTTTAATGATTTATATCATAAAAATTATTGCAATAAAAATCACTTCTAGTTTATGTAAAAAGACTAATTGCAGTTCCTATTGAAGTTATAAAGTACTTTACTTATTATGTAATATTATGTCACAGAACTAAGTAAAATTGCTAGGACATTTGCTTTATTTCGCAAAATGTTAGACACTTAAAAAAAAAAAAAAAAAAAAAAAAAAAATGTCTAGCGCACTTTTAAAGAAAACAATAAAAAACCGCCTGAAAAAATTGGATAGATGATAACCCTGCATTAAGTAGAGATTGATCTTACCAACAAGATTCTCTTAGCCCATCATCAACATTTATTTTATCTTCCATCTTTTCAGATAGCTGTATAAGATGTCTATATTTTGGTGCACATTTATTTTCAGACAAAGATACATTCTTATAACAAGATGCGTGCTTCAGATATGCTGTTCAATAATGCCATGAAAAAGAAAGAAAAGTGCTTGTGTTATATGTATAAAAATTCGATTGATAGATTTAAAAATGTTTCTTAATTGTATACGCAAATAATTTTATTAAATTCTTAATAAATGCACAAATATTTGTTATGAGAATCTATTACTTTTTTGTAGACAAATTATAATTAAAAATTAAAACTATTTTATTGCTAAAGTTACGTAATTACTTTAAAAGTAATGTTAAAAATTTGTGATACACGTTTTTCACTGACATAATAGTTTCTTTTTTAAATATTTATATTTTTACATGTTAAATGTATTATTTTGAATTGAAAATGTTTAACGAATCTTATTTCAGTATCAAAAATCAATATACATACATATTATTATTACATATATTATTACATACATACATATTACATACATATACATATATATATATATAGCATATTATTATTATTATTACATATATATATATACGTTAGGGTGTCCAGCTTTAATGTGAACCAATAGCTAATTCCCGAACCGTTCGGTTTAGATATGTACTTCCAATTTGAAAAATGTTTTAAAAAAGGTAAAGAATGTTTTTACGTGCTTTTCGAACAAAAAAACTAATTTACAAAAAAATTACAAAAATTAAATTTTTATACGGTCCCCAGGTCCTATCACTTGTATTTAGGAAAATATGCATTACAGAAACGCAAAGTAAACATAAAAGGTTTCATTTTATTACGATAAAAACTGACCGAGTTATGGCTACATAAAGTTGAAGCATTTGAATTGCTTAGAAAAGAGGGTCGTAAATAAATAGAGTTTAGAGAACAGTAATTCACTATCTACAGAAAGAGCAAAAGAAAAACACCATAGTAATATTAAAACATCGTAGTAATGCATCATAGATTGACAATTTATATTGCTGTATGGCAAACAAATAAAAGTTAAATTAAAGAAATACAACTTATACCGAAAAGATTAAAACAGCTTGTTTTAACAAATAGCGGCAAAAAAATATAGGATTTCCGTTCAAATTATAACATAATGTGGAATGATGCACCAATCATGAATCTGGGGCTTTATTATATCAGAAGGACCAAATTAACTTAAATAATGTTCAAAATGACTGCCTTCCGCAGAAATGCAGTCCGAACCCGCTTCAGAAACTCCGCCTGTAGCTTCTGCATCATAGTTGGTGTCACAGACCTGCATGTCATGCTGATTCGATTGAGTAAATCAGATTTACTCGTGGAGTCATGTTCGTACACTTTGCTTTTTAGGAAGCCCCAGAGAAAGAAATCCAGATTTAGGTCGGGTGATCGCAGGGGCCACTCCTGTTGACCTCCGTAGCCGATTATTCGAGTGTCAAATGTCTGCGCCAAAAATGTACATGGTTACCCAGATTTGTGTGCAGGTGCATCATCATGCTGGTACCACATGCGTGACAAATCCCGTAAGGAAACTTCATCTTCTAAAAAATCGGTTAATGGTCCAGATAAAATTTCCGTGTATGATTCTGATGTTAAAGGTCCATCGAAATACATTGGGCCAATTAAAGTGCTCTTCCATATTCCGCACCACATTCACCGACCAACGCACTTGGTGGCGATTCGGTCGTATTAGATGTGGGTTTTCGAGGGACCAATAATGCGTATTCTGTGTATTAATAATGCCTTGCCTCGAGAACTGGCATTCATCCCATCACAAAACTTCATTAAAAAAATCTGGATTTTCATCCAGTGTGTTTAACACGAAATTGCAAAAATCAAAACGACGCTCCTGGTCTCCGGGCATTAGTTCCTGCGCCAGGACTGGACGATAAAGATATGCACCATACCTATGTAATATGTTCCACACCGTCGATTTTGAGTAGGAAAAAGCCTTGCTAATATCCCGGACACTACTTTCAGGATGAGCCATGATCAGTACCGCAGCAAATAAGTCTATTTTTTGGAACTGCTTTTGAAATGTTTTCTTCGTCCAAAATATTTTATTTTGTCTATGTTTTACACGCACACAGAATAAATTTTATTTCTTAAGTACTTAATTATTGTATTATTAACGTAATGTATGTACTTTTAAATTTAAAAACGATTTACATAAAAGTGATGTGTAAGAGCGAAAGTTTCCTTTCAGAGTTCCAATTAATTTCACTTTCGATACGGCCCCTTAATAGCTTCTTGAAAATGCCAAGAAAATGGATGAAATGTATGATTTTCAAAGTTCCATAACTCGGACAGTTTTTATCGTAATAAAATGAAACTTTTTGTGTTTACTTTATTTTTGTGTACTGCATCTTTTCCTAAATATAAGTGATAGGACATGGGGACCGTAAAAAAATTTATTTTTTGTAATTTTTTTCTAAATGGGGTTTTTGGTTCAAAAAGCACGTAAAAACTTTCTTTACTTTTTTTAAAACATTTTTCAAATTGGAAATGCATATCTAAGCCGAATGGTTCGAGAATTAGCTATTGTGTCACATTAAGGCTGGACACCCTGTGTGTGTGTATATATATATATATATATATATATAACCTGTATCTTAATTTTCAGTACAGTTTGTACTCTTGGTGGTACACAAAAATAATTACACATACAAATATTATTACACATACTTAAAAAGCTTTTGCTATGAGTAGCAAGGGAGCTTTTTTCATGCTTTTAAAAATAGAAGTACGAAAAAAAAATTACTTTCTTGGATTGGACCAGGCACACATAACTCGAGTAAAAATTTTCTTGCTCCTTGTACAACATGATTGAATACCTTTCTTTGAGTTGATGTGAAACAATGCTTCATATGGTTATCAACACACCACACGCTTTCTTTCAGAGTTCTGTGAAAGATTTGTATAATATTAATTTGATGATTAATTAATGGCATAAAAGTTTAATTTGTTGAATCTTATCTTTTTTTGCAGCTGACTTTCTCGAACAGTCACTAATTAAAAAAAAAAAAAAAAACGATTCGATAAATTTTGTATTTGCTTTTGTAATTCATTTTATAAATATATTACTCGTTATCATCCCTTTCCAAAATGTTGCAAGAAATCTTTCTGTTTGGTTTAAAAGAATAAGTTCATTTCGTTAGTTATAGAGTATCTTGTACATTTCAGTGTTAAAACTTTAGCAAATTCATCAACTTCAAAATATTCATCAACTTTATATTGATGAATATTTTGTAGTTTCATTAATACAACCAGAAATTGAAAAAAAGTTGAAACTTATGGAAAATCAACGTGCAGTTTTCATACAATTTTAAATTATATATAGTGAAACACATTTTATTGTTCAGTTATTTCACTTATTGTATTTTCATATTCGAGTTACGAGGACTTCCTGCTTGTTAGTTTTTCGAATGTTGTTAGACTTATTTGAAAAGTCATTAGTTAATGTTAAAGATTTAGGTCCGCGGTAGCCTAGTGGTCAAGGTCTTGGACTAGCAGCCGGCGGTTTTCGTTCAGTCGCGGGTTCGATCCTTGGCCGCCAAAGACCCACCGTATAGCCAGGGCTGACGCACGTTTAATCTGTTCGGGGCCCAAAGTCCTCCCGCTGGCGTGGTGTGGATGTTAGGAGAGAGGGGTGCCATCTCAGGTGTCGTCCTCGTCACTTGACCGTGGTTCAAAATTACGAGGTCCGTCGCCAATATCCCGCGTGTTGCTTCTAGTGCGACGTTAATAAAAACTAAAATAAAAGATTAAAATTAAATTAATTTTAGAAAAGTATATTTTTTTAAAGCCGAACAAAGCATTTTTAATCGTATGTAACGAAAAGTTAAAAGCAACGAAATTACGAGTAATTAATGATTGAAATATTGTTTGCTTATTTTCAACATAAACTTTTATCATAAATGTTTATTTTAATATTGAATTATTATGCTTAAAAATGCTACAATGTTTGTGCATTCCTAATAATGTTCATTCTATCTATAATGATAATATCTCTATTATGACAAAAGAATGTATATTAATACAAGAATATCTAAAAAAGTTGACTTCCTTGTTTAAAAGTTTATTCTTTTTTGAAAAGTCAGATTTTATTTTTTAAATCATCAATAGAAATTTATTAATAATCTAATGTAATAATCTTTTTTTTTTTTTTTTTTTTTTTACATTTAAAATTAGTTTATAATAATTTAAACTTTTGGGGAAAGAATAATATGTTTTTAAAAATCTTTTTAATGGAGAGGGTGCCTTATTAGGTAATAGCTAATTTAAATGCCATATCGTATTGAGATATTTGTAATTTCGCTCAATAGTCTTTTAAGAAGACACTAGTCTACAAGTTTAGTGTATTCATTTTTATTTTATTTTATTTGAATTACACGAGATGATTTTTTTTTTCAAATTCTCGGTGAAAAGCTTATTTTTCTATCTATATGTTTATTTATTTATTTATTTGAAATTTCACCTAATGGTTTTAAATCTTTTACTGCAAATTATTTAGTTCGACCAACCGTGTATTTTCGAATACAAGATGGTCCGTATATAAGCAGAATGTGCGTCTTCCCTCCCTTCTCTCCAACAGAAAAAAAAGTATCCAAAATTTAAATATAAGTCCACGAATTTTATCTGGAGCCCCATGAGTTTTAATCTCCATATCTTGCAAAAATTTCTTTGAGTTGTACTTCGGCATTTCATGCAGGGACGTCTTAAGGCATAGGCCCAGGGCCTCGCCTTTGAGGGGGCCTCATCTCATTCTCTACTCAGCCTCAATAAGATCATGATCATAATAATTTTAATCGTCAAATGTTATTCTCGGACATGACTGGTTGAAGACAATTATTTCTATATTGAATATATCTATTTACAACATTTGCTGAGAATCAGAGAAAATATTAGTTTTATTCATAAAGCGAGATACGCCCAATTTATTGATAAAAATGCTGCTGTGGGAAGGACAGTCACAGACATAACAGACATTCCTAGCAGCGACCTTTTATTTATTTGCACACATGAGTTACGGATAGCTCATGAATGGACAAGAGATACACTTAACCCCCCCCCCCCCCAACGGAAGTGACAAAAACACATTCCCTATTTTATGACAGGCATCAGGGCTAATAAAAACAGGGTTGAAATGACCCTGAAGGAAATCGCACCTTTTCGAAGAAACGAGTTGCCTACAGTTCTAAATCGGCATTTCTTCCCTTTAAATTTAATTTCTTCGAAACTGCAACAGGTAATAATGTTTTTGGTTTTGAATTGTATTTCTTTGAAATTTAAGATAACATACAAATATTTATATTTCATTAAAAAAGTAAAATAATATGTAATTGTATTTACTTTTTTTACATAGAGAGTTATAATAAATTCTGCTCTTTGTTTGTAAATTTTTTCTCTTTCCTTCTGAACAACATGAAATAATCTCTTATAAATATTTCAATAGATTCTATAGAATATTTTTATATTGATTAATATGCGTAAATGCGCACTCCCTTCATTTTGAATGCGCTATGATCCCCCAAAAGAATTTTCGATGTGTATTGTAATTCAGAGAAATATTTTTATTTGCTTCTAATATAGAAAGCGTTATTTTACTCGTTTAAAAATTCAAATGACTGTTCTTTTTTATTATTATTGAAACCCAAATAAAAAAGTTAATTTATGAAACGAATACATTACAATACTACAGATTACAGTAATGTAATATAAATGTCAAACAGGAACCCTAGAGCATCTAGAATATAACAGGAACCCTAGAGCATGATTTGATAATTAGATAAATAAATGTCTGTACAATAATTTAATGTTTTAAAAGTAAACATCAAAAATGGAGAAATTCTCGTCCAACACAGTACAAAATAAGAGATTTTTAGTGTATAAGACCCTCACTAGAAATTTTCTATTTTCGTGTGCATGTTTAATCAAATTTTCCAGCAGAAAATTGAAATTTATTATATATGCTTTAATTTTAGTTCTTATACCTAAAAACTTAGAATATATTTATGCTTTATCACTTATTAATACTTTATCACATATTGGTATATAAAATACTTTTAATGAAAACTACTTACATAACTATAATTCTCCTAATTAATAATTTATGTAATAATGTTCTTTAATTTTTGGAATCTATGACTTCCTTTCAATCATAAATCTTTGTTTCGTTTGATAAGTATAATAACAAGGATATATATATATATATATATATATATGCTACGTATAATTACACACATATTTTTCTGAGAACTTTTAAGAGATTCCAAATATCATGTAAGACAATATTACAATGTAGAAACCTAAAAACCTGTTACAGATTTTTTTCCCTGCATGTCATTTCCATTATAAAATGGTTTACTCAATATTTTCTTAGATACGATTTTACATTAGCAATTTTTTTTAAAACAAATTAAAAATATTTAAAGAAATCTAATAATCAACTGTATGTGATAAAACTAATATTGATTTATATTAGTATATAGTACATATGTATATCTGCATTATAATGATAATTTGAAATATAATATTTTGTACATTAATAATAATAATGAAATAATCATTATGTGAAAATAGGAAAATTGTATATAAGAACTAATAACTTAATTGAAGCTTTGTTCTTTCTATCCACGAAGGAGTTAAAAGAAATTACTTAAAAAAAATCGATCTTATCACCTTCAGCATTCTTACGAAATCGTGAGAGTTTTTATATTACTCTCATTTTATACACCTGAACACAGAAAGTGTATGATGAACTACCACAGTCGATTATAATTACCTAGTCGCGTAGACAACTAACTTATACAATTCAATGATGAGTGTCATTATTGGAAATAAGTGCTGAAGAGAATAGTGGCTGTTATAAAATTATTTAGCATCGACTGCCTTTCAGAGGAAAAAACGAAACTATAGGTTCAGTGAATAACGGAAATTATTAAGGCACTTTGGAACTTCTAAGTAAGTTTGATACATTTTTAAATAAACATATTAAAAAGTAGGGCAATTAAGGAAAAGGTAATCCGTCTAATCTATCTGCTACAATTTATGATGAATTCAATGAAGTCATGGCGTCAAAAGTCTTGGGAAACTATCATCACTGAAATAGAGAAAGCTAAATATTATTTTATTTCCGTTGACCCCAGATATGACTCATGCTGACCAACAAACTTTTGTTTTATAATATGTCTAAAATGGTACATCCATTGAGAGATTTTTTCAACTAATTGATATCAATGGACATACTGCACAGTATCTGACGGATGTTGTGGTTTCATTTTTGGAAAATAACAACATTTCCCTCAGTGATTGTAGAGGTCAGTCATACGACGATGTCTTGAATATGTCTATGAAATATTCAGGATTGCAAGCCCGACTTCAATAAAAAAATTAATAAGCTATATACGTACCATGTGCAGGATATTCTTGGAATTTAATGGTCAAAATGGTCTCAAGAAGTCTTAAGACGTCCCTGATTTCGTGCCCAGAACTGCATTTTGTCTAAGTTAAAATTGGGGAAAAGTGGTAGTAAAAATATTACTTTAAGAAGTTCAAAAAGAAATTTGTAATTTAAAAGTCACTCGAAGAGATTAAATTATTATTTCAGAAAGGATTCAAAATGGGAGAGTAGCAGGAATTTTCTTAAGTTTTGGGGTGTGTGTAGCTAAACTTTAGCAGCCAGCCAATGGGGCAGCTGCCTTTCGTGTCAGTGTAAATTCAAATCCTGTATGGCCGCAGTAGCCTAATGGTCATGGTCGCAGCCGGCGGTTTTCGTCGAGTCATGGGTTCGAGCCTTGGTGCCACTAAAGATTCTCGGAGTTTGACATGGACATTAAGGTATTCATATGCCTTTCCCCCACCTCTTTTGCCAAGCCCTTAGGGTCAAACAAGTACGGGCATTACTCACCCGAGACATCCTTAGTAATCTGTTTCCTTTCCTATGCAGTTTACTGTCTTTAGTAAAAATGGTTAACGCGCTCCAGGGATACCATAACATCCATCTACGAGCTTCCTTTTTGCCAAACGATTCAATCTTTTTTTTTAATTTTTTCCAACCGCCTAGATTACAGTTACTCCTTGTTTATTACAATATAGCTTGGCTCTGCGCCATTAAACTTCCCCATCACTCTCTCATACGGAAATATACGATATTATGACAATGGCACATTTGTTAGGAAGACACTTCGAGCATATTAATCAAGATGAAGTTTGTGTTTTATGGCAGTTAACCAAATGAAAAAAATAAGTGGTGAGGACTATTGACTTTATATTAGGATGTATGCCTAACCATGCTGAAGTTTCTTTGTTCGATGTCTAATCTGAGAAATTTAAGTCAAGCAACAGATTTTAAAAGAGAATTTGAATTTATATTGACTGGAGAATAAAGATTATCAAATTTAATGCTTGTCCATTGTTATCATTATATTGATATTGCATATATAACACACTCTTAAATTGTTATCAATTAATAATAGATCACATATTTTTTGTTATATTCGTTTATAAGGCATTTTGTCTGTTTGTTTATGCTCAACTCAAAGATCTGTGGATCGTAATCGTGGCTGCGGTAGCCTGATGGTCATGGTCGCAGACTCGCGGCCGGCGTTGTTTTCGTCGGGTTGGGGGTTCGAACCTTGATGCCACTTAAGACCCATCGTGTAGCGGGACTGATGCCCGTTGAATCAGGTCAAGGTCCCAAGTCCTCCCATTAACGTGGCGTGGAAGTTCGGAGAGTGAGGTTCTAGCTCCGATATCGTTTTTGTTATTTTACCAAAGTTCAAAATGAAGAGGCTCGTCCTCTATAACCCTCGTTTCGCTTCTCAATGCGACATTAATAAATAGTCATATCGCTGAGCATAACGATTATGCCACATAATTTTGAGCTACGGTAGATGACAAGATCGATTCGTGAGCTGGCATCTCACTCAAAACATTTACGTCCTATCATGTGAGAATTTTGAGTCCTAACAGATCTAATGTAGATCAGCCCCGTTACCTTACAACTTTTCATAGGATGAGACCGGTTATGGGGCTGTTACTTCAACCAAGTTACTGTAACTCTTTTTTGTTGTTGTTTGGTTGGTTTTGTTGATGCAAGGATCATACTTTGTTAAGTCGCACGCACTAAATCTAATTTATTTGTAATTAAGTGTATCATGTAATTATATGTTAAAATGTATCTGTGATCTAGGCTCAAAGTGAAAGAATAAAGAAAAAGACAGGTATTGGTCGGCTAGAAGGAAGTTCGAAAATAGGGAAAGATTTTTAGGGCACTCCAGGATGCCGTCCATGTTTATCAAAAGCAGTAAATCTCATAGGAGAGGGGAAAGATGACTATGGAACCTCTGGAAAGGAGAATCTGTTCTAACTTATGCTCCCAGTCAATGAGGTAACAGCGTATCATATCAATTGTTTGGAGGCAGAACTAAAATTAGATATTCAGAAGGATATTTCATGGTCTCTTAATGTTAGGATCAGAACTATAATTTGGAATATCTTGAACTGATACTGGGAATATCAGTTCAAGTTCCACTTGGGAAAATAATCGCTGCAAATTTCTATTATTGATCTTTATAGTTTTATTAGCTGGTATATTTGTTCAACTTGCGGATGAATTAAAAAATATAGTAATCTATATAGATAGAAGGGTAAGACTAATTTTTAAATAATATTTTGAGTAAATTTAAGTGAACTGCGAATTAGCTTTAAACGAAAGAATGATTTAGAAAGTAGTATAGCAAAGTGAAAGATATAAATTTAAAATCAAGGGGTCGAAACCAGCTGTTCATTAGTTAAAGGAACTTTTTTAAAGCTTTCATAATAATAAAAAAAAAAAACTTAGAAATTAAAATTTAATAATAATGAACGTTACAGGAATTTCTCCGTACTGGTGAATTTAAAAACTTAACTATCCTGCTACTAAGTCTATTAAATATTTTTAATGATTTATAATTCTTTAACAAACATACGTAATTAATGTATTCCGTAAAATAATGCATGAGGAACAAACATTATATAAAGAATGATGCTATGAAGGTTCTATGAAGAATGATGAATAATTACAAACACACATAGGCCGTGACGTAAAATCGACCAGAATTATGCTCAGCGGAAATTTGACGCTAGACCGAAGAGGAGAAAATAAAAATTCGCTCACTGGTTAAGCAGTAAAAAATTTGTATAATTACTAGTTAATGTTTGTAAAATATAAGCTAACTAATATAATTTCCGTTGCTCTTTT
Organism: Nephila pilipes; assembly: GCA_019974015.1. Taxonomy (NCBI): domain Eukaryota; kingdom Metazoa; phylum Arthropoda; class Arachnida; order Araneae; family Nephilidae; genus Nephila; species Nephila pilipes. The sequence goes on along the minus strand of BMAW01098640.1, from coordinate 564,816 downwards.
TTTAAAAAAGGGCAAAATGTATTTTCCGTACTCCCCATGAATAGCGTACAATTAGGATCGATATAAATTTCTGGATAAAATGATTTAGAAATTAAAAAAAAAAAAAATTCTAATTTTTACGCTTTTAAGTGCTATTTTCAAGAATTTACCAAAAATGTTAATAAATTTACATACTCATTGGTAGAAGAATGGTAGTTTTGTGCCTTTTCGTTTGAGACTTAGCCCGTAAAGTATCCAAAAAAATATCTCGCTTCAACATTATTAAGAAAAAAAATTTAAAAATATGGAAGAAAATTATTAAAAAATAAAAAATAACTAATTTTAAGAAAATAAATTCAAAAAGAAAAGTTTTTTAGAAAGTCCAAATAAGCGGAAAAAATAATAATAAGTTTCTTGTGTTACATAGATACTGATGAAAAAAGGAGCTTACGAAAAATATTCACCAAAAATAAAGTTGAAATTCTTTTTCTTGGCGAGAATATGCTTACAACTCTTTCCACACATCAGCGAAGGACCCTAAAAATTTTGGTTGGTACGATCAATTTGTATAACAGACAAAACAGATAAACATTCAAGTTTAAGCATGATTATCTTTGCTCTTCCTTGCTTATTTATCCAACCTAATGCATTAAATATAAATATTTAAAGCATTTTTGGAACTGACTTTAGAAATTTATAAGATATTAGTCGACTATGACTCACTTGCATACAACCTGAAGTTCTTGATTTGTTGCAGCTAAAACAAGATCCCTGCCTTGAGCTACTGACCGTAGAGATTCCAAACAATTTTGAAGTTCATGTAAAGTACATTCATCTTTCATTGAGACAACTGCAAATGAATATAAAATTTGACATTTTAACATTATATCAATATTAAATTACTATAACAAAAAACATTTTATGCATTTTAAAGTTAATGAAATTTAGGTGCATTTTTCAATAAATCATACGAATATAAACAGTGAACTTGTACACGAGTTTCTGAATTAGCTATAAGTAGGTCAGTAATTCGTTCTGTTTACAAATACCATATTTTTTTAAATTTCATTTAATTATCATTACCCGTAAATGTATTTCAGAATAAATATATTAATAAATATAAATAATTTCACATGTCTCTACAAAATTAGTAAATAATTTAAATGTTTTCAAATCATAACTCTACTTGACTGATTTCTGTAATTTATTATGCATTCTGAGAGTTGGTTTGATTTAATTTCTATTAAAATTTCGTGAAAATCAATTTGATGTCATAACGTTTTATAAACACTAATATTAATTAATATGATACTTTTTTCAAATTCATAATTTAATTAATTAGAAGAATGGTTTAATTTTTTGAACTATATATTAAACATTTTAAATTTTTCGGAAATCAAATTGAGTTATTTTTTTTAAAATTCCTACTATTAGTTCACACACTCTCTCTCTATATATCTTATTCAAATTTTCAATCGTTAATAAAATTCTTTTTATTCATCCACTCAAGTTCAAATACATTTTTTAAAGCTTGTAGTGGATGACACTTGATGTTAATATAGTTTTTTCAAATATTAATTCATTTAATTAAATTTAATTGGTGAAAATGCAGCTTAACCCAACCGCTTAGAGCGATTTCAAAAATTGCTAAACTTGGCAATTTTTTTTTAGCTGAACGTTAAGTCCGCGAAGCGGACCAGGGTAGCCACATTTGGCAAAATACCGCTAAATAATTCCTGTCGCCAAGGGTAGTAGGGCTAAAATACATTCCAATTATTTAATTTACCGTATGAATTAAGAAACAAGCCAATGCTTCTACTATGTCATTTGTCTTGCAATGGCAAATTTGGTAGAGCGTCAGCATAGAATCTTCTTGCCTTCGGATTGAATCTCGTAGAAGCATAAAACTTTTTTATTTGATTTTCAAATAATTAATTTTAGTTTTATATGGGAGAAAAAATTTCTCTTATATAAGATATTTAGCAGGATATAAATTTAGGAATAAATACTGTCAGCGTCGAAGTGCGTAGATCGCTGGAAAAAAATTTCTTTTCCCCCTGAATATTGTGATTCTGCCATATGTATATACATATTTGTATTAATTGTAATTATTTAATAAAAAATAACTAAAATAAAATTTTCTTTGTTGACTTAAGTAGGAATTGACTAACAAAATTTTTTTATGTTCCTTGTTGATCTTTTGAACCATTAGTTGAAATTTTTTTCTATTCATTTAATAATTACTTTCTTTATATCTCATAAGCTTTTCAAAAAAATTGTTGTACAATATTTATATTGATACTATCGATAAAAAAAGAAAAATATATAATATGATGCATTAAATAAAATTATAATGACATTACTGGAAAAATTTAATTCCCCAGATTACAAAAGTATCATTGAATCATTTGAACGCGTCATTGATAGCATCATTTGAAACATTGTATGTACTCATAATATTATAATGTTCGCCTGTTGTAAAATCTTCAGCTTCAATCATAATGGCTTTCTCAGAATTGCACTGCATTCTATCTTTGAGAAAATGTTAATGAAGATCCCAGCAAAGTTGTCATATTTCCTTTGGAGAGCAATCTATCTTATTTAAAATTGTAGTGGTCAAGATTACCTCCTTATTTGAAGTGGGAGGATGTTGCAGATAATATCCTCAACATGTTAAATTACTGTTTTAAATTGTACTCCTTACCTCATTACGAACTTCTATTTTAGAGTTCTGAATATTTTAGAAACAATTCTTTATTATTATTTTCGTCATTAAATCTTTCACAGAAGTAATTTCGCAGATCTCGCAAAAACGCTTGAAGAATTGTCTGAGTTACTCGTTAATTCCTGTAAAAAACCAATGTGATTTTCATCGAGAAAATTATAAAGAAAGTTTTGAATCAAAAGCTTAAGATTTTAATGAATGTATGAGCATCAAATGATTAAAAAATGTATTAGGTAACTAAAACTGGAAAAACTCATTGCAGAAATATATTTTCTAAAAAATTTGAATAAAAGGAATAATCTTACGCTCGTATGAAAATAGAATAAGCATAATATTTTTGATTTTGCTGAAGTTCTTCGAGAATGTGGAACTGAAAATTATTTATAAATTTATAATTAATTTTAATTCAAAATTTTATAAGATATATACTAATGATATCTGAAAATAAAATGAAGTTATTATTAATTTCAACATAAAATTTCTCAGTTTTGTCAGAATGAAATACTGGGTTATTCAAAATGGTTCATTCCGACTTCAGAATTTCATATTTTCATAAACGACAGGGATTGATAAGCAATACATAAATGTAAAGGGATAAAAAAGTTTTTTTACAAGTGTTTGGTATAACTTCCTTTAGTTAGTCATATAATGTAATTCGATATGCAAATTACTGGTTGTAAAGTATCAGTGGTTATTCGTTGCACAACAGCAGAAATCTATTGTTTAAGTTTGAATAAATTTGGGGGTTATGGTGACGCATACATTTTATCTTTTACAAAACCCCAGATGAAGAAATCATATTTGGCCATATCAGTGACTTAGGCTGCCAGCTGAGTAACATCAAGTCATCTGGTCTATTGCGACTGATTCAACTGCGAGGTAGCTCTGCGAAAGCTTCTAAAACAGCTATCGTGAATTAGTTCCATGAGGAACACACGAGGGCCATCAATTTTTCAAAATATAAATCTTCCAAAATTTTCCATTGTATTCATGTATTGCTCAACATTCTATGTTATTTATTTTTGATGAAATTGGATGAATCATTCTGAATAATCCTGTATTATTTTGCGGCACTGTTTATTTATTTTTATCAACAGAAAAGTTCTTAAAACTTTTTAAAGGACTTTAAAAGAGAGTTCTTATTATATTCCTTGTAAGAGTATCTATTCTAGTAGTGATATCAATATGTATGTATCAATGTGTACATTGTTGGATAAGGAATTCTTGAATTGTAGCCTGAAGATTTTGGAAATAACATCATGGCATTGACTAAATCTATGAGATTTTTTAAGATACTTTTTTTTGGTTATGATATTTAAATTTATTAAAAGGCAGAAGTTAAGAAATTGGCAATCATAACAAAAAATCATAATAAATTTTTCATTTAAATTACTTTATTTCTTTTCCAATATAAATTTACATATCTGAATAGATTTCATTAAAATCCTATTAGTTTTTAGGAAGAAATGGTTATAGTTTTATTTTAAATTGAGATAATTCAATATATGGACTATTTAATAATAGTATTTTAAGAATTAAATAAGATATTTAACATTTTAGAAACACCATAAGGGCTTACTAACAATTGAAATACAAGTCCCCCCCCTTAAAACATGGTAATTATACAGGATTTTATAAAATGACCAACAAAAGCAATTTGTAGATTTTGTTGATAAAATTTAAGATTGTAATAATGCATCTAGTTTAAAAATGCATTTTATAATGGGGAAGCTATTCTTTAATTTCAAAAATACAAATTAAAGCTTTATTGCTAAATAAGAAATACAACTCTAATATTAGAGGAAGTGAAATGCATCGCAAATAGGGAAAAATAAATAAATCTGAAAAATTTTAGAAATTTCTGATTTTAAAATTATATTATTTATAATTTAATGCCCACTATTCCAGCGATTTAAAAGGTAGTTAGGATAATGCAATATATATATAAAGTTGCTTTCATTACATCTGTGAAATACATAGTTAATGAATTTTTTAATGCAAATCTTTTCAGTTTGTTCAGTTCTGTAAAACACTGAGATCTGTTAGAAAATTAAAATTATTCGAAACTTTTTTTTTTATGACTATAAGTACGAGTAAATCGCTTTCGAGTTTTTCAGAGATACCTTACTCTAATTTAACTCTTTTTTATTCTAACTTAACAGAGCTTAGGAACTGATGTTTCTAAGTTATTTATTTAGGGAAACTTAAACTAGTATTTAATGAAATAAACATTACATTCGTAACACAATTTTACAAAAAAAAAAAAAAAAAAAAAAAACAGCGTAATATATAATTATTTTTTGTTTTATGTTAAACGAGAATTACAAGTGGTATTTATTAAACGAAAGATTAATTCCCTTTTTACTCTTTTCATATTCAAGCTCGAGGTAAAAATAAACGAATAGAAATATATCAGAAAACAATTTAAGTTTTTAAAAAGAGAAACACTTTTAGAACATAATTATAACACACACACACAAAACCATTTTAGTGCGTCGAATATCACTATTTTTATATCTTTAACAAAAAATAATCAATTTACAAAAACAATTTCCTTCACTATTGCTATTTAAAAGTTCGTAATTAGCTACACGTGAAAAAAATAAGCGTCAGGAGATTTTTAAAAAATAAAAAAATGAATTGTTGCATGTATACCAAAAATACTTACGAATCACGAAAACACTTAATCTTGTATTTCTAAGCAATTAGTAATAAATTGATATATACTTGATTCTTATTAATAGACGATAATAGTACATTTTGTACTATGTACAATTTTTAAGTATATAATAGTTACCGCAATTGACTCTATAGTGGAATTTTTATAACAATAGCCATAGAATAAAATAGAATGTTTCGAAGAAATCAATGCTACTCTAACATACGAGTATTTCATTAACAAATTCTCTAAATGTTCACTAATTATTATTAAACAGATAGCTAAATATTGTCCTTTAAAGTTATTAATTTCATTTTCATTACATAACTAAATAAGAAAAATTTAGTTTTATTGTAACTGTTATTCATTTTAATGTATTTTTTTTTAAATAAAAGCTAAGTTTCTAAATAATTGCGAAATAAGTTTCCCAAACAATATAACTTTAGTTAAACATACAATTTTAATAGAAGTACTTGTACTTTTAAGATAAGAAAATTCGAATAATACGAATGACAATCATAATTATTACATTTTAGATATCAATTAAGTAAAAAAAAATTTTAAAAAATCTTTACTTTAAATATTTTAAAACTAAGCAAAAAGAAGAAACTTATTTAACGAACCCGGCAGCAATGCCAAATGTAAGATGAAGTTAACAAACATAGATGATCGTTTAACTGGATAAAAGTTTCATCAAAAGATTCGAAGCAGAGCGTCCGCATTGGGGGACTACTAGTGAAGAGCGGTTAAAAGTTTTCTGAAGAACCTGGAGAAGCTCCGAAAGAATTTCTTCCTCTTGAGACCGTATTAGAGCAAAGGGATTGGCGACGATGGTCCCTCTTGTGGCAAAACTTGAAATTTATCACTTAAGAGTTTGTAGCGAAATTTTATTGATTATTTATTCTCAAAGAAGTTAGATTCCAGATCCAAAGCTCTAGAAAAATAAGTTTCGTAGATGTAAAAAATTATTTAAATTAATTGTGTTTTTAAACGTATCGTTACGATGTGAAGTAGTATATAATTTATGACAAATATATTCTTAACAAAGGGAGTTTGAAATAAAATTACCAAAGATAGTTATTTATTACTGTATATATAAAATTTTGATTTTTAAAATCTATTTAATTTAGTGATTTAAAATTAACAATAAACTATTTTACATATGCAAAGTCTTAAACTATTTTTCTATAAAATAACTATAAAATATTTTTTCAGTGCATTTGTTGAATTTAATTCAAGTTGTAGATGAATTTCTTTTCTCCACATGTTTCCAAGTTTAACTTTTTAAGTTTTGCTTTAAAACAAAATATTTTTAAGTGAAAAATAAAAGTTTCGCAGTGTTTGTATTTTGCTTGTGAACAGATGTTATAAAAATTGATGGAGTAGAAATGTATTCAATTTTTATTTATACTTCTAAATTCATACATATGAAGCATCAAATAGTCTTATCTTGTATTTCACTTAAAAATTTTGGGAATGAAGCGTAAACATACCCGGAAACACACATCTTCCATTTACCACAACAATATAGAGATAATATAATTCAATTAAAAATGGACTTACATTAATAATATCTTAACTTCCCCCAAAGGTAACTTCATATCTATGTTGACCGTATATGCTTTCATACTGATCTAAATTTAATATATATATATATATATATATATCTGTGTGTGTGTGTATGTATATAAAATTAAAATGAAAAAAAAAATCTTAAAAATGTAAAATCCTGACCAAAAAACACACACACACACACAAAATTAAAAACATTTCTCCAGATCGTAAGAAATATTAAAATAATTAAATAGAAAATCCCAAATAAAATTGAAAATTCAGTCCTAACTGAATGTAGCAGAATTAAACTGCTTTTCTAGTGAGCAACATTCTCCCACAGTTTTACTGCGTAAATAAATAGATTTCTTATTAATTCAAAAGAAAAGAAAAATACATACTAGAAGGAAGGAAAAGTGATACATAATCAAGTGTCAATTGAAGTTAAAGTAGAAACATACTAAATATAAAAACAGAAGCATAAGCTTAAGAATTAGAATACAAAATAAACAATATTACCACTGAGCTGCAGATGGTCGCGGACTCGCGGCCGATGATTTTCATCGAGACGAGATTCGAGCCTAATGCCACTGAAGACCCGCCGTGTAGACGGAGCTGATGCACATTAAGTCTGTCGAGGCTCAAAGTCCTCCCAATGGCGTGGTGTGGAAGTTAGAAAAGGGGATGTCAGCTCTGGTGTCGTCCTCATCACTTGACCGAGGTTCAAAGTTACGAAGTTCGTCACCATTGAACCATGTTTTGCTTCGAGTGCAACATTAATAAAACCTTCCTGCTAACAGAGCTGCAGAAATAAATTACGAGTAGATAATTTACTTGTAATCAGCAAAGAAACTCTATTCTTCTTGAGGTGTTTTATTAATAATATATACTAATATTGCGTTGTGTATATAAACTATTATCTAAAAATATCCAATCATAGATGAATAATAACTATTAGAATAATAAAATTCTAAATAACAATGGGATTTTAAGACTTATGATACAAAATGGAATATAAATATGGGGAAATCAAAATTAAAGACACAAAAAGATGTTTTAATAATTCAAGGATATGAAATAATTAAAATTAATGGTTCCAGGCTAATTATGTGAGTTAATATGGGGTTTAAACATGATTTAAGGAATCCTTATCGTCCCCCACTGCAATTACTTTACTAGTATAATAAAATAGGTAAAAATTATTAAACGTAAGACTCAAACTAAAGAGAACGAAATAAATTATTTCCAAAATAATTGAATTCCAATTTGTAGGATTTTCAACATTTCAATAGTATTAGTATCTGAGTTAATGTTCGTCTTACACTTCCCGAAAGTAAATAAAGTTATAAATGAGAAAATTTTGAACATTTTAATAGTATCGAAATTCTTTTTCAAATTTATTTTCAATTTTAGTTAAAAGAATATACTTCCAATTATACAATTAAAGCTGATAGGAAATATTTCTTACACTTATTTCTGTAGTAAGAATGAAAAAAAAAGTGAT